>JAYKAV010003155.1:2728750-3082278 GCA_035582835.1 Phoebastria nigripes | reverse complement strand
TTTACTGAAAGAGTGGTTAAACATTGGAACAGGCTGCCCAGGGAAGTGGTGGAGTCACCATCCCTGGAAGAATTTAAAAGACGTGTAGATGAGGCGCTTAGAGACATGGTTTAGTGGGCATGGAGGTGTTGGGTTGACAGTTGGACTCAATGATCTTAGAGGTTTTTTCCAACCTTTAATGATTCTATGATTCTGTGATTCTACACTGGGTTTAGGATAAGGTTCCCAGTATGTTCACTGGGAGGGAAGAAGCCCTCAACAAAACTAATTTCCACTGTGACTAGGTCAGTGCAAGAGTATCTGTTTGCACAAGGCACAGACACAATTATATCCCAAATACAGTAGCCATCTACCAGCTTCTGATGAGACCTGCTATGAACTGCCATATTGCAAGAAAAAATGGGAAGAAATATCCCAGTCACTAAGTGGATGCCTGCCTGCCTGCCTATATGTCTATCATTTAGAGAGAAAAAGAAAGGAGGAGAAGAAAGGAGAAACTTACTATTTTCTCTTTAGCTGCAGGTTCCTGGAAATCATTCTGCAGATTAGTTTATTATAACTGGTTCAGACTAATGGAACTGTGACGACATATAGTCATGAGGACAGGAATTATTTTATTAAAAGTGTTGGCAGATATAGGCAACAATTTAAGCCTGCTAGCCATTCCCGTCTTGGGATAAAACACAATGAAAGATGGCGTAAAAGTTTTACTGCTCTGTGTACAGGTCATATACAAATCAGCATTCTGGCAAAAGAATATAAAATGTTCCACAATGCAGAATTGCTCTCATGGGCAAGTTCTGAATGTCCCATTCAGATGCATTTCTTCTTAGAAAATCCCCTTGGGTCCAAGCATATAGCTGAAATGTTTTGAATTTTTAAAGCTTTTGCACAGCTTTTTCCTGTGATTTTTTTCCTGCCTTTTTTTTTTTTTTTTTTTTTTTTTCTTTTTTTTCCTTTATTTTGTGGGTTTTTTTCATTGCATGCTCACTATTTTTCTACCAGCCTGTGGTATCAGCTCAGTCTTCCTGCAGGCTTTGTTTCTCCATCAGTGTTTCAAAGCTTCTTTTGTTCTCCAGACTGGTGTGCTACCAACAAATTCATGCCTCTTCCAAGTAAGCATTGTATTCTATGGAAGTGGGAAGAGAAAACAATATGCAACAAGAACTGGTTAAAAAGGACAGAATTTTGGTTTTGAGTGAGAATTATTAAGGAGAATCTTATGCTGATAAGTTAAYATAATTTCTTTGGAGGTGACAGTGAAACCCCTTCATAAATACTCAGTTTGGTCTGTCTGAAACGTTTGATTTCACCCAAAATGAAAGGCTGTGTTTTATTTTAGGTCATTTAATACAAATTTARTTTTTAATAACACTCCCATCCTCTGGTTCCAAAATAAAAACAAATCTATACATAATGTTGAATTGAAATGTACCACAAATTCCTAAACAATATTTTTTGGGGGGTAAATAGTGAATTAAAGTATTTCAACAGTGGAGAAATAAGTCACTTTTTTTCCATTCATTAAAAATCATTCCTTGAGTTTGCCAGGAAACATCAGAAATGATGCACTTCCATCTTCACAGAAGCTAGTTTCAGGAACAGGTTTTGTAGTCGTCATCTTTTTTTACGCCATCTGCTTTCAAGAAAGGAGAGTTTGTATTGTCATTTCCATGGTTAGATGAAAGGTTTATGCACCCAGGGAAGATGGGAGCAAGGCAGGAGCAGGCGCTCCTGCATCTGAGCCAGAGTCAGCAGCAGGTTAGCCCTGACCCGGAGCGTCGCTGGGGCGGGCTGGCGCTGGGCACACAGCACTCAAAATGATCTTGTCACAACACGCTGCTCAAAATTTGTTGTGGTGAGAATTTTATGGAGGAGACAGTAGGCCTTCAGGGGGGAAAGGAGTACAATAGGAAGAGAGCCAGGTAGGTGCCGCCTTCTCAGATGATAGAAACATGTCCTCCACAGATGGCTACTAATGCTGGCTGTTTTTCTGACCCTAATTATAACCCTGATGCTGGGCTTAAGGCCAAAGGAATGCTCTTAGGTATTAGAAAGTGCAGTCCCCCTCTCCCCGCGCATGTTTGTGCATGGGAAGAGAATAGGTAATTCTTTTTGTTCCAGAAAGATGTATGTTCAGAGGATGTCCCACTCCTGCTTGAGCTCTGTCCTGCACCCAGTAAAAAAATATCCGTTTCTGGGTTTGTTTTTCTTCCATTTTTTAATCTCCCCCCACGGGAAACGAGTGAAGTGAACTGGACAGACAAGTCCAAATTAGTAACAAGCCGCAAGTGTGCCCATAGGCAGCAAACACCCGAGGGGATGGGAGAGGGAAAATCAGTCAGTGGACGCAGGAGCCCAGCTCCCATGGTGACGTTGCCCTCCTGGGTGAGGTTGTGCGAGATCAACACTGACTCCCAACAGGGAGTCTTGTGCTTCAGTCTTGCTATGGCCCCGCTTTTCACCCTTTTACTTCACTGGGTTGTAGGGCTGATGGGAGTGAAGTAAAGCTAATGAGGAATGTAACTGTCAGGTACCTTGTGAAGATGACCACTCCAACACCACCAAATATATCCAGTTTCCTCTGTCTTTGTAGCTCTCCGGACACTTGCTTATTTAATTGCTCCTCTCTGGCAGCTACAGAGACACCCTGTAGAGACAAATGGTTTACTGACTCATGTGACTTGTATTTAATATGTAAGGTCAGACTGTAGCCTCAGCTCCGTCCCCTTGGCACTGCTCCAGCAATGTAAGGAGGAGACACAGCTGATCTAAAGAGTTAAATAGATGTCGTCTTGCATAAATGAGCAGAAAGCTGGAAGGGAATGTCCAGGCCAGTCTGCAATCTGATAAATCTGAATGTCAAAATCACAAAAACCTGTTTTTGAGCAGCACAAATCACAACAGCCTGATAGTTGCCCTGTCCAGCATGCCCAGGATGATGGGCAGACGGATGGAAAGGGAGTAAAGGTGACCCAGGTATCACTGTAGAACACCTTTCCCATTCAAGGTGTCTTAAAAAAACATTGTATTTTATTGTATTAGGAACTTCACCTCCAGTTGCCTCCCTGCTTCAGCCCTGACTCTTCAGAAGTAAGGAGAATTGGTAGCTCTGGTGCAATTGTACTAGTGGGGAAATACTATAGACTTGCAAAGTGAAGAGTGTCCTATTCAGTTCTGAACCATCCCGCAGCAGTATGTAGATCATTAAATGAGGAAGACAGCTCCAGAGGACTTTTGGAAAGGTTATACATGTGCCCTCCTTAAAAACTAGCAGAAACACACTCCAGAAACCAGTCTAGATGGGAAACACATCACCAGTAGTTGTTCATGTTGCTTTTAGTAGGTGGCAATGGGCTACAAGCATAATTCATGCTATTTTATTGTGAAACCTGCACCTGAGCTGTGGTGTATTGCTTTATTCTGCTTTTCCCTTGAAAGACCTGGCAAATACCAGGCTGGTGTCAAACTGTCATGGGCTGGTGTGATACATCTCCAGCATGTCCATGCGGCTGACTGCAGGGAACCATGCTTCCAAATCTACCCATAAAACCACAGAGGCTGCTGCCATCGTGACCGACAGCAGCAGTGCATGCTGGCTCAGAGCTGAGGAGGCTTCTGGGACAGACACTGCCTTGATTCAAGTGATTCATGCCTGAATAATGTCCTTTCACTTCCAGAGAGAGCCAGCGTGGGCAGGCGCATGTTCTATCTGTTCTGACAGGGAACCTCTACATCAGCTGTTCAAGGGAATTTGGACAGATCAGGAGCTCCGGTTTCATTCCAAATGTGACAGGGCTGTGTAAATAAATAATCCCAATCTACATAATTATGTCTTTTTTGGGAAGTCATCACATAAGTCAGGCTGATATCAAGGGATGCCGCATGTGGAATTCATACATCCAAAGCCGGGTTCTTCCTGGCCTTGCTGCCTGGGCACTTTGAGAAGGGGTACGATTTTGTGTGCTCTTGAACATCACAGATTTTCTTCTGAGCAAGATCAAATGCTTGTATCATTTTCACCAGAAAAATGCCATCAGCGGCAGACTTCCCGTGGTGATTGAAAGTGTGAATTCTCATGCAAACTGATTCTTTTGCATAGTCATCTGGGAACCAGGCCTTTGATTTTCATTTATTATTCTCCCTGGCAGCATGTTCAGTCAGTATGCAGATTTCCTTCTTCGTTCAATTTTCAGTGGGCAGGAAGACTACAATTAGTTGTATTATCATCAGTGTGAATAAAAGGGAAACGCTGAACTGTATCTTTATGAGCCTGCAGTTGCAATGGGAAGATGCAGATTCATTACACACTAGTAGGGTATGAAAAAAAGCTTCAGGCCAACTGAATTCGGCTCCTTGTCATCTTCCTCCTTTGAGGAACTTTTTGTCTTTTGCTGTTATTCCAGACCTTCTCCCCAAGTCAGCCTAGACAGGGAAATCACTGGATGGGACAGGGTTGCATCTTGAAGAACTGACAAGGAAAAATAAATTAACACAGAGGAAAGCTGGCTGGAGAAGCAGCCAAAAGGCATGCTGAGGAGAGACTATTGCAAGTTAGGCTTAAGTGTGTTTTCAAAGATGCCTCCCATCTGAGCATAGCTGATGTGGGACCTACATGCTGAAGTACACAGCTAAGCAGCTGGTTGTGCTGCAAGACAGGAGGTAAGCACAACAGGCAAGGAGATACTCCTCTGTTTCACCAGGAGGATAAATATATTCATTTTACAAGTAGGTTTTTTAGGGATGGGGTAAGGAACTACATTTTCTTTTCTCAGGAACTTAGTTTGCAGGGTTTGGACTGAATTAGCTGTGTCAAGAGGAGGATTTGCATTGGTGGAGTCTGTCTATGTGCTCCCTTGCATGCTATCAAAGGTAATTTAGGTGTTAAGTGTACTTGCTTTGTTCTGAAGCTGTTGGGATCTCTAGACCACACATTCACATGCTGGAACTGACTCTGAGACCTCCCTGGGTTAGAAAAAAATGTAATTTCCCTGATTTATAAGAAGAATGGGGATTTGGGAGTTGACCATAGTGTTGTGCCATGCTTATGTTTCCATGCTGTTAATAAATCAGTAAGAAAAAGAAATTAAAGACAGACATTTTCTGTTGCCCTTATGCTGGAACATTATTAATTCACCAGGAAAAAGTCATTTGGGAGAACCTGGTAATTTCTTCAACTTCATATGTTGACACTTCCATGGTTTAGTAAGTCCTCTGGCAGCAGCATGCTATGACTTCTCGTATTGTTGAGGAGTCCCAAGGTGCAGATTAGCTGAGTCTCTTATCCCCTGCGTAAGGCCACAGAGATGCAGCATAACTTCACAGAAATCATAGTAAAGAAAAGCTATTGTTCCACAAGCAACCAAACACAGGAGTCAAACATTTTGTGTGGCTTCTCTGAAGACTAATAAGGAATATCTGAGGGCTGCATGCTCGGTAACCCCACTGCAACCCAGCTGCTCCCCGAACATCCCTGCCTTCCTGTTTTTGCAAAACACACGGGATGCCTGCATCTTTGAGACTGTGCCGCTGTGTAGAATTGGGTTGAAACAGGTAGGGCAGACAGACACACACACACAGCATGGCTGCGTAACTGTCATTTCCTTAGGAAACCAGGCAAGATGAGAAAGCTTACTTCCAGTAGGAAAATGCCGCAGTGGGCCATGTGTGCTTTGACTTCTAGCTGTCCTCGTTATACGGACTCCTCTCTTTCTCCTCAGCAGGATGCTCTCTCAAGCTCCCTTTTTTTTTTTTCCTCTTCTCCTTCTACGTTTTGGCCTCTATTGCAATTTCCTGGTGTGGTGCTTATTACACTAATGAATTCAGGGAGTCACATGGCTGGTGGCAGGTATTGACCCTCATGTCATCACACTGCTGCTGTCTCCCAACCTGACAACCCAGCTGTTCTGGCTGACAGTCTGCATGCCTGACACTGATGGTTCACCTCATTTTGGCTTCGTAGTGTGTTTTTGCTACTCTAATTTGGGTGTTCTTCACCACCATCCCTGATGAATTCTGTAAAATTTTGACTGCTATCTCATTAAAGTATAGCTTTTAATCACTAGCTTCTACATCCCTCCCTTTTGCCTTAGCTGGTAATACCATAAGCTATTTAAGCAGTGCAATTGCAGAGCTATTTTTTGAAACTCTAGGTGTTCCAATTAATTAATGTGAATAGGAATTATACTAACTAATCACACCCAGTCTGGTGCTAGGGTATTTGAATGTATCAGGAGACCATTCACGGTATATTTTCTATTTTAACTTCACGTTTTGATATGCAAGAGGCCCCGGATCAAGTCTCTGAAGATGGGTTCTAGAGAAGCCTGCATGCCTGGGTGCATGTTATGTTTAACCTGTTTTTCTGGCCCATGGAGGAATTGAATCTCTACTCCTCAGCTGATGGGGGGGGAATCTGTTTTCACTCCTGATGCTTACCCAGTGCTTCCCAAGTTTGATCACTTGCACCTTCTGTTACTCTGACTCTGAGGTACCAAATAATTTCCTGAGAGTAAGTTTTGTGGATGTTCAGTTGAAAGTAAATAAGATGGGGCATTTTTTCCATCAGATTCCTTTGACCAGGCCATGCCAAATCTCATGATGAAGTATGAGCAATCCCTCCCTTTTGTTAATGAGTTTGTCCAAGATAGAGCATGTCATCAGTACTGATCCATGGCATCTGCGCTGTCTCATCCACACTTGCTGTTTTCCATTTCTCCTGAGCTAAGGTACTCAGAAGGTTCTTGTGGATGGGGGATATTTTGCTGGGAGAAGCTTTTTCCTCTCACAGTGCTGTGTGAACACTGGCCAAAGATCAAACGTCTTGGGCAGATAAGTGCTAATACCTTCTATTTTCAGAGACACAAAGGGAACAGCAGACAGCCATTTACTAAGCCAGTGACTGAAGGAAACAACTTCAGGATCCTCTGGCATTGAACAATTTAGACCTGTACTCATGCACACGTACATCTTTCAATCTCATGCTCCCAGTCCTGGGCCTGCCTGCTCCCTCCTCCCCATCCCGTCTTTCACATCTCCATCTTCAATCTCTTTCCTGCTGCCAATCAACTGTCCCTAAGTTCATCAGAGCTGTTGCAGCAGGGTACCGTGTGCCAGGAAAGATTATTCTTGACTGGTTGCCAAGTCTCCTGCTCTTGCTCTGGCACACAGATAAAATGTTAATAGGGCCGAATGCATTTGACACAAAGGGTGAAACTGCATGTTCCAGGCACAGAGCCTCTTGCCATCCATTTAGCAGAGGCACAGGCTGGATCCTTCCAGTTCATTTTTGATTGCTAAAGAGGAGCTGACCAGGGACTTTCAGGTTTGACAGAACCCTGACAGGGATTACACCTGCCTTGTGGCAAGCAGCTTAAACAATGCCACCTTCTTGCTGGTGCGTATGCAAGGAGAAAATTTTCTTTTCTAAGGACAAGTCTGGAATTCTTCTTTTTGCTGGAGGATTATGACTTGGGAGTGGGAAGATCTCAGTGAGAGCATCACAGTACGTTAAAACGTGGTCTGCATTCAACTTTGAACATTGCCGCAAGTGATGAGGCTTCCCAGCAGGATGAGTGTTGGCTGAGGTCAGCCCAAGTGCAGGAGGAGATGTCAGTATTCACCATGCCTCACAGTGCAGTTAGGGGCAGGAAGAAGCTACTGCTCAGGTTCAGCCAGTCAAGCCTCTCCAGGTCTTGCCAAAGAAGGTCAGAACTTTTACTACATTTGATTGACCAGCAAAGCAGGAGGAGAATGTTCTTAATTAAGCCCTTTTGAAACAATATCTCTGTGCATCTCTACTGATAGGATTGCTTTGCTTTATTTTTTTCTCTTAAGGGGAATTCCAGCCTGAAACACTCCTGGGTGAAAACTGTTTCCTTTTAAAGTCCATAATGGAGAACTTCCTCTGTAAATTCCAGATGTGGATTATATCTTGCCTCTGGCAACTTCCTTTGTTTAGTCAGGAATGGTCTCACCCAAACCACAGAAGCAGATACATATGGAGAGGGCATGTAAACAAGATGCTGCCATTTGAGCAAGGAAAGTCAAGGAGGGCTGAACTGACCTGATTATCTATGTTCACAGCTTCTAGTAGGAGCTAGATTATCTAGCTTCACAGTGGTATCATAGCATCATCATCCATGCAGAGTATTGGCTTCCACTGGTGTAAAGGAGGGAGGAATCAAACCCCCAAGAGGTGGGGCTGATTGCAGCTGGACAGAGGTACGCTATGACATGTCTACCTGGAGCCATGTCCTACAGGCATGGTGATGCCAGGTGACCAAAGCTGTGACCAGGTGCAGAAATACTAGCCCAGTAACAGGTTTCTTCTGCAGATTAGCAAATAATTTTGCTCCACAGAAGCACACACTTGACCGGTTTTCATTGATAATTATTATGCTCTTGAGGGAAGGGCATTTTTAATGGGGAAGTGCATGTTTTTTCAGACAGTATGCAGTTTCTCTCTTCCTTCCCTCTCCCTCCACAGTATGCAATAAACTTATCATAAGATTTATTAATAAACTCTCATAGTGATTTCCCTGAGTACTTTATTTAGCTGGAAATTACTCTAGGGGCTGGACCCTGTATACACTGAAATCGGTGGAAAATTCCCATCTATTTCAACAAGCTGTAGGTAAGACATGTGCTTCATTAGGGAAAAAAAAGAGCTCAGATCATGCCATGGGCTGGGAGATGAGCACTGTTCTAGCATGGGGCAGGGAGAAGCTTGGAGACTTTATTTATTATTTGCATTGTGATCTCCCAGAGGATCCGCTGTCCTGGACCAGGCACAGTGCAGTCACAAAACAAGAACTCCGAAGAGCTGTGATCTTAGCTTAGAGCAGGCAGATATATGATGATTGCGGCCTGGCTTATAATAACGGGAGTGGGTAGGGATCTTCCATGGGAATACTGTAATTGAAATATTTCTCATTTGATTCGGGCAAGAAAGAGGCAATATTTAACATGCTAATCTATTAGCATCCGCTTAAGCGTTGTTAAGGAACAGTGCCAGAACTCTGAGCTCTTAAAATGCTGCCCAGGTTGCTTCTGAGCTTTCAGGACTGGTCTGAAAAGGTTGGAAGAAGTGAATCTCTAACAGTTGCTGCAATTAAAAAGGGTCATCTTTCTGGGATGCAGGGAGAATTGGAATGATGCATATGATCAGGAATGAACTTCAGGAGGTGATGGGAAAGGCAAGCAAGAGCTGTAGATGGCAGTTGTCTTTGTTTTAAAAAATCCTTTCCTCCCTTTTCCCCTCTGATTTATTCAGCAGTGCTAGCCAAATACCACGTTTGAAGAAATTACTTGCTGAACATATACTAACAATATGATTTGGTTACTTGAATCCTGGGAGGACGATAAGCAGTGCCTTTGCAAGTGTGAATGTTTTGAGCCTGGGKTTCCTGTGTTAAGGGATTTATCTGCACTGTGGTTGTATGATGTCTGGGTACGTATCAGTGAGTTGATGTCATCAGTCACCCTGGGGAGCATGTCAGGCTTAGCCACATGGCGCAAACTCTCTGGTTTTGGATCAGTAAAGCTGCCGTCATGGGGCTTGACTGCTTCTGTAGTAGAGCTGCAATGTGGGTTGGTGCTAGTTTGTCGCTCTTAGTGCTGCCACACAGTGAACACTTGCTAGCTGTCTTGCTCTGCTGCTTCTCTGGAGCCACCATATCTCCTCTTTTTAGTCTTCAAAGCCTCCTGACTCCTCACCATGCTTTTTGCCCTGGTGACTTTTGTCTCCCTTTGACATTAAATGAGTGTCTTGCTTTCAGAGGTCTTCAAGTGTTGATCAATGGAGGAAGATCTGCATGCCCACCAATATGCTGGGAGGAAGGGCACGTTCCCTTTCTCACAGCCCTACTCCTTGGGAGATCTCCAGATCTGTTTTTGATACAAAGTGTTGGGGGAAGGTGTTTATAGGGAAGCCAGTTCCCCCTAGAATGGATACAGGATTATTGCTACTTTATCACCCAGAGTACATAGGTGTCATGGTAATTACTTCAAAGTGTAATCACTGAGTAATCGAGAGGCAATATAATTAGTACCTGGATGCAGAATATGTAATTACTATGTTATGTAGTGATAGAGTATTTACCAAGCATATCTCTCTTAGTTACCAGGTAATTTAAGAGAATTTACATGGTATTTATGCCTGAGACAGAGGAAAAAATCACCCAGATGGGATCTCTGCAGAGGACTATAAACTTTCTGCCAGCAGGATTTGCAAACTTTTTCAAGGCAAGCAATGTTGGAGGAATTTGCTTTCTGCCTTTCTTTTTCCTTCCAATACAAAAGTTCTCTGCCATTACCAAAGGAAGTATAATCATTACTGTTTAATTAAGCACTTATTCAGGATCTTTGGGAGGTGAAAAGTTTTCCTTTATTTCCTGCCATGTGGAACATGTGTGGCAGCCATGAGAGTAGATTCAACCAGAAAAGAGATAAATGAAGGGAGAATGACTCATTTAACAAGAAAAAAACAAGACGAAATGGAGTTTCCAAGCTTTGAAATGTCAGAGCAAACTGCCCCAACTTCATCAGAGCCTGAGCACTGAACATCTCACTGGGGCTGAGCACGTGGGACCTCAGGCAGGAGAAGTGGAGGATGCAGGTCCAGCCTGAGTGTCACCAAGTGCATCGCGAGGATGCCCTTTGTCCAAAATGTCATGAGCTCAAAGGACCATTTCAGCAGGATTTCTGCTCTACGAGTGAGAGCTGTACCGCAGCGGCAGCAGTAAGGAACAACAAAATTTATGGTTGTACCTATGCTAATGACCTGCAGTAGCAAAGCAGCCATTTGTTTCACAAAGCCTCTGTTAAAGCACAGCAGCATCTTTCCGCTTTCTCTCAGTAGGAGAGCGAATGGTGTTTACTAACTGTCCTTCTTTCTGCTTTTGGAAATACCCTGCTATGGTAAATCATAGAAGACAGCTTGTTAGAGCTGTGTCCTCATTTACACAGAGACCAGAGGGGGGGATGTGTGGGGGGGGCAGTATCAGACAACACACATCATTGAGGTAGCTCTTTTCATCACTGCACTTGGCCTTAATTACATTATATCGCCCTCTCAAGAGAAATCTCTGACACTTCGGGCTTTCGTAAAGTAATAACTTTATCTTCTTTTTCATTAAATAGTAACTACTCGTTAGGGCAATTTAACATTCTGCTTTTCCTTCACCTTGTAATGSAAGTTGTGCTCCTGCACGCCCTGCGTATAAATAGACCAAGGTTTTGGTATTTTAACTATTGAGAATTTGAGGGCTTCACCTAATGAAAAAAAAAAAAAAATCCCCCAAAACCAAATAACAGTTATACTCTCTTCTGATAGCTTTTGGTTTTGTTTTGCAGCATTCACTTCTGGATGAGTTGCTCTTTTTTACTGATACCTTGCAGCCAATGCTAAAAAGGTAAACCATAGCCACTACATTTTCTGCAAAATGAACTTGGCCAATCCTTTGCATTCAAACCAGCCCTCACCTCTCTATTGATAAATACAGGTTATGCTCTAGTCCCAGTGAACGCAAATACTGTTTGCAGAAATAGTTCTATCCTGGCTACTTCTCATTATCATGCTTTTATTGCCAGGGATCCTGGAGCTTTTTAGCAGCTACCAAATCAATAATGTTGTGACATTCATACATTTCTCAATGCCGCTGTGCATGGTACAGCATGAAAGCGTGTGCTTCGCAGGGGCTATACCTGATACTGATACTTGTGTACTCATATAATCCTTTTTATCTATAGTTTACAGATCTTAATTAAGATTTACAATGCTACTGTGAAGTGGATCTTTATGTCTGGGCAAACTGAGATGGCCAGATGTTAGAGGGGAGGATTTCAGAAAAGCTCAGGTTTTTTGTCAAAAGCATTCAGCTCCCAAAGCAAGGAACTCCTTGGCAGCCAGGATGCTTTGCAGGGAAAAGCTGCCTTTCTCTGAAGTCAGTGCTGGAGCCAGGGACTGCAACCCAGGAGTCCTGACACCTGCCTTCGGTGACATTCTCTTCTCCTCTTGTTACGTTTTTGGGACATTTCCTAAAAATATTTTATTTTAGAGAATCTGTTACACCTAAGCCTGTAGCTTCCCTCCCCCTCTCAAATCTGGGGAGGTTTCCCTTACAGACTTTAAAAATAACTAAATAAATAGTTATTTACTAAGCAGCAAAAATAACTAAATACAATCAATTTGATTCACTCTAGCTTCCGGAAACACTATGCTGGAGACAGAGGCTTCCAATTTCCTACATGAGTCACCATGTTCTTGGATTCAACCTATCAAACTATATCAGCAAATCATATTATATAATGTAATATAACAAGACACAACTGCCTGTGTTTAACCTAGAAAAGATTAAAAAACATGACCTACCACAGTCATTGGGCTGTCCTGGCAAAATTGTCATTCTCTTTTCCATCCAGCTGCCCACCCCTGCCGTCCTCCCCAACCTGGTATGCTGGAAGAAAAYGTGTCATTTTTAGGAACAAAGACGTGAGCAGTTCTGGTAACAGGGAAGCAAATCCTGCTTGTGCCACCTCTCTGTTTTGGAGGCTCATTGCTCTAAGGTCATGTCCAGGGTTTTATGTTTTATAATTATGCAGAACCAATTTCCCCTGGTTGAAAGCTGATGCACTAACTGTGGCATGGGTGGGAAGACTTCTGGACTGCGAGTGCTGCCTTGTTCTCAGTTCACATGCAAAGTAGAAGAAAAAGGGATGTGAGGAGGTGATGAAAAGACATTCTCCTCTTCTTTCCTTCTTCAGCTGCACAGAATGAGGGATGTTGGAGTCTTTTAGCTCTGTTTCTGGGTCTTGCATTTGCCTGGTGCATGGCACAATCCAGGAGCAGCCAGGGGAATCTCTGGGAGGGGTTGAATTGGGACATACTACAGCAATATGCTCCATTCTCCTTAGCTCTGGCCTTTGGGAATGCAGGACAGGCTCCATGCCATTGTTACAGAGAGCCCTGCAGTGGGGTGGGGGAAGCCAAGAGAGGTGTGTGAGTGCAGAGGACTTCAGTGTGGGGACACGCAGCCACCTCTGGTCTGCCTGGGGCCACACCCCTCCCGGGACAAGGAGGAGACAACCATCGGCATTCATTATCTCCCTTGTAGCCTGGTATCTGCATCCCGCTACCCAAAAAAACTACTGCAAAAGGATCATCCATTCACTTGAGTAGTTMATCTGTGGGGCTTTTTACTGATTGATGGCTGGTGCACAACAGGAACTTTTCATAGTGTTTTTGAGAGAGGAACGCTGTGAATAAGGTGCAGCTCCCAGAGCCTTGGCAGTTTCCTTTTGCTACCTCAGGCCTGGCTGCTGGGGCTGTGTGTGTTTACACAGCGTCTGAGGATGTGGGAATGGTGGGAGGGACAGGTTTCAGTCTCTGGGCTTTCTCATATCCCCTGGAGACTTCCCCATTTTCTCTCCCAGGACCCAGTGAGCAGCAGCCCAGAAACAAATTTAGTTTAGCACCCACTGGACCTTTCGTGTCTTAGGTGTTGGCTTCAGCAGTGAAAAATGTCAGGTTTGTTTGAGGGGCAGAGATTAAGCAGAAGGAAGAGGAGAGGAGCAAGGCTTAAGTTTTAAGGGTGATTGGGAAAATTGTGCAGTAGGAATCACAGTCCAAGGGACAAATTTTACTGAGCAGCAGGGGCATTCGTGAAATGCATGATCTGGCAGGGCTAGAAGGGAATCAATGGAAGGAGCTTGTCCAGGCTTCTTTTAAGCAAGCATTACAACGATGCACCTCTCCACAAAGCCATTATGGAGAAATGTCTCAGGGGAGGAGATTTTAATGTCTTTCAGCATGAGGTAAATGATCCCATGCTGACAGAGGCTGGCACCCTCTCTGTGCCAGCATCCTCCATGAGCAGCCAGTCCCCGAGCAAAGCCATAGCTAGTCCTTTATGACACAGCAAGGAAGCTGGCATTAATGTTGCTTTGCTACCAGTTACATTACAAAAAAAAAAAAAAAAAAGCCAAAACTACCAAACAAGCCCCAAGAACAACAACAGCAGCAAAATCCTCAAGCTGTGCTGGAACAGAAAGTAATTAAGAAATATTTCATATCTCCAAGCGGCCCTGAAATTTTTATTCCTGTGCATGAAGCTCCGTAGGCTCCTCATGGGCGGCTGCTGCTGCTGCGTTTCAGTGCAATAAATCCTGTTGCCTTTGGAGCCTGACAGCCAGGCCGGGATGTGATCAGAAAACCAACAGGCACTCTCTGTAAGGTTTAGTCCTTGCCTGCATCAAGTCTGCTTATATCAACCAAGCCAGGGTGTGCTCCAGGAGCAAACCAGTAAGGCAAAACGCTGACCTTTCTTGGGATGATAAAGATCAGAAAAGCTGGGGAGTGGGGTGAAGAGGAAGGATGGGGAGAGTGGGAATTTGGACAAATAAGCTCCCAGCTGCAATATTCCCATCCCAAACCCAAGAGACTCACTCAGCCTAAGTCCAGCCCTGTGAGTATTTATGGTCCTGTCAAGGTTGACAGGTCCAGAATTAAACTTATCTGGAAATAAATAACGGTACGCTTTAATCTCACTGCCAGTGAGCTGTCTCAGTGCCTCCCCCAGTGCGGTGCAGTCTGGCAGGACGTGGCTCGGGGCTGTGCCTGGCGCAAGGCTGCGGGAGCTGGGGCTCAGGCTTGGTGTCCCTGGGGGTACCCGCGAGGCAGTGGCGAGTGGCTGTCACCCCACCTGTGTAAGCTTAGCTGAGACCAAATGTCCTGCACTGTTGGCAGCTGCTCTGGGAGGGAGACAGAGAAGTGAGCAGTCTGTTTTTCTTTCTCCTACTGTTAATCATAAAAGAAAGCATTTCTAAAACTGTGACCCAAATTGTTTCTAAAACCATTAACTGCAAGAAAACCTCTGGTTATACCTTTGAATTTAGTTTGTTGTCTACAGGCTTAATTCTTCCAGATCTCAATCCTGGGGAATCCTATTTCCCTCCCCCCATCAATCTTATTCTTGACAAAATTCAGAGAACCAGTGGGCTTGTGCTACACCGTCTTAAAGAAGCCCAACAATCTATCCAGCTAACAGCTGGAGCAGTAACAGTTATTAGCAACTAAACCCTTTGGTAGCAGACGCACAGGGCAGGGACAAGACTCCTCTGGTTCCTCACCCTGCAGGTGATGGGGATGTGACTTTCTCTGTCTGAGCCAGGCAGGCTCCACCAAGCTCTTGGTCATGAGTCAGCTTGCAGTTGTGAGTTCAATTTTCTTGCTTTTCCTCACATTTGCCATCGGGTGAAGCAGGATGGATAGGATGTTTCGGTGGGGGGATGACTCCATCCACTTTTTTGTGTTTCAGAAGAAAGGTTATGATTCCACATTGCTTTTGGATAAGAGCAAACAAAAACTTCATTATTTTTAAACAAAGACTTCACTTTGCCTGCAGCTTTATACTCTACCTTTTTTTCAGCTTTCACTTTTGCAGCCTAGTATAACTACAATTTTCAAAAGGAAAGTCATTTTAAAGTGAAAACCCCATCTTTTTTATTTAGAGTGAATCAAATGGGATATTTAACTTCACTAATGATTATTTTTTTTACTGGGGAAACTTTGTCAAAACTGCAAATTTTTCTTTAACCAGTTTCCTGAGTCTCAAAGACTCTGTATTTTTTTCTAAAAATCTTGAATTGGAGGGTGCCCAGGTACATTGACTCTGTGGATGATTTTGTTCCTCTTCACATGTCCATAATGTAAATGAAGTAATTTGTTGGACCTTGAAAGTTTTCTCATGAGGTTTTCACTTGAGGAACATAGAGGAAAGCCCCAAAACCTTGAAGGAGGTACAGATTGAAGGGTGCTTCTCTTGCACGTGCTGAAACCTCAGCTCCTTCCTGCTGTCCCAGTTGCATTGCCTAAACTGCAGCAGCTGCCAACCAACTGGCATGGTCAGGGCTCCCTGCGGAATACAGGCAGCTGCCATGCTTAAAGTCTTCCCCCTTCTATCCCTTAGAGCACTGATACAGAAAAAACAGTTAAGTCCATCTCTTTACTGCTATTTCTTTTCCCCTCTTCTTCCTTCCTTTCCTCCCCTTCTTCCCCTTCCTTCCTCCTTTTTCTCTTCATGTTTTCTTTCCCCTCCTCCTTCCATGCATGAACTAATTGACGTCTGATCTATTCAGAGGTTTGGCCCTGAAAAGTAACCTTCAGTTAACTGCTCACATAACTTGCCTGTCACTTTTGATAACAGTCAGGGCATCGTTTTTGCAAGTGTTCAACAGTAAAATTACTGCTTTGCTCTTGTCAAGCAAATGAGCCCTGAGGCTTGTGTGAGAACCATTAATGATGATGCCACAGTGGGATTGGTGCACTGGGCAGCCTGCAGAAGCATCACTTCTCAATTCGCTGTGCCCCTGCTGAGCAGTTTAGGTTTAATTAACCTGCATTAATGCCTGCTGGGATAGCATTTTCCGTGCCTCCTTTTTCAGGGGGTCAAGTGGAGCTGGAGACAGCTGCTGGTGTCTCAGGTGCCCTGTGTACGTGGCTGGGATCCTGGAAATGTTTATGTCTATGGTGTGGAAATAAACTCTGCTTATTATGCTCATAAAAACTGGTGGCTATAGCCTTGGGCTTTGCCAGACTTGCTGAGCTGCTGGAGAGAATTATTGACAGAACATAAAAATGCTACAGCATATGGTGCTAGGGTACATGACTGTGGTCTGTGATGTGTGTTTGTAGGGACAGTGGGCTGCAGAACTTCTGGAGGCTTCTACAGAGAGCGTGTGTCCGTGTTTCAGTTCTCTAGAAGTTATGTTTTCCATGTGCATCTATGCAGTAGACTAATTAAGTTTACTTTCTAATGGCAAAGAACTTTGAGAATGCGATTTGTCTTGCTGAGTCTGCACCCAGCCGTTGTCAGAAGTGTGAGCATCTACCACAAGAATAGTAGTACCTGAAGTTGAGAGGTTGCTACTATTGCTATTTTACTGATGAGTAACAGGCAGAGACAGGTGACAACTCCAAATCTGGCACTGAAGATCAAGAGGGTTCTAAGCTCTTGAAGGCAACTGGCGATATATAAAAGTGGGGTTCATTCGCAGGTATTGTGGGTGCCTCACCAGGGCACTATGGCTTTGGACACAACCCTTTTGGACACAAAAGCTGGAGCCTGGCAGCCCTGGAGGCAGACAAGGAGCTTGTTTGTGGGTCACTTGATGATAGATGGCAAAGTAGGCACCTAAGTCCCTCTTATGCCCCACATGTGGTGCTCCCAGCACAGCCAGCAATGATTCCTTAGAGGTTTCCCCAGGGGAAACCACCAAGGAGGGAAGGGAAGTCAGGGGTCAAGCGCTGTTCTGGTCAGTGAGCTTTTGGGTTTTATCCTGATGGGTTCTAACATATTGGTGCTATTATTTGACAACTGGAGTCTTAATGCAGCTCCTGACTTTTCATGCTTTTTGCCACTTTTTTTGAGGATACTCCCCTGCTGTTATGTGTTCCTAGGTTTCCCTTCCCAACCATTCCCCTCTGAGGCTCGTATTTCCCAATGTTGGTACCCGAGTAATTAAGAAAGAAAATCCCTTCACTGCAACCCAGCTCATCAGAGCTGTATCCCTGCTGATGGGAAGCCTGGAGCGTGGCATCCAATGCTTGGATGTCATGGAGACTGGGGGGAGATCCAGTTCTGATGCCACACACACGATTTTGAAATATGGTTTTCCACGAGGTCAGAACAACACTTAAGAGTCCAGTCCCATTCACAGAATCCAGGCCAGTGGCAGATAAAAGAAAGCTGAAGTGACAGCAGGCTTAAGACTGCCCAACCCTGACCCTCCTTCTGCTTGGGGCTGTGTCCTTAGAGTAGGTTGGCAAAAGTTACAGAAAAGCCTTGGCATAGCCCTTCTAATACAAAGCTCTGTCTGTGAACTTGGGATTGTTCCTGGGTAGATGGCTGCACAGTAAAAATAACCTTAGTTCAAAGTCTAAGAGTGCAATGAGCAGTGGGACCAACAACACTGGGGTTTCAGATGGATGGTGCCTTATGCTTGATGATGAGCACTGATGAAAGCTTTTCCAATGGTTGGGCTTTCTATAAATATAAAATAAAGGGTGRGTGTGTTCATTTTCTCTCAGGATCTCTCTTTAACCTAGTCACTTTTGTGAAATATGTGGTATTTTGGAGACTCTTTTTGTTCAGTAAAACTGGTTTTGAACTAGCTATTGTGCTTAAGTTATTGTGGACAAGAAAGAAAAAAGTGTGCATGTCTACACACAAAAAGCTTTATCACATAAATCCTATTTCTTTAAGAAATTAAACTTCAGCAGGCCTCTGCTGAATTCAGTCCCTTTCCTCTGCTTCAGAAAGAATGCAAAACTTAACTTTCTTCCTGTTGGTTTACCATTTGCCTGTCCTAGAAGGAAAACAAGTGCAAGAATCAGAAACTCAGGCAGATCTCCCTGCATATGAAGTTCAGGTGGGCCATGGGTTTTGCAAGGTATCCACCAGACCTTGAGTGATTGCATCAAAATCTCTGATTCCTCTTTGACAGCTCAGTGATYGGTGTTTGTCTCACTAGATGGGAAGATATCACTGCATCTTCTTGCTCCACTGTGAAGTAGGATGGAGAGAAAGGTGCTGCTTCTTGTCTGATTCCTGTTCCCATGGCCCTGCTGCTGTCTATGTAGTGACTGGACAGGGTATAAGTGCTTTCAGAGAGGGCAAGTTTGATGTGGTGCCTTCTAAGCAACTGTAGGACAGTCTCAGAAGGGGAAAGCAGTGTGTTGTCAGATAAAGCTCCTTTGGCTTTGGCTGCATTGTTGGAAAGGCCTTGGGAGATGATGCAGAAGACGAGAGGGGCGGGTCCGTGCCACTTAGTGGTTGTCACTTATGTTTTCAAACACACAGGATTCAAATGAGGTGAAAACAGTCTGGCCACATTGGACAGCTGAACTGTTGGAACTGAAAAAGAGGGAGGACGATTTATTTCCTGCATTGTGTCCTTGCTCAAGACCTTGGAGATAGAAACAGTTCTACTCTAAACAATGTATGAGGGGTCTGAGTCTCTTGGTACAGGAGCTAATGCACCAGATCCACCTTTTTAGAAGTCTCAGAGCAGGTCAGTTTGTGTCCTGAGATGTCTGGACCTTAAGATACACAGTCCCTATCCTCTGTGGGAGCAGGAGCAGCAAGGCTTCAACAATGTGATAGGAGTGAAGTCAAGGCAAACCAGTATGGCTTCCTATTTCTCTTTCTTCCCTCTCCTCTGGGCTGCCTCATAGACACTGTTGCTGCTGCCCTCTTTCTCACATACCATCTGCTTGTGCTTACTTGGCAAGGACTAGGGAGGAGAATGGACTTGTCTGCAGAAGAACTTGCCTGTCCTTGTTTCAACATCGCAGTGCACAGGCAGGCAACCAACCAACCCCTGCTTCACCACGGTGAAGATTAAGGGATCAGAGCGATAAGAAGATGGTTAACAGCAACAGCAGTGGCTGGAATGGCCAGGAGAATTTTTTCAGTGTTGTAGCATCACCAAGTTTCTGAGTTTATGTTTCAGAAACTGCTTGCAGAGAAAAGTGTAGGATGGCTGTCCTATCAATGGTGTTACTCTGCCACTGGCTTCCAGCATTTTCCTTCCAGGCTGGAGGGGCCTGGTCACCAAAGACATGCTTTTTTGAACAGTGCTTGCTTGTGTCTTCATGTGGCTTGATGAGCGAATGAAATGAATTACTAGTGAAGTAGTCATTAGCACATATTTACATAGGTTAATTACATGGGGTAATGAAAGATCAATTTGATTTTCAATGGGGCTACTGATAGAGACATCTTCCTGACAGTGCTTCATGACATCTTTCCTTGACATTGAATTGTATTTTTCAGGCCTCAGCAGGCTGTAGCTAAGGATTTAGCAAGGTCTCTGGGTCATGTCAAACCTTGCTTTTGTAGTTCTGGGCATTGGATTTGGGTGTGCCATGCATGTTGGGTGCGTTTATTGAGTTTACCGTTGTAGTTCAGTGAGGAGATTTCTAAGGAGGGAAATTACCATCATTCACACATATAACCACCATTCTGGGTCCCTAGTGAATCACCATTGCAAATTTTCATCAACAAAGATGGAGAATAGATGGTTTTAGGGCATCTGAGTACATAAAACCTACTTGTAATAGCTGTAATTTCATTGCTAGCAAAAGTCCATGGTCATCCTGTTGCCTGAGCTAAGTATGAATGGTTGTAATTTATCCTGCTTTTCCTGGGCTAAGCACCATGTTACTCTTGGTAAACCACTACTGCTACCCAAGCAAACTAGCTTAGAGCTGGTTCTGTCATGTCTACATTAGTCTGCCATCTGCCACCTACACCAAACCTCCCTTTGGCTGCAGTCCAGGGCTCTTGCAGGCTTTGCAGATGCTCAAGCACCCCAGTGGCTGCAGGATGGGAGTTTAAATAAAACCGAGCATTGATGTGGAGATGAAATTAATTAATGTCCCTGCTATTAAATTACTGTCTCTAAGCGAAGAGTTTTATTTTGCCTCTAAGATGACAGTGTTTCATTAGAAAAAAAGAAGATAWGGTGGGCTCAAGCTTTGAAACCTTTATCAGGTTTATTTATAATAAGTAACAGTAGCATCGTTTTTCTTGTGATGTTAGTAGAATATAGAGCTTTGGCCCTCCACTTTTTGATAAGAGAGTTGCTATGAAAAACCTGCTCTTGTGAACTCCTAGATTGCAACCAAGTCCTATCCATTTTCTAAGGATCTGTTCCTCTACTGCTTCCACAAATCAGCAGCTGAACACCTCAGTGGGGCAGCCATTCTTTTACCTATTTGTTTATTTCCAAAAATGTACGGGCAAAGCTGCACACACCTTTCAGAGCATATATCAGCTGTGGGCTGGTGATAAGCGACTCTAGTGCAGATAAACTGCATCTGCGGGAAGGAAAGGACCCTTTCCTGTGTTCTAGCCTTGCCCTGCTTCAGATGAGAAGCAAATCGCTTTAATTTTGTGTCACTGGAGGTTTGCATATTCCTTATTTATGGATATACTGAGAAGCGGAGCAAGTAAATGAGAAGTAAGGCAGTATTTAGAAAAAAACCTGGAATATGACTTGGAACCCTAAGGGAGAGTTGCAGCCATTTGCACCCAGAGAGAAATGGGTCCACAATTTCTCCACCAAAGCTGCTGCCCACTGCCCATCCTGCTGACATTGGCAAACTTCTTTAGCTTGCGATTACTGAACTAAATTGAACAACAGCCTTTTGTAGGAGTGGAAAGGTCAGGGCAGAGGTGCTACAGTCAGGAAGTTTGTACAGCAACTGCCCATATAACTCCTAACTGCAGCCAGAGCTGTCATTTTCTCACTGTCAGAAGCATTAAATTAAATTAAAATAAATAAATAACCTCCCCTACCCTGGTAGTAGACACCTCTATTTTTGTTATATGAACTAGGAGAAAAAATTTACCTGGAGGGTACACATAATTTATTTAGAAAAATAGGAATGGTGAATATTTGCAGATGATGAAAAAATTCCCCAGTCCTTGGGGTTATTTGATCTGCTAATTATCCATACTTCAGAACCCATTATTCACACTTTTCTGCTTTACTCCAAGAAATCTATTTGGCATACATCTGTATATATTTTTACAATTTTCTGTAAGATCAGCAGGAACAAAAGAGAAGAAAAATTCAAGTTGTAAACTATTAATAAAATGCAAACATGCAACAGTCGTCTTTGTTCAATGTTTGCCAGTAAGCGGATCAAGACAGAGATTTCTGCTATGTCGATATCTTGAATCACTGAAAAAAATAAGTTCTGCAAACTTGCCTTTGCCCAGCTAAACAACCAAGGGCAAACTGCAGCTTCGTTTGGAAGCATGTTTGGCACACACAGCAGTGGTGACTCATGTATATTAACAGCAGCAGGGTTTTGGATCTCCTGCACCTTGTTACTATAATGCCAAGGTATTCATCAGCACAAACACTGTCCTGCACACTCTTCTCCAGACATAAAGCCAAACTAAGGAGGCCTTGGGAGCTCTAATTTACRCCGGGCTTGATCCAAGCTTGCTGGAAAGATTACCTTTGACTGAAATGGGCTGTGGAACTACCTAAAATGGCCCAGTGCAGGTAGGAATCACACCCCAATCTATGTATCACATTTTACACCCTGAATATTTTGCAGCATCATGGAGAAGGTCACCTTCGTGATGCAAAACTGCTGGTAAAACAACTCTGTGCTACTTTCTGAGAGATAGCTCATAGCCATGGAAGGGGTTTACAAGGATGGAGGTTTGCTGGCTAAGAGAGAGGCATTTTATATATGTCCCAGTTTCTTTTTTTGCTGCATTGTTGGGCAGATTTCTTTTTGTCATTAATGAATTAATGTAGAGATGGCTTCTTCGGCATTGTAATAYGCCTACCCTAATTGTACCTTTACTCTTTCTCACGGACGTGGCTGCTCTCAGTTTTCTGCTGGGTACCTCCAGCCGCAACATGGTTGGAGCTATATTTGTGTAATCAAAATGAAGGAAAAGCCCTTGATATCCTCCAGAAAGGAGCATGATTCTGGCTCTGATGTCACCAGCTTATGCTGGAGATGGTAACTAAAGTAAATGGTCAGATACATAGGGGAAGGCTGAGAGAATTTGTTGTTTGAGGCACTGTGGGTTCTCGTGTGGGTTTGTCCCTCCACCTGCACATCTCTGTTCCTCCTCCTCCAGTGCTGTGGATCTGCAGACATCCTTGGATTCCTGCAGGAGCAGGAATTAGCCAAGAAATGGGCAGATTTACCTTATTGGGTGCCCACTCAGTGAGGGCATAAAGCAGGGTGTCACTCATCTTGCCCTGATTATGGTTGTGTTGTAGGGAATGTGTTAAAAATGCAACAGCTACTATTTGTAAAACACAGGGATCTTCTATCAGGATAAACATTTCCAAAAGTGCGTGGCCTCGGTGACAGCTACAGGCCTAAGAAGGACTTAAACGATATACATAGAGCTAGAATTGACCTTCACCAGCCTGGATTTCACTCTCTGAGGTAGAGAACAGTTTGTTAAAATGGGATTTCTATTGCTTCTCTCTATACACTGGCAAATATATCTTGCCTGCTTGGATCTATATTTTCTGAGTTCTTCATTTAAACTCTGAACTCTGGAGGCAGATGAGCACAGGAGTCTGGTGATATTTGCAAAAAGTACTTCATAACCYACAGCTGGCAAGAGGAGACTAACAGAGCTTTAGTCAGCTCTGGGTAGAAAGTTGGGTGACATTTTCAGAGTCCATCTCTGCAAACACTGTTGTATTTTATGTCATGTCTTCTGCAGGACAGAAGACCAGTTAGACATGATTTTCATAGGCACCAAGTGAGAACAAAACAGACACACATTTTGAGGGACATGGAAGAAAACATTCCACAGCTAGAGGTGCTGGTCTGAGGTTATGAACACATGTGCATTTAAAGGCTGAAGGATCACAGTCCAAGATGGTGCACTCCAGATCATAGAATTTTCTTTTTCTTTTTAATACACTTTATYTGAATGTTAGTGCTCTTTCAGGAACAGATCTATATGATAGGGGCATGTGTACATTTCGATGGGGTAGGTTTGTCATCCCCCAAGGCAGCAAATCTGTCAAGGCTCCAGCGGCAGGCTGGCAGGCCACCGAGCGGTTATCCTTGTCAACCACATTTGAGATGGGTTGAATCTGGTGAGTTGCATAACCCAGATATAAGTTGCATCCAAGAAGGGGGGAGCCAGCCTGGGGAGCGTGAAGGATTTGAACAACAAAGGCAGGGAAGYGCACAACTGAGTTGTCTTATGTTGCAGATGTGACTTTCCATATGTCAGTGATCTGAGTGCGAGTCCACTGAGGTCTGGTTATTTCAGGAACAGGATAGACAGCCAAAACATATCAGAGTCTCCCTGGGTTTCCCAAGTCTACCTGCAGTTCATGCAGGATGGAACAGGAGACGAAAGGAATGTTCTGACTCTGGATGATGATATTGAGTTGTTTATTTTAATGTAGGTCAGAAAGTCACATTAGAACTGTGGTAGGGAATAGCACTTTGCATGAGGTCACAATGTAGACCGGTGAACGACTGACCCAAAACTGTTTGTCTCCATTGATGCCAGCTGGCCAGGGCATGTCAGCCTAGCTGCAACTCAGCTCACACCCTCATAAAACAGTGGCTAAACTGCTAAACTCCACCACTAACATAAACTGACCTTTCTATAAACCTGCTGTGCAGCTTTATATCAGTTGAGCCTCTGGCCCAATCATTTTTAAATGCCACTGTTTGCCAACCTTGCATTGTTCCTGCAAACTGACTGAGTGTGTTAAGAGAGGATAATTAGGGAGAACACAGTAATTAATACTGCTGATAATAACCCAGAGGTGTAATTTAGCTGCCTGACTTACACTGAATTCCCTGGGCTGGAGGAGGAGTGGAGGAGGAAAAGGCACCTGCTGAAGTCTTTCATAGCAGCTTAGCTCTCTGCAGGAGGCAATCACACACCGAGCAAACAGAAGCCCCTGAGGTCTCTCCTGAGCCACTAATGATTGCCTTGCAGGCAGTGATGGCATGTCAGTATTGATTATTTTCCTATTATAAACTCCTTCCTCTTGTCCCTTTTTGCCATGATCTGTTGGGTAAACACAGGAAACAAGTAAGCGCAGCTGAGATTGGTGGTTATGAAGTGTTTGGAGGAGGAGGAGGGGAAGCACCAGTTCAGCTGGCAGTTAGTTCTTGTTCTAAGAAAGTGGCTACAGCTAAAAGAAAGTCCAAAGGGACGTCGTGGTATAAGGATAAAAAGCATCCTTCAGGTCTATGCAAGCTTTTCTACATTGACATTATAAGAGGCATTTTTTAACACTGTCTGCTGTCTTGAGCACAGCTGCAGTTGGCAATTTATGTGCAAGTCCATGGTCAGGGCTATTTGTTTTTCATAATGTAATCATTCCAAATGTTTCATAACCTTCCTTTTCCCAAAGGTCCTCRGAAGGTCCCTTAGGTTCCTTATGTCTCCTGTGGTGTCCTGTTGGCTGTGGCAGGGTCGAATGTGGGAGACGTGAAGCTTGTTTCCCACTTTCTGGTCACTACTGGCTTCATGTGTGGAAGCCCCACATCACTGGACACCCCCAGACTGGTGTCCAGCTGCTGTCTGCAGTATTTTTTCAAAGTATTTCCCATCACTTAGTCCAGAGCCAGCATTAATTTCGTGCAGTGCAAAGGCCGCCTGTTCCCTACAGCTTTTGCCCCAGTTCTAGTTAAACTGCAGTGTATTTACTTTAGGTTTGGTTAGGTAATGCGGTCATTGATATCATCCTGTGCCTCGGGTTTTCGTTAAAGCAAGCAGCTATTGAAAATCCACAGGATTGTGTTTTCCTAGTCCTAATACTCTCAGAAGCTTGGGGGAACCAGCGTGCTTCTGCTCACGTAAATGAAACTGTAGTTAAACACATGCCAATGCAAGATCATGCTTTTTCTTCTGATTTTTTTTTTGCATGTGGTGTTTGGACTGTCATTTCCTAAACCTTATTCCTTGCATGATAAAYGAATATGTTTTATTCAGGACATTGGAGTGCACCCGGGAGACATGAGCAGTTCTAGTGACCTTCTCTGTGACCTTGAACAAATGTTTTCTCTCCATGGGTCTGCTCCTTCCCAGAGGTTTTAAAACCAAATAATTGTCACTGATGTCTATTATCAGGTCTTAGTCTTGGGACCTATCCTTCCTTATGTCATGACAGTAGTACATCTTACCCTGTAGCTGTGTAGAAGTTGGACATCTAGTCCATGTTAGTTGTCTAATCTCCAAAGAATGATTTAGTCCATCCCAAAATAGCTTTCTAAAGAAGGTATGGTGAATCTTTCTCCTGACTTGCCCTTTCTCTGTTCATTGAGTATAGTAGAAGCCCAGATGGCTAATGAGACTAGATAGCTAATTTTTAAGACATGTAAGTTTAGGTAAGAGGCAGTCCACCCATAAAGTCACAAAATGCAGATGTGAGAGTTTTGTCAGTAAAACCTCTTCCTTTTCTCTTTATTGTGGATTTTTTTTTTTATTTTTATTTTTTTGTCTTTGTGTGATATGCGTCTTCATTCAGCTGCAATTAATAGAGCTGCACAGCTTTCCTGATGCAAAGACACTGGATTCCATAAGTCAACATGACGGAGAAAAGGAATGGGGAAGTTTGTAAGAGGAGAAAGGCAATGAAAAAATAAGAAAATGAACTTGATATAGTTATGTTACAAAGTGCTATCAGTGTTTAGCAGGGAAATAAGACAATAATCATTAGGTCCTTCTAGGATAAGTAACCTCATTCCTTCCCAATTAGTGCTGTTTTTTTGTAGGGAGAAGGTGGTTCATGCTTGATTTGTCAGTTAGTGTATTATACTAACTCTTGTGGTCCTCTACGATGGTTAGAAAGGGTTTAGAGATTTGTTTTTCTTTTATTTTATTCTCTTTCTTGTTTTCCCTTCCTCTTCTGGCCGTCAGGGTGAATTTGTATCTTCTGGCAATGTTGGGGAGGTGGGAAAGATGTCAAAAAGAGGATGTAAAATACATTTTAAAGTGAGCTGTTAGGAATTGGTTTGACATTTCTGACAAAGGGAAAGGTTACTGCACACAGCTTTTCAGCTCCTATCTTCTTATTCCTTTTCTTGTCAATCACAACTGGAACCAGAGGAATTCCTCATCATGACTGGCTTGTCCCATGCACACAGTTAATTTGGCAGGTAGGCTTGACTCACCATACAGGCACTAATCACACTCTGCAGGATGTGTCTAGCACTTGGGTACATCTGTTCTTACCAGTGTCCCCTGGGCTTCCGGTAAGCAGGCTGACCAGTTTAGAGGTAGCCCTGGTCTCTCTCCCCACGATCTCTTCCCTTCTTTTTTGCAAGAGTGAGAAATGCCTACTCATTCACACTTGTGTCCTGCAAGGAGACCTTGATCCTTAAGTGAACTTTATTGACTGATTTGCTCCAGAAATTGAAGATTACAGATTTGGAGCCATCCACATAATCTCGTGAACCTTTGTTGTTGATAATAGACCAATAACACTGATGCCAAGTTTGGCACCCAGGGACATTTGGCCTGGCTCACTCTCAGGTCACCTGCTTGGAGAAAAGGAAGGAGAAATTTAGACACACAGTTTAAAGACAGCCCACAAATGGGCGTGCCAGAACAGAAGGGAGGTGTGTTCAGGAAGGAGCTTTACTGGTGAAAAGATATGGCTTTTAAGTGCAGAAATGTTTTACTGTTGATGCTTTAAATTGCATATGAGTTGAGCTTGAGACAAGGGAAATCAACATGCATGAGCATGTACTTTAATTAATAAGTGCTTGCGTCATGTTTGATTCCTGGATAACTTGGGAACAGGAAAAAATAAAAGAATTTTTGCCAGTTCAGTTCATTATGAAGAGCAATACCTAGTTCTAAATAGCCCTTTATTTTTTCTCAAATCTTATTATAGGACTGGCTTAATAGCTTCAGTTTCCTGGTTTGTAATACGAAAGAGTCAAGCACTTTCAATATTTTGGTAAAAATATGSAAACTTGATTGTTTTTCCAAAAGCAACTGAAAACATAAACTTATTTGAGGAAACTCTCAAGTGTCTTTTCTTTAGCTGAGCGTTAACATCTTCTGATGGAGGCACAGCAAACAAGTTTCATTAATTCTTTTTCTTCTAGCTAATGCTTACTGGTTATGTGGGTTTCACATGGGTGGGAGGAGGACAAATCTCCTTAGGGTTTTTGCCTCTTCTGATTTGCAGCTCATGGTTTTGCTTTCTGTCTTTCTGGACTAAAACCAAAGGCAACGTTTCTAGAGGCCCTGAGAAGCCTTCAGCGTCAGAGTTTTTTCTTGGCAGACAGAAGAGCATAATTGCAAAGCAGAAAAGAAGTGCCTTATTTAGCAAGCGGTTGTTGCTCTCTAAGTCGATGAAACAATTAGCTGGAGATGATGCCCTGTTGCTATTCTGCTCTTTTAATAGCACCACAATGCTCCTTTGCCAGGACAAGCCTCTTTGCAGCTTTAATAAACCAGGTGAAACCACACACGACTTTCCTTACATTGGACTCTCCAAGCCTTATAGAGGGAAAATTTAGCTGGCAAAGGGGAGCGTGTTCCTCCTGAAGGAGGAAACCAATCTACCAACAAGAATACTCTCTGCCTATTAAAGCAATTAATAAAAACTGTAGCAAATCCCCTCCTGAAAATGGCTCTAGCAGCCAGAAAGGAGATAATGTGGCAGACACTGGCCTTATTCCCCCATGCTGGTACAAGCTATGCAGTGTGTTGTCTAGTGAACATAAGAGTGAGAGCTGCTCTGATCCACACAAGAGCAACAGTTTTCCATACCCCTGACAGCCACTATTAAGCCATGCACAGAGAATGATGAAAAGCTCCTCTGCAAAGCGGTGTTGCCACAGATCAGACCAGTTCAAGCAGCTGTTGGGTTAGAGCACCGTCCTTTATTTATTTCCTAGTGACTCCTTTTCACTACTTCTTCTGGAAGCAAATAGTGTTGTTTGCCAGGCTGCAAGCTGAGCTTGATGCTAAATCTGCTGGAAACGCTGAGCAGCGGATGCCTCTTTACCTTCCATGCAGTTGCATATGGATTGGTTCCTGCAAGAGTTTCTAATGAACATTTTGATGGTCCTGTTTTATCAGCCACATAGGAAGGCGATCACAAAAAGGAAAAAAAAAAMCAAAACAGAGGAAAGAGGAAAGGGGATTAAAATTAACAGTGATCTCAACTCCCTGCGTTTCAGTTAAACAACCTCATTAATCCTGTCTGCAGTGCATGTACTGTGTCTGTGCTCCCCACTCTGACAGGTCCCCAAATCACATTCACTGCCATTCATTATGTGCAATGGAATAAAACATTTATTCAAAGTCATGTTTTATTCCTGGGAAAATATCTATTTCTGCACGCTCCAGACATCTTTTTAACTATTAGCACTTCCCTTCGTGGCCCTGGGCTCCCTGCCCAGAAGATGAGTCCTGCTGGTCTTGATGGGATTGTGCCACCATGCAATGTGGCCCTAGTGGGACAGATATAGGCTTCACGGTGTCTCGTGCTTGCAGATAACAYAGCCTGGTTTCAAAAAAGTAACAGTTCTGGAGCATTCTTGGCGTTTCTTGTAATCCCTCTCCATGTTGTTGTGACAGGGACCTTGTCAGCCAGTGTAAGGAGGGGTACATTACATTCTGCTGAAGTCCATACAGTGTTCTTTTTTAATTTAGTCAGCTTTTGGTCAGCACTTGTATTTTAATTTAGGAATAGCAATGATGAAAATGCAGCACCCCTTTTCTGAAATGTCCACTGTCCTTCTGTGACCAGAGCACACTGGGACTGACCCTTTTTTCTGAGTGAGGAAGCTATGGCCCAAAGGTGCATATGATTGTTTAATGGGCAGCAGGAAGCTGGATGTTCTGACTCCAGCTCTTCCCTGCTTGCTTGACCAAGCTGTCTTTTAACTCTCGTTAACTTAACTCAGCCATTAAGTGTGCAGTCTGTGCAAATGAGTGTCCTCTGATTTACTCCGTGCAGATAAAGCAGYGGGGCTCGTTTCCAACAGCCCTTTGCCCCTGAAAGCCAGCCGAAACCTGAACTCATTTGAAGATGAAACTTAGAGTGCTGAAGGCRGAGGGGAGTGCAAACACACAGAAAATTAAGGTTTTGAACTTTACAGCCAGTCCCCAGCCCACTTCTGTTATCGACACATTGAATAAATCAGCTCAGCAAAGGTGCAGACTGAGGAAGATTCACTGGAGCTCAGTGACAGCTTTGCTGTTCAGAGCCTACAAATCACCCAGGGAGCCTTGTCACCCGCCTGTAGATGCCACTCAGGGCTCTGCAGCATGCGGTACCTCTTGCCCTGCCTGGCTAGCACAAGGAGGATCTGCTTCACCCCTCTGCTTGCTTGTCTCTCTGCTAGAGAATGGCATTTCATTCCTGTGTCAACGGCTGTATGTAAAGGGAATGTCATGAAGTCATGGCTATAACACAGTTATTTAAAAACAGGACATTCAACAAGCAGCAGGTCCAGTATAGCCTAGATTTCTATGTTTTCCCTTTCGCATCCGGGACCCAGCCCCACAGTAGCCCAGCTGTCCTCTTCTCGCTTCATATCCCCTCTGATGTGTCCACCACACAAGAGAAAGGACATGCTGTGACCAAGTCACAGCTGCCTACAGTGCTCAACCAACAGCCTGCTCTCAAAATACACAAGAGCGGAGTTTGGCTCTGGCTCTTCACAAAACCTGTGAGAATGTTATAAGCATCGAGACTCTGAGCCCTGCAACAAATTTGGCTGAAAACGGCCAATGCATTTAGGAGTTATTAGGAGGGATAGTCTGTATGCTCTGTTAAGCCTTGTTTCCTGAGGAATCCAGGCTAAAATATTGCTCAGACCTCTTAAGGCAGTTATGCCCAAGTGCACACACTGTTTTAAATCAGGAAGCATGAAAGCAAATTAAGGTTTTAAATCACCATAGGTCAATTACCAAGTGACTACTGCAACCTGTTATCTTTGCTGAACTACTGTGCAGGCATGAACATCTAAATCAGTGCTGTTTAACCCAGAGCTCTCAAAACAGGACTTATTCAGTGCTGCTGAATGTCACCACTCTGCAATCATCTTGCTTTCAAACTGTTGTAGGAACAATAAAAAAAAAAGATCTCTCTCTGTGAGAAAGGTTCAAGTGTTCTTGTAGCTCTTAACCATCCTCAGTCACCCAAGTAGTAGACCCAACCTGACTCAACTTTCTTTTAAGTATTCAATAAGATGCTTCAATTCTTAGGATACTCTGTGTATTTTTACTCTTCCAGCATCTGTAATTCAGAATATCTTCAAAATATCTTTGCCACCTTTCATCCCAGSTGCTTTCATAACAGGAATTATTTCTTCCTTTCTTGAAAACCAGCTATCACTGGTCTGAACTGGGGTGCTAGCCCAATTGTGTTTAGGGTCCTATCTAGACTAATGTTACAATGAAGTCAGAGTAGAAGTGTGATTACTTATAATCTGATTATGAAGCAGTTGAATTTCACAAGGCAGATGGGACCTTGAATTTCTGTTTTCATAACCCCAGAGAGGGGAGTATGGCTTTGGGCTTTTCTGATCTACAGTGGAACATTGTTTCTATAACTAGAAATGTCTCAATTTAGTTCCTAAAGGGAAGAATCCATCCAAAATTAATATTGTCAGCAGTAAAATAGCTAACTTTTGGGAAGAAGACAGCACATGCTATAAAAAACAYGACCCCACAAACACAATTTTCTCCTATAGACTGATAATGACTCATTTCAGTGTCGAAAACATAATTGAATTGCTCCTTGCAGCAATTAGGAGAGTCTGTCAATGTGCAACTACTTAATTGTGTTTTGATACTGCAGACTCTCTGTGGCAAGCTGAAAGCACCATTTTGACAGTGAAATTAGTTGGTCTTTGCTGCTTATTTTTTCCTGAACTCCATCCTGGACCAGAATTCACAGAGATGGGAAAGTGGTGAGGATTTCAGAGGCTACAGGTCTGGGTCTTTCTCAGCTGGCTGAAATGGTTGCTGCCCCAGTGGCTTGTTAAACCTTTAGCAGCTCATGGTGTTGAACTGTAATCGCTCCCTGTCCACACCATTGAAGGTGAGGATGGTTATCAAAGATGTCTGCGTTAAACTGCTTGTGCTAATCCATTTGTTGTGTCTGAAGGGGATTAGGGAGCAATCACATACACAGCTTTTATAAAACTCAGGTATCCTAAGAGAAGGGGAAGCGAGATATTTCTGGGCAGAAGGTATCATCTGAAGATGGCCTGGGCTCACTGTCTGAGTCAAAGCAAAAAGAAATTGGGATGCACAGAATGGTAATATTTCRAACAGCCAAATGGATAGGCACCCTCAAAAAGGCTCACTCCCCATGGAAGCTGGTGCCTGTGCCTGGCTTGGATGGCTTAAGCAAAGGCACAGACCTTGACAGGGCCAGATGTTAAAATAGCAAGGACAGAATTCACCTTGTTAGAGTGGCCTGGAGTTGCCTCTCCAGTCCAGGCAAATTTCTGTTTAATGATGTTTTCTTATGTGCTCATCCCAAGAGATAAAGGAAGAAAAAATGTTGTTGGTTTCTCTGCTAAGGGGATTCTCAGAGATAATCAGAGCAACTGCTGGATGGTGTGAGGTACCCAGGGAATGAAAGCCGTGCCCAGGAACATCAGGATTCCTTGTTAAGGGACTGCGTAGGGAAAAGCCAGCACGTCTCTCTGCTACTCTGGCTGCCTGCCATGTTTCGAAGTATGAGCCAGCTCTGTCTGGGCAGCTGGATCTGCTTGAGGACTCTGCCAATGACAAGGCAGCCAACTTGTGAGAATGAGAGGTGGTCAAGCTGTCAGAAACCATCTCTTACTTGGAGCTATTGTGAAGGAGATACAAATGCAGAACCAGCTCCTTCACTCTGGTGAAGACTAGCACCCTGAGCAAAGAGGCATCTCTACCTKCCCATCAGCCTTTGTGATTTGATATGGGCAAGTGGATGCAGAGCTTTGATCCTAAAATCTGGTGTTTTGGGAAGGCTTCAATTTTTTATTGTATTTCATCTAGCATACCTTCACTTCAGAGCTGCAAAATTATCCTTTTATCTCGAGTCCTATTGTTAGCCGGCTGTAATAGTCACAGGCAGCAGTTATGTTAGCACAGTCAACCTGTGGTGTCCCAGTTGAGCACATTACAAAACCATCAAATGATTTGATTCAGCTGCTGAAACATCCCAGAGGACAAGCTGTGCCCTCCAARCCAGCAGATTTGGAGCTAGATCAGAGTGTCTTCAAAGCCCAAGGAGCGTTCAGATCCAAGGCTGCTCAAAGGCCTGAACGATTCATAGCAGGATCTGGGATGAGTCTCTAAAACTTCTGCCATGAACAAAGATGAGTCAACCTGGTCATTTTTGCAGCCCGTATCTTGTCTGAGTCATGAGTTAGCACATTCTGTTAATAAAATACTGAGTTTCACATATGATGATATACTGATATTTTCACAATAATTGTTTTGTTGTCAAAAAAAAAAAGAGTAATGTAATTCTAGTCAAAATGGGAAGACTTGTCTGGTCTTGGCTGATGAGCATTGATAAGTGGATTTGGAGAATTGAGTGAAGTTAGGAATTTCTACTGTCTGGCAACTTCATATTCATTATGAAAGTCTAGCAGGAGYTTCAGTCATGCTGCTTTGCACTTGGAAACTGTTTAACTCAGCTCAAGACAGTGTGGGAACTGTCACAAATGCCAGAAAATGTGCTTGTGATGCCACCAGGGAGATACTGGTTTCAGGGGTGGTAATAAGTGCTGGGAGGCAGATGAGCCCATAAAATAGCTCAAAGGAAGTCAGAAGAGGTATCCCTCTCCCTTGTAATGGGTAAGAAGAGAAGGAAGACAGTCCAGCTGGGTCATAACACAAGACAAATGGGGATGTTTGAAGGATGTGTTTTGGGGAACCTAAGAGGTGTCAGGTGCTGTTTAAAGCTGTGGGAGCTGCCGTCCCACCGTGGCAGGACTGTTAGTGATGGCTGCAGCCACGGACTGGTGCACTGGAGGCATCTGGGTTCTTCGGGGTTGTTGGATGTCAGAGAGCACATCGGGTGCTCCCTCATGCATGCATGGATTGACTGGCACGTTCCCGGGGAGCGGTTTGTGTTACGTGTCATCTTATATGTCATGCTTCAGCTGGGGCTGTCGGCGCCTGTTGGGAAGTGTCAYGGGCCGTGTTTCTCCTCTGGCTGCATAAATCTGATTTCTGAATGAATCACTATCCGAAGGTATTTCCTCACAACCAAAGGGACCAATAAACTACTCGGTTTTTCTGCAAGATGAGAAAAAAAATGCATCATTGAAGAGAATAGGTATTTCCCATAGAAATATTTTGTTTTCCTCACTGTGCTGTAGAGATCAATAACGCACTGCGTCTGAGCATGGGAAGCAGCTGAGCACTCTCTCTCCTTCCTGATCTGAATGAAAAGAAAAAGAAAAGAAAAAAAGAAAAAAAAAGAAATGAAACAAAACAAAAACCCCAAAGGTTGTGGGGTTTTTTGCTTTTCTCACTTACTTAAAAAACCAAAACCCCAAAACACAAAATAACTTATTTTGGCAAATGTACCAATTCACCATTTGGGAATGAAAATCTGACATGGCTTGGTTTTAAACTGGTAAAATAAGTCCAGCTAGCRTTTAATGAATTTTTGTTAGCTGAAGCTATTCCTGTCACGCCCCTGAAGAGCCTCTGCTCCTGCACCAGTGGAAGCTGGGAGCAGGGTTAGAAATAAACCATTTAACTGCATAAAAATACTTACTCCAGATTCACCTGATCTAATTCTAGGCCTTTGTATCTTTTTGCCTCTGTTTCTCATGGTAAATATGCTATTGGTGGAATTGGACCAAAAAAAGAGTTTTTGTTTTTGTTTTTTTTTTCTTTTGAACAGTATGAATGTGTGTTTCAATTTGTGTGTTTCAAAATGTTGTCACCCTGCTTTAAAGGAGCCAAACTTTGTTTCAGACAAAGATCTGAAATAAAATGTYATGCTTTGCCTCAGAAAGCTGTGTTGATTGATGGTCGATTTTTAAACTGTCAGTGAACCTCATGCGGGGGTGTTCACAGAGTACTAAGAGCTATTTATRAGCACAGATGGGGAAACTGAGGCATGGATGGGGTTCCCCTCCCCAAAGTATGGTGATAGAGCTGGCAATGGGGCCTGGTTCCCTTCGGTACAGCTCCCTGTCTACTGGATCCCTAAGCCTTTCCTTTTGSAATTACCACAGAGACCAGATAACTTTTACGTGTGCTGTCAAGGCAAGAGTGAGCACAGGGTCCAAAATCTCTGGACACAGCTCTGAAACTCACAATCAGCCCAAGAAGGAAAAAAAAAAAGAAAAGAAACAAAGCTTCTGGGGAAGCAGGAATGGCAGCTGAGCATGTCCAACCTGTGTCTCCGAGTCCTGCCCGTAGCATCCCGGTCCTTGCCCAGGTGTGCGGGTTTGGGCAGGAGGACCCCATTACAGCGGTGGGACGCTGATTCCTTTTGCATTGCCGAATCCCTGGTGGCATGGGTTAATTGAATGGACATATTTCATTAAACAAAGCCTTCGCCATCTGTTCCATCCCAATTATAAATGCAGAAAAGAACATCTTTCTCAATTACAATGGCGGGGAGTTTTTCTGTAAGCCTCACAGCTGGGAAGTTTAGTTCCCTTCTTGGGCCCAGTCTCCCAGAGCACTCATTTCTCTCCCTGAAATAGTAGTTTGTCTGGGCTAAGAGATGGGAACTTCTACAGAGGGTTGTCCCTAGGTGCTGTTACGTGGCACAGGAAGGGGACGGGAAGGCTGTTTGCTCTGCTCATGCCTGGGACCAAGGCAATGGGGCAAGAGCTCCCTACGAGCTGTTGTTTTACCTTCTTGGTGATGGAAATCCCACACTGATGCTATGCTGAGTCTCCTCTCTTCCTGAGGGAAAGCATCTTCCAAGCTGAACTGAGGTACCAAATAAAAGATCTCTTTTTTTTTTTTTTATCACAAATAATAGTAATATAGAGGCAGGCAAAAGTTGCCCTCTGAAATTAGACAGCCGGTGGTGTAAATCACTCTTTCTGGTCGTGTCCTGCATGTCTGGCCAAGAGTGTGTTTAGTTACTGCTCCATCCGCTTGCCTGGGGTGTTGGGAATCAGCAACTATCAGCTGGGAGAGGCAAGAGGTGGATGCAGAAGCAAGTTGTCCTAGGAGATGATTTCCAAATCAGGAGGCAGGTTTGTTCTGACCTTTAGGAGGCAGAGCTGATTTGTTTTGTTGCTGTGTTGTGTTCTTTCTTTGTGTTCCCATTAATCATTTTCATTCAAATGAAACCTGCAAGCGTGCAATGTGCAGAACTCATTTCATCAAGCTTGTGTGTATGTGTTTGTGTGTCTTTAAAAAAATACCACAGCCAATTCTGTTAAATTATTAGTCCTGTATTTCTCACATTTACTGTCACCCTCAGGTAAAATTGCTGCTGCAACTAAATAAAACCTCTGGAAATGAATTCTAGCTCCTGACAACCCTTAAGCCCCTGAGGCATTTAAATTCTGGATTTAGTGGCAGGATTATTACTTCAGTGCAGCAGTTAACCATGTCTTTAAGCAGAGTTGCCTATAATAGTCAGTCCTGACGCCACAATGCTTTTACAAGGAGGACAAGGAAATAGCCCCTTCTGTTACATACTTCTAATGTAAGTCGTGGGATCAAGCATCCCGAACTGGTTAAAAGACCGACTTTAAAGTTGCAGCTTGAATCACTTTGCATCTGGCTCCTGCTGCATTGTGTATGTACCTCATTTCCAAACTAGGGCCTTCTTGGCAAAAATTTCAATGCACTTTTCTGTTTGTTTGCTGGTGTTGTTGCTTTCCTAATGGCAGTAGCACTGCAGGGGTCTTCATTTGCTCTTGCCGCTTTTTAATGGTTTCAAACTATCTTTATTGCTGAAGCCAGCTTGTCCATCTGCGCCGGTTCAGGAGATGCTAATGGGGCCTTGCATGGCTCAGCTAACACGGCTGCGGCTGTGGCCACGGAGCCAACAGTGCACTGGGGATAGCAGGAGGAGCTGAGGGGGCTGGTGAGTCAGGTCCTGCTTCCAGATACCGGCAAACAGAGAGATGCTGGAGCAGGAAAGAAGGGTGAAACAAGCCAAGGAAATTGAAGCCATGCAGAGTGTTAGAAGGGATATGTTCTTTTCTTCTTTATTCATGTGAATCCTATAGTAACAGCCTAGGCTATACCCTCTGCCTCTTCTTTTGAAACTTGCATCTTGGGCTACTTTTGCAAAGACAGTGTCAAAGCATTTCATTTGCTGTTGCACCAGAGAGGAGGGAACACGCTCTGGGTGACAGTGCCTGAGGCATGGTATTGTGCCTGGGGAAGGAGATCCAAGCTTGGGGAACCAGGGGCAGTACAGCTAGCCAGAAAGTACTGTGCTGATTTACCACTGGAGATAAATATGTCATGGGGCAAACGGTGGAAAGACTTATTGATAATATCTAAGGCCTTGGCAAGCACTTCTGGGATCTGATGKTTAGTAGAAGGTCCCTAGTAGAAAGAGGCAGGAGACAAATGTCACCATGCTCTTTATTTTGTGGTTTTTCTGAAGACAATCTTAACTCCACATTAGTCTTAGTCCTGATGAAATCTCCTGTGTGAATACTGATGAATTAATGAGCACTTGAACTCAGAGAGAGTTTCTGGCCAGCTTCTGCTGATCCTACCATCAGACAGGGTTAATCGTGATGTCTGAGCAATCTGAGTACTCAAAGGTCAGGATGGTCCCTTTCCCTCTCCCACCCACATYGTGGCTTTCACAGATTTGAAGACACCATCAGCCTTTGGAAGAAGGAAAAACAAGGCTAGGTCTGCCCAGAGCCAGTTGCATCAGAAAAGAGCCCAAACAGATTTATCTTGCTTGCTATTTGTGCCCAGCTCCTGATCAGTGCAGCTGCAAGACATTTATAAATAGACCTAAAATACATCTGTGCTAATTGCTGACAACTTTGCTTGCGGACCAAATCCTGCAGTAGACCAAAGTGGTGATGGTCCCCAAGCTTCTTAGAAGATGCCTGTTTCTCAGCTCACAGGCAATCTTGGTCAAGTCCCTAATGGAGGATCCATAATTCAGATACTTAGCAGTGAGACACTGAATTACTAAATCCTGTGGGACTTTTGCTAGCTCCCAGCTTGTCCCTCACCCAGGTTCCCAGAGCAGAAGATGCAGAGGCAGGCAGTGTAGAGGGGCTGTTAGGGTGAAGGATGGAGCCAGCCCTTGTCCAGCTAGAGTTATGAGCATGGGTTTTGCAGCAGCCCCAGTGACTCTGCCAGCTCAGCGGGCAGCCGCAGCATCAGGCATGGCTGAGGTGGAGGTGGCAGCAGCCCTCTGACCAGCACTGGGTGGAGGCAGTGGCACTAGCAGAGGCAGGTAATGCCAGAGGTGAGCAAGGGACTGCAGTGCTGTCTCTGCTCCATGTGCCTTGGCGCTCTGGAAAGGTTTATGAGCTGGAGACCAGGGCTGCAGGAGAGTTAGCCAGGATTCAGTGCGTTGTCCAGGCTAATTATGCCTGGGGATCCTGTGCTGAATAACACTGCAGCATTGAGTCCATGCACACAGATGTCTCTACCCCTCACTCCACTGAGCCGCGTAATGGAGAGCTGACTGTTTGTGACAATTTAGGGTAGTGCTCCGGCTGGAAGGCCAGTGTAAATTAGACGGCATGATGAGAATAGTGAGGACATAACTGATGGGCTTAATATTTTCTAGCTAGGAATAAACAAATTCCCAAGCATCACAAATTTACAGTGAGTGAAAAGTATTCAGCCCTCTTCTCAGTGTGCTTGTGTATCCACTAATAGGTACTAACACAATATTAGAGGCCAGCCAAAATAACTTTTACAAACCTTATGCACAGAGCAGTGCTCAGACACTCTTCTCTGCTTTCAGGCACATCTTGGGTCTACTGCAAACTGTGTGCATACCTTAGGAGAAGGTACATCCTGCTGTGGAAGGCATACAGGCTGTGTGCTTCAGCTGGAAGATTGAAGAATAGGGTCCTGTTAATGTCCAGTGGCCTCTCAGAGCCAAACCAGTCTTGTCAACCACGGGCAGTTCAGTCCTGTCCCTTGTACAGCACTGAGCACATCTGCCTTCCAGTTCTGGATAAAGCTTCTGGGCGCCACTGTTGAAAAAAATTGTTTCCTGGGACTCAGATTTTAGATATTTGACCAGCTTCTATGGAGAGCGCATAGCAGGATGCAAAGACAATCTGTCACAGCATCAAGCCATGCTGCCCAGGAAGAGGGAGGAAGGAAGCCCTGGCACGTAGGACCTTCATGGTTGTTGGACAAGAGCTGGGCACAGCTGGCATTGTGCTCTGGGATGGGTTCAGAGTTTGCTGCTGCAGGTCTGGGCTGCGATTACATTGTAGAGCTGAGAGTAACGGCTAATTAATCTGCTGAGTGATGGAGACAGGGGGCAAACCTGCCCCTCCCAGGCCCAATTCCAGCCACAAGCACTGCAAGGCCCTGCTCTTTGCAAATGCAAAATTGCATAAACAGTTAGTGTGCCACCAAATCCCTGCTCAGGACTGAAAAGCTGTGAGTAGCTTTCCCTTCCTCTCCTGATGAGGTTAAACAGAGAAAGGGGGTACCCTTTCCCCTCCCATTTTCCTTCCCCTCTTCCCAAGCTTAAAATCCAGAGAGCTGCTACAGAGGCAATGAAAAAAATAGTTCGTATGGTTGTATTCCTTTCCAGAGAAGTAAACTGTGTGTATATGCATGTATGTGCGTACACATGCACACAAATGATGCATTTTAATTATCTTCATAAATGATGAGGAACGTGCATCTGGGCATGACTGTGAGCCAGGAACAACACATTCATTTGCTCACTATTGCTTTATCCCTTCTGACCTTAATTTGAATCCCTCCAAGCTGGATGGTTGCATCTGTCAAGGCGGCCGTACCTTAACCTGCTGGGACCAAAAGCCTGACGCAGGGAAACTCTGTGCCATCCGTCTCTGCCTGCGGCCTGGCTTTACCTGATGTTATCCCAATTCCTCCCTCATTGCCCCCACCCTCCCATGCTTCATACATTCAATCTGCATTTGCCCTGATTACTTTAAGGCGTGCAGCGCTGTCCCCTGCCCCTGATCGTGCAGCAAAGCCACAGTCCTCAGCTGCCGGGGGAAGGACTGGCTGCTGGGACTATCATGGTAGKCAGGGAGGCTGTGCAGCAAAATGAGAAGGGTCCCATTAATTCCACCACCATCATTTCCCTGGCATGTAGTGTGGCTGATGAGCTTGTCAGCCATCAGATGACAGCAAGACAGAAGGTCAGTTATTGCTAACAATGGCCAAGGAGCTTGATCTGAGTAGCATGACTATGCTATTGTAGAGGGGCTCTGACTCAGTCTGTTCCTTTGCATAGCTTTGCTGCAAAACTTTTCCATCCTGGAGTCCATCTCCTGCAGATCTTCCCAGTCTAATCTGCAAAATGATCCCCCCCTTTCACTGAGTGTCATTTCAGCAGTTAGTCACAGTCTGAGGCTCTGCAGGCTGTTTTTCTTTAGGTGGAAAAGAAGAGGATGGGAAGGGATAAGGGTGAGGGCGTGCTGTCTGTTTGTGAGGTGTGAGCAGAGGGTTGGTTCCTGAACCCCGTTTCTAAGGAGTGTCTACACAGGTTTTTTATAAACAGCTCCAGGCAAGTTCTCACAGTGCTTGAAGGCAACTGGAGACCCTGGAACTGTATTAGGGAGGTTGTGAGCCTGGGTTTACAGAGGCCTGATGTGATGGGGAGCGATTGTGCTGATACCCCAGCAACATCACCATATCATATGCCTATGATATCCACATAAATAACTGTGAAATTAGCCTTAGACTCGGCTCTGTGTTTGCCCTCACAGTCTGGTCTCTTCAGCTTTGCATCTGCTCTTCTCTTGCCTCCCTCTTTCCTTGMTCTTCCTGTCCCTCTCTCCAGAGCAGGACAATGGTTAGCATCTCCTTGCTTGGTAATGGAGAGGGAGAAGATCGGGATGTTGTGTCCCAGCCCTCCCTGCTCTGCAGAGCTGCTTTTCATTATTGGCTGGTAGGAATGAGAAGACCCCAAACTGGAGCATGTCCCCACCTGAGGGAAGACAATCCTGGGGTTTACCACAACCCACGCTAAGAAGAGATTCTCTGAAGTCTCATGCAGCTTTCCAAGTGGCCACGGTTTGTCCTTTCTGCAGCCTGGTGCTGCCATGGGTATAATACCATGCAGCATCCTCACTCCTTCCCCATAGCCCTCGCTGCAAAGCCCCGGCAGGGGTGGCTTTCGCAGTCTAGATGGACCCTGTCATTTTTCTGGTTCTTCCCAAGCAGCGCATCAATGCCAACCTTGCCAGACTGCATCAGAACAAAAGAGCGGCGGCTCTTCTCGCTCCCTTGTTATTTATTTATTTTGAGGCGAGTGGTGGGGAGCCTGGCGGTATTCGGCTTTCTCCTCGGGAGGCAGGGTTAGCAGAAGGTCTGCTCAGATGGTGTGTTGGGCAGATGGCTTGAGGTAACCCCCAGGGCAATGTTGACTAAAGAGCGCAAACGGCACTGGGACGCGGCCAAGCCAAGGTCTGCATGGGAAAGCAGAAAGGAGCACCGACCCCGTCCACGGCGCGTACCCCAGCAGATTCCTGCCTTGCTAGCGGCGTGGTCCATAGCGGCACTGGGGGGGGATGCAGGCACCATCTGGCCAGCGCTGCTGCCCTCCTTGGCAGGGGGAGGTCTGGGAGCGGTGGCTGGGGCTGCTGGTAGACCGTGAGCTGCTGCTCTGCGTTCCCTGGCTGGCTCAGCACGTGAGCTGAGCTGGAAAAGACACGAGTGTCTCAATGCTGGGAAGGGAGTGAATCATAACAAGGATGAAAATCGGGTGGTGGTTCCCTCTGGAAGTTGGGAGCTGGAGGTGGCTGCATTGTAGCGAAAATTATCTGGAATTGAGGGTTGGGGTTTTTTTTCTCTTTAGCTGATTTTTGATTAATACAGCTACTTTTATGAAGTTAAATTCTTCAGCTTGAACCTTACCTTCTGCATCCAGATGCTGCAATACAGCTGTGACTATAGTCTAATAAATGTTACCCTTATCCATTTTGTCTTTTGTATCGGTTTCATAAGAAACCAGTGTGTGAAAACACAGTACCAGCAAACCTAGATACAACAGGTTATTTTGCAGTAAATAGGATAAACAATTGCTCAGTATCCCAGTCTCTGCTAACATTGCTTCTGTTTGAAGTACATTTTTCAGTGAAAAGATAGCTCTGCATGATGCATAAAAAGTCTCAYTTCCATTGGTATACCTGGCCAACAAGGGCTGAGCTGGAATTTGAACTGAGTGGGAGCTCACTTGCTTTTACCACTCATTTGCTATTTTAAAGGTTATCTTTTCTTTTCTTTTCTTTTTTTTTTTTTCTCTTAAAAGGGCTTGTGACTGTCTTTTTGGAAAAGACACAGCGTAAGGACTGGGGAAAGAATGGTTGAAAATACCTAATTGAGCTATAGGAAAATATAATTTATGAAAGGAAAAATAACTATCCTAGTCAGTGCATTAACTCATGTCATGACTTTTTAATGGCAGTGTTATAGGTTAATTAGTGTGTGCTGGCCTTATGCCTACCAGAGTTATTCACAAGGGATCATGGTCTTATTGGGTAGGACTCCCATAAAGACAATCCTTCTGTAAGTGGTTTAATATCTTTGTGTATGCATGGAAATTTTTTGCTCTTATCAGCAGAAAAAGTCAGATACTAAAGGGACCAGAAATGGAAATACTTTTGAGTGACCCAAAACCTGCACACTACTGAGATTCTGATTGGGTGCTTAAAGAGGAATTATTTTCCCTTGTATTTTCCTACACATTGGCTTTCTCAGCCTGCTTTAGGACTGAGTTCAGGCACTGAGATCTGCAAAATGTTTCCCTCTGAAAGACCCTGCTTGCACTCCTAGCTGTGGTGCGTTAGAGGTAACAGCCAGAATAGCAATGATCCGCCTCCCTTTGAACATCACCGGGTGCGYGGTGGTAAAACCGGATTAATGTTGCATGGGCCTCTCAGCCCGTGCTGGCTGAACACAGCAAATATCAAAGGTAATGCAATGTTCCTTGTTAGTACAGAGAGGGGAAAAAAGGCAGAATGACCTTTTATCTGTGAAAGTGAATGGAAATGGGAGTGTCTGTGTTTGGAATCCAAGAGGCAGAGGGGTCTCGCTGAAATGATACCCCTGGCTGAATCTCCTGGCGTAAAACAGAAGGGAAGGCTGAGAAAATCCATGATTTTTGTGCCTCAGTCCCTGTGCATGTCACACACCTTTCACTTGCACATCCCCTCTCTTTCCTTCTCTCTCTGCTTCCCTGTAGCTCAGAACTGCCCTGTTCTCCAGAAGTAATGGGGTGGATATCACAGCAGAAAATCTTGGTTCCTACTGAAGCTTCCAGACTGATGGTGGTCTCCACCGTGCTGGTGTAGAGATCTCTGCGCTGTTGCCCAGCAGATCTGGTTCCCAGAGGACTTTGCAGCTTTGAAAAGGTCTTCCCACATAAAAAAGTGGGTACTACCACCTTGGATCACATATCCTTGAGAGAATTTGTAGCAACCCACGTAGATAATTAAGGCGGTTGTGTCTGAAAGCTTCTGTGATGGAATTTCTGTGACCAGTGTCAGAGCAATAAGCAAGCACAGTCCAGAGGACAGCTGTGCATCCTCATGAACCCTATACCAACTGGGCACCTGGAGAAGCCAACGGTGGGTGAGTCTGGACAATCACCTGCCTCTAATCCCCCAGGTCTCATCTGTCCGGGGCAGGGATGAAGTTTAACTTGCAGTGTGTCAATGTCCCCCAGACATGCTTGCACTCTGTCTTTGCCAGGAACCGGGACACAGCACCAGGCTACTCGTGATGGCATGATTTCTGGACTAGAGCTAACTCATATTTAGCCAGTCTCTGCAGGTGGAGTGAATATGTAATGACTTTGCAGAGAGGTGGTAGAAAAACTTGGTTTACTGTTGATGCTGCTAGACTCAGGCTGGGGTAAAAAGCCTTAAACATTAAAGCTATTTGTCAGCTTGCTTTCCTTGGAACGGTATAGACACCTCTGAAAGGAAAAAAAATCGCAGGGAAGTTAATTTAATTTTTTGATTACTGCAGTCTGCTTCATAGAAGGTCTCTTAGGACAAAGAATCCATGGGATTTATAAAAAACATCTGCTTTTTACTGTGCTTTCCCCAGGAAGGAATACTTTCCAAATTGACACAGACCATAGCTGCATCTTCGTTTGAATCTTGAAAAGCAGATCACAGGCAAGACTAAAGGAAATAGTGACCACTTGGTCCCTGGAGAGAAGCCCAATTGCTTCATTAAAGAAGAGTTGTCACATGCTTGTTTCTCAAATCCTGCTAAATACCTGCTTAGCAGCATTATTGACAGGCTTTTCTCATGAACATTGAGCTGTTAAGCTGCTCCTAGTTTACAGCAAGAGGTTAAAGGATTTCTCAAAGCTCCCAATGAAAGCCTTACTAACTGGATTAACTGCTAACATGGATTTAGGCTTTGAGTCAGATTAACCCCCATTGCTCAAAGTAGGTTCTTCTTGTTCATCTTTTCTTCCCTTTTTCTTCTCTTTTTCCTCCCAGCTTTTCCCTTTTTGTTTGTCAGGAATAAGGGTAAAAATAAGCCTCTGCGCTTGTGTTTGAGCAGTGGGACACCGTGTGCTCAGGGGCCTGGGAGGAAGGAGGCTGYTTCTCCTGGGACGTGACCTGCGTGTGAAGCAGCACCGGCGACTCAGCCTGCTGGGCTGGGCTGTGCAGTTGCCTGGCCCCTTCAGATGTGACTGTTTCTGCAGGGCCTTTAGAAAATGGGGGTAGCTATGATAAGAATAAGGAGAGTTATTAATTGGCCTACAGATCTGGCTTCTGCTTGCCTTTGCTGTTCTCTTCCTTAGATTTCCTCGGCAGCACGAGAATCATGAACTCTTTTATAAAGTGATTTAACTATTTACACACCTGGCTGGGCAGTCAGCAGAGAAAGTAGCTCAAACAGGACAACCCATGGTCTTCACAGCACCAAAGATCTGAAGTTAATCTAATTTAGGTTGTAGTTAAATGTGTATTTCTTCAGCATCTTAGGAGGACTTAAGCATCATCTGCGCTCCTGCTTTTGGCTGATTGTTTCTGCCGTTGCGCTGGTTTCTGAGCTAGCGCATGCATTTGTAAGCAGGCCTACAGTCAAACTATCTACTGCCCAATTTAGAAGCATTTTCCCCTCTCCTCTGTGTAGTAACGTGCCCATCCACAAGCTGTCTAGATCCCTGATGAAGGGGTGAATTTGGCAGCCCCACTCACTGCTGTGTGAAGGCCATAGTCCTGGAGCTGGTCTCTCAAAGTAAGGATCTGCTCCAGCCCATTTCACAGGACCTGCAGTGCAAGAATCTGTTAGCAAATGCTAAAGGATGGCGGGGGAAAGCAAACGGAGACGTAGGCTGGAAGGAGCCGGGGCACAGCAATGTGGTTGCTCTTGCCTGACCAAACTGGCATATGAGTTGATTCCCAGCCCAGAAAAGAGATCAAGGAATTGAGCCAACACTWCTTCTGTTTCTCTGTCATCTGCTCACTGCACAATTCAGACCTCTCAATTACCTTTTTTCCCAGCGTATGACAAGTGATGCAACGGCCGCGTGATATTTAGCACACCAGGGTCACGGCACTGTCTGGCCATGCAAGGATTCGCAGCGCTYGGCTGTCCCCAGGGAGTGAGTCTTGTACCGGGGCCACTCAGAGCCCCCCCTCGGGATGGTGGCATGCCCCAGGGATGGAGCTGTCTCTCTCATTTAGCACAGTCTATCTGCTGTGCTGGCTCGGATCTAAGTCCAGCTGGCCCAGGACCATGTTGCTAAACAGGGACTGAAATGTAAGAAACTCCTGCACAGTGTTTGTACCCCATTTAATATCACCCACGAGCATGTCCAGTGCCTGGCAGCCCTGGGTGCAGCTGGGTCTCACAGTATCCCTGAGTTCCTGTGCTTTTCAAACAGTGCTGTTTCTAAGCTTGCTGTCTGATGATCCCAGTGGGTACTCAGGAGGTCTAGCAGTCCCCCTGCCCTTCTCTGGGCCCCTTGGGGTTTTATGCACATCTGTTCTGCTTTGTGGCCATCCCCCCTCTCAAACTGTTYGGACTCTGCTCCTCTAAAAGCCATCAGCAGGATCCAGATGACCCTGCTTTCTCATTTCCCTTGAACACTGACCAGCTCTCCTGTGCTCTTCTTAATCTCATGTCCTTTGAGTCCCTCTCAGCTGCCTTTATCCCCATCTAATCCATTTTATCTGAATTGCTAGCCTCCATTTCTGGTTCACCGCCACCTTCCTTCCCCCCACCCCCCATGTCTCTTTAATCTCCCATCCCACCGTCTCCCCTTCTCCCCGGAGAGCGGCTCCTCCTCCTCTTTCCTCCAGCATGTCAGGCTTCTCTGCTTTCTCCCTGGTCTGCACCAAACCTCCCCCAGCTGTTCAGCATCAGCCTGTTCCTGCCTCACCACTGCCAGGGGATTCTCTCACAGATTTCCTTTACTAATTTCTTCCCACACCTCACTACACATCCCTTAGGGGAAATGAGGTCACTAATTTTGTTCTTTCCATCAGCAAATGCTGATTTCTTCAAGGCAATCACTCCAGGTGTGTGACACAGCTAATGCTGTCACCCAGAGGCAATGGTTCTCTGCAAGACCTCTGACGAAGGTTTCAGGTGGTGGCATTGCCTCTCTGCCCTCTGGCAGGTCTTGTTCTCAACACGTGCAAGAACCTCCGGAAACCTCGCAAGCTTGGACAGAGCCTCTCTCTGCAGTGCTGGTGGACTTAGACATGCACTTGGGAGCCATCCATATCCTGCCTTCCTCCTTTGGACATCTGAATGGTTATTTGTGGAATTCCTTATGGTTTGACACTTGGCATTTTACAACACGGGCCTGTCATATCCCTTTTATATCAGACGATGAAAATAATGTTTCCTAGCCCTACGGCCTGCAGTGAGACTGGCCAAAGAAAAGGGAGAGGAGGAAAAATAAAATTAAAATCTGTCAAATAAAAAGGCTGGAAGGAAATGGGCTGGTTATGGGGCACGAGGGAAGGTCACCCCTTATGATTTAGTGCAGTGATTGGAAAGGTTTATGGGTAGATGATCAGGAATGTGGCAAGATACTGCCATGRCTCTTAACTTAGCACTTTCCTCTTGGGGTACAAATTCACCAGCCCTGTGACAGGCATGAGATGAGAGAAGTTGTAACCTGGATCTTCCTTTTTGTTCTTACAGATACTCCAGAGCTCTTCTGAGCTCTGTGCAAGTTGAAAACCTGAAGTTTCTCCAGCTTATTCTCTCTATTCCTTTAATTCCTCTTGAGCCAAGGGAAGCAAAACCTTTGATGCATTGACAAGACTTTGCTTCCCACTGCCTGACATTCAAATGCTCCTTTACTGAAAATGCATGGTCTCTGTCTGGGGAAGAGCCCTGCCTTCAATTGCACAGCAGTCGGGAGGCCCCCTGCCCTCCCGATCTTCTTAAGGGGCTGTTTTTGAAGCCGCTCCTCATAGCAACTGTGGCATAAAAGCACTTGAGTGTGACTAAGTATTGGCCTTGATGGATTTCCTAGGTCTAATCCCAGGTGCATTATCCTAGTGTTGGCATTACAAGAAGAATGATGAATTTTAAAAGCAAATCAGAGACTTCCTGGTGGTCACGTTCCCTCTCTGAGGGAGGCACCAGGCAGAGCTACCAGCTGTGAGATCTGAAATGGGCTGTGGCCATCTCTCTGCCTTTGTAGACAGCACAGGGTTGTGAGTCAAGTACTTGCTTGCGTAAGCAGACATTGCATTTGAGATCTCAGCCTGTTGAGCCTGGTCTCCCTCTGCCTTATGTCCCAGTGGGTTTGTTATGGGACAACCTTCTGGCAACCCTGCCTGTTAATAATAGGAGCAGCTTCTACCAAAGATRAATTCTCTCCCCCCAGTCAGATAGAAACACAGATGAGGTGGCATGTCAAAGCTTTTGGGATTTTTCCATGTCACCTCCCACTGCTGGGTGACCCATCATACTCCCAGGACTCCACTGTGCCCATAGGAAGTAACCTAATAATTTCATCCTTGGAACAGGACTGGCTAGCTTGTGGGGCCAATTTCCTCATAGTCTGCTCCCCCAACACTGATTTACATGAGTGCTTTATATTAGTAAAGTGTGCAATTTGTGATATTTCATAGTTAAGAAACGTATGCCAGGTGTTATTGGTTTGTTTTTTGGCATGTAATGGCCAGGGTAGCAAGCACTAATAGATGGTTCTCTCTGACCATTTTCAGCAGTCACCTTGCCTACTTCTTGCTGACACAGTTCTTACAGTAATTAATGAGCTGGCACATTCCTAGGAGCCTTGTCAATGAATTAATCTCTGCACAGAGGGAACAGCTGAACACAGGTTCCTCTTGTTGTCTCTGGCAAACAGGGGAGACGGAGATCCTGCAGGCAGGTGGGGAGGGGTCTGTGTTAGGAGTCCCTGCTTCAGGGGTGGCCAAAATTATGCATATTGCATATATTTGRTATACATGTCTTTTTATCCTCTTGAGCTTTCATGTGTCTGATTAAAGTTTCTGAGGTGCTTATTTTGCCTGGCGAGGGAGTGCAGTTCATTATTAACTTGATGCTACAGGAGCAGAGAAGAGGTTCAGCTCCATCAGTTATGTGAAGGCATCTATGTGGAAGCATTTTGTCCAAGCAAGTGAAGAAAGGTGAGATCTAGAAGGATGATCAACCCAAGGAGCTTGTTCTTGATAAATTGTATTTCATGTTTGGTCACACTCTGGGGCGGAGGCTGAAAGTGAAACAATGAGGGAAAACAGTACCTCCCTATAGGACTCCAGACACGTGCTTTATCACCACTGGAGGAATGGACACACTTTACGGTGTCCATAAAGGCAGTGAAGGAACATGCCCTTTCTCCTCCCAAGCTCAGTAGATTGTAGGGAGCCCTGTGGCTTCGCACTGCAATCCTTCTCTTCTGTATCTCATTATGCTCAGAGACTCAGCAAACTTGAAAGAGCCTCTCCAGGCAGCTCCTGACTAACTCTCCCCAAGGACCACATGTCACAGCTGACCTTGTGCTACTCCCATTCTGCAATTTTTTTTAAACATTGGTCAAAGCCCYTCAATGAACTATCACTAAGGGGTGGGGAAAGATGAATGAGTGGTGGTCTCTGAAGTTGTCTCCAGTGTGAATAAAGCAGAAAACATGAATGTGAAGAATTTGTGGCTAAAAACACAGTGTTCTGCCTGGAGACTTCATTGGGGTCTGAGTCTCTGTTGCCTTCCTTGAGCCATCTCCTGGTAAGTGTATCAGTGGATCATTATAAATCCTGTTAAATGTTCAGGAGTCTCTCCTGAAGAAGAGGAGAAATCTCTCCTCCTCCAGTGTGACTCTCCTAAAGGAGAAGGTTTTGCACTTCTGCAGGAGAGGTGGAAACGAGTCAATAATGTGGGTCGGGGCAAGCCCAGGATTTGATACTACTTTGTAGTCAGTTTTTTTCAATCCAGTACTTGAAAAGCTGTCAAGAGAGGGAGAGGAACAGCTTCTGAGAGGAAACCAGCTCTGTATTGGAGTGTGTTTTGGTCTTATATGGCTAAATAAGAACCAATGAATTCAAATGTTAATGGATGTTGTTTGCTGTTCATAAACTTGGAAGTAACTCTGAAACATCCAGCGCTGGGTCTTTGGTTGTGAATCACCTGGGCAGAAGAATATTTAACTTTTAAGTTTAGGAGCTGTTCCTTGATTTAGACAGAGCACTAGGCTAATAACCCAGTTATACAGTCAATGTTGTATTAGAAGTCCCAGGGCTGCTGGTATTGATCCTGGTATTTGCCTAAAGTAACTCATGCCTCTGTTAGGAAAGAAAATGGTGTATTTGCTTGAGAGACAAGGTGATCTGTAAGAGCTAAGAAATGGATGTTTCCTTAGAGCGTCTAGGAGTGAGACATGGAATTTATCATCTGGTTTAGTATTTACTCACTCTTTCCTCTCTAGTTGCTAATCCCAACCAGCCATGGGGAAAACTCTTAAGGCTATGGCATATCTCTGCTTATTTGATTGTCTAAGAGGTTGGAAAATGGTCTAAACCAAGGTCAAGTCCATCCACAGGTAATGGGGGGATTGACTTAGGTAAGGAAAGGATGAAAACTGGCTACTGTTCTGCACTGAAGCCACTGACTAAGCTCTCGTGAGACAAGTTTGATTATTGCCTGCCTGTGGGATACTGGCTCTCCCTGAGACTGTGCATGTTTTGCTTTCCTTGTCACCAAAGACATTTCAGTGATGAAAACAAAAGAAAAGTAGCATGACTGGTTTTTATAAAAATATATTTCCCATTTCGGTTGAAAAAGGAATCCCCCGGGCCTTTATTTTTCTAAAATCACCCAGGTGCATCAGAGCATTTCCAAGCCAATTTGTCATCATTTCAAGGACTGACTGCCTGTAGTAACAGAGAGGACAGCGCAATTGGGTGCTAACCCTTTGATGTACAGGTCTGTTTCACCCAGCTCCTACCCACAGTATCAGAAGGACTTTCACAGTGTTTCTTCAGCTTCAGTGGATTAGACTGAGCTGGATTCTGCACTGATATTTCAGTTGTACTTTTATTAACGTAGAACTACACTAAAATGTCAGCTGGAAGAACATGAATACTGCACTTATACCTAAGGACATTATTATGGTCAGTGATGCAGCTAACACACACATGTCCAGTCCAGCATGGATACAGTGACTGTCTTCCTCTGTTGAACTGCTAAACTATCTTTGGTTCACATAAATGCTTCGAAACTGCAATGATAAACAGACCAGACATTTCTACAGAGAGCTGAAACATTTACCTACCTCTGCCTTGATATTGCAGAATACCTAGAGGTTTATGGTAAATTGATCTCATTTGTGACCCCTAAGAAAGCGGTAGGTACATCCCAATTAATGGCTGAACGAAGTTCCTTCAATGTGTTTGCTTCTTTCTGGGAGTTTCCACAGCACAGGGTGTTAGCCAGCTAATTTAGATGGCGAAGCTGGTCAATGGCAAGAGAAGAGGCTCCCTCTGTAGTCTTGAGTGTGAGAGTGGTGTTTCCAGAGGAAAACTCAGCTGAGAGGTGGCTCAGCTCTTTCAGATTAAACATTCCACAAAGATCTGTTGTGTGGCTGTGAGTTTGCAAACCAAGCTTCATCTTCATGAAGAGAGGAAGGAAACTTGTCAAAAAAAAAGCAATATAAGCCAATAAAATAAAAATGTTCTGGCAACCCTCGTGCTAGAAATCACGCTGTGTGCCACTTATTAAATATCCTTTTTAGGTTACAGAAGGCTATAGCTGGTTGCTTCAGTTGTATCACACAGCACAGAGTTCCAGTGGTTATTTTTGCTTAAACACTTAAAAGTGTTTTCTTTATAGGTCTTCTAAGCAATTTCTGTTTTAATTGTGCAGATTGTCCCAAATTGCTTTCTCAAATGTCAGTGAAAATGCAGAAGTGCCAAATATGGTATTTTATGTTCGTGACCACACCTGTGCTGTATCATCTCGTTCATCTTTCTGATTTCTAGTCAATAACCATCATCTTTGTAGCTTTTCTCCACGGAGAAAAATCTCTATTATCCTTACAATACTTTTTGAAATTGTGGTCATTTTTTACCATTTCCTCTTGGGTTTATGACACAGATCTGATCACAGCACTTACCAAGGAAATTACTTGTGGTTTCTCTAGTGCACAGCACGTTGATATTTTCTGTTTCCCAATATTTTGACTCTGGAGCGAGCATTTAAACACGGCAGATGTTTTGAGCAGATGCGTCAGAGTGTTTGATCATGCTGAGCTGATTGAAATGACCTTTGTGTTCTCAGGCCTTCTTTCCCTCACCAAATGTTACAGTGTGTTTAGATCCTTTCAGGCAAACTATCCCAACCCTTGCCATTGTCTACAACAAACATTGTCTGAAGCTGTGCTGACCAGCTCTCTCATGTTTGGTAGTCTTTCTGAAATGCCTCATGAGATCTTTCAAGTCCTGTTTAATTCTCTATTTCCGTGTAGATTTTTCCATCTTATTATTCATTCTTTTGCTTTTAGAAGCTAATAGGTATCTCCAGACCTTGCACTGACCATAAGGCTTTTATTGTTCTCTTTTCTTCTATCTTGAAGGCTGACCATACGAAATCCAGGCAAACTCAATGTGGCTCTTTGTCTCCCCCAAGTGCCTAGCACAGATACCAACCCCTGTGCAATTATAACATCCTCCTGTAAATTAAACCCTGAAGTGTGCTGTTCCCCTTGAAGAAGCTCATCTGCATTTTTTCTCTTATTTCTTTGGAAATATAAATCTGCAGATTTTCAAAAAGAGGATTTATTCCTTTCCTGGAAAAGTCAGGATGAGAGGATGATGGCCTCAGACTCTCCTCTGACATTGCTGCTTGGGTAGATAAAAGATATGAGATGGCTGCTCCAGGCCCAACATTTTCCAAGACATCGCCTCTAACCCATCTTACTTCCTAGCAGTCTGAAAAATTCCACATTTAAAATTTACGCCCAGATATGTCTCAATAGCTGCGGTGGTGAGAGCAGACCTTGCTGAACTGGGCTTGGAGGAAGTGAAGGTGGGTGTGCTGCTTCCAACCCAACCCGCTGTGTCCTCATAGGGCTGTGTGGCACTGGGTGGTCTCCTTGGCCCAGCAATCCTGCCCGGAGCTCGTTACACGTTGTTACTAAAGTTGTGCTGAGGAGATCAGAGCCAAGGTTGCTTTTAGATACCTTAACTCAAGCTTAGGACGTGGCAGAGTTGTCCTTTCATTCCTTTGTCATATATACCTGTCTTTTTTCACTGTATCCTTTAGATCGTTGCATGCAAAGACAGTTTTTCCAAAGTCACCAGACACAGCTCGAGTCAGGGCAGTGGCACTTGTATAAGCAACATGGGGGCCACTTGAAAAGATAGATTCCCAACTGGCTGCCTCCATTCTCAGCAGCAATGATTAGCCCAGCTCTGAATGACAGAGTGCAATAAAATGGAGACAGCTCTGCCCTTGATGCATAATACGTGAAAGACTAGTGGGAAATCTCTGAAAAACTTTCCTACACTTAGATTGGATGAGTGAGCACAGCCCTTTTCTGTCTTTCTTTCTCTTCACTCAGTTGCAGCAGCAGCCTAGAGCTGAGCCTTTGGTGTCTTTGCCCTTCTCTTCTCTACCTCCTTTTGCAACTCCTAGGATGAAAAAATAATGTGGCTTTTCTAGCGTCCTAACCCCATTCTGTCATTCCTGCTGCACTCCTGTGAAATGTGTGTTATACTACAATAAAGCTGGTGTGCAGCCAGCATTGAAATGGTATTGGCAAAGCTGTAATGGAGGCAGCAATTTATGACTGCGGCCAGGTGGACTTCTGAGGGATTGTACCTGAGCTACTATTACCTTGCTGCCAGCCACTGAATTCAGCTCTGTCATCTTGGGCAGGTAAATCTATTGGTGCTATTCAAGTGTGGTCACCACAGTGCCACCCCTTTTCTTTGAAAAAAAAAAAAAAGTTTTCTTTTAATTGGAATGAATGTTAGTCAGCAATTCCACATTTAAAAAGAGATAAAGAGACGCAGATATAAAAAGAGGAAAACAGATGGCTGAAAAGTGAAAATATTTTGCTTATGATTAATTTTTAAATACGTACCTTTTTAGGTCATTAATACCTGGAATTAGGCCAAGTGGAGCTGACTAGTCAAGGAGAAAGTTTGTGGCTGGGTGACCCTGGGGCTTGTAACCACGTGGGTCAGAGAGGCGGGGGGACATGTACCCCGCCAGGCACAAATGATTACCTCTTCCTTCCTCTGCCTTCACATCCCAGTGCTTGGTCTCAAGCAGCTGCCCTGCTTGCTCACTCACCCCTGTGCCACAGCTGATGCAGCCTGAATCCTAAGTCTGTTGAGATATGGCTGCAGAGTGGTTGAGGGTGGTGCTTTGGGAAGTCACCGATTGCTTTCAGACTCCAATTTTCCCTTCCTATCCCATCTGCTGTCCCTTAAGAAGTGGGTACATCCCTCGATGCAGGACTGGCCTAGGCACAGCTGGAGGCAGTGCATGTCCTGACACAGGCTTGGGGTCAGGCTTGGGGGAGTTCTTAACCTTGGCTTGAACCTCATGATCCTGATGCCCTTCTCCCTTTTCTCTACCCTCACCATCTTTGCTGAGGCTCGATGAAACACAAAGGTAAAGAAGTCCACAGATTCAGGGGCTGGAAACACGGGGAGTTATGAGCTCCCTTTGTTTCAGCCACTCCAGTGCAGTTGGGTTTATGTTCCCAGAATGGAACTCAATTAGCTCTCCTCAATTTCCCCTTTCCTGCTCTGTCAGCACCATGGATCACACCCCAAATTTCACCTGGGATGGGAATTCACTCAACAGTTCTTGCTGCAGAATAATGCAAGAAAGGAAATTCGGAGAAGAACATGCAGCTAAAGAAGAAAAGTCTTCTCTTAGTTATAGCTGTGGGTTGGGTAAGAATCAGAGTGAAGAAAATATGTCATTTCCCACCTATTGCCACCTTCCCCCACCCCATTCAGAGGAGTGCTGCTAAAAAGCTGGTGCATCCTTCATGCCTTTAATATCTTCATGTAAATAGTTTTATCATCCCTCTCAGCCAAGGTATCCGTCAGCTGCTAAAGGCATCATTTTCTGTTTATCATCTTATAAGCTGATGCTCCAGCAGAGCTGCAAAATTAACATTGTGCTCAGCAAAATGGTCTATGTAAAACAAGGGCAATTTATACAGAAATATCCATAATCTTTCACATTAGAATTTGGCTGTTAAAATTCTGGCACCTCTCGGAGGTCGCTCTAACCTAGTTAAGTTCTGTTAAGAAAAGCTGTTGTTATGGCTCACAGCTTTTTTTCCTACAATATTGTCTCTTTCGGCTTGTGCACTTCAGGAATCACCTCTATCTCCCCTACCCTGCTCTCTGCCTCTCCTGATTTAAATTGCATTACTTTTTGTCATACGTTATTGAAGACTAAGCTTAACTACCTGGACACCATGAAAAGTACTCAATAGTGGGGTTAAAGTTCCTGCAGTCTTTCCTTTTCTTGTTTCTTCTTTTCCCTCTTTGGGATTTTGGCCACAAATGAAGCACGATGAAGGAGGCTGCTTATAGAAAAGGTGCTGAGCTGGAACAGAACAGATGTGAATTCAGTTCCCTGCTGTGACATGGGTTTCCTGAGTGTCCTTGCATGTATCATTTCATTTCTCTCTTCTTTTCTCTCTCTCATTCTGCCTCATTCCTCACCTCGCTGCTTTGCACACAATAGTATTTACTTTCACCATCTACTATATCTCAATGTGTTTTTTCTCCCAGAGCAAAATCTATGTTAACCAATGTGTATACAATACTGTGAAGAGTAGGATTTCAGTCTTTGCACCTCAAATTTGGTAATACCACACAAATAAATACATTAAATAAATACCTCTCCTTCCAGCTCATTCAGCATTACTATACAGTGTTTGAAACAGAATGATGCTAAGTTTAAACTTGATCTCTGTTGCCTGAGGCTTTTGATGAAGTAAAAAGGAGAAGATTTCATTCCAATATTAGTGTGGCAAGTCTATGGCCTTAAATGGAGTCCTGTTGAATTAAATATTTACAGTGTAAATATTTAATAAATATTTGCAACTATGTAAATATTTAGAGCCACTGGCTTCCTGGTACTTTGTTGTGCACTATTCCCTTTCATGTACTGAATGGCAAAACCTGGATCACCAGCTGTCCTGCTTCCATGGCAGTGGTCTCATGAGCGCTTCAGGGTGTGTGGCAGGTCCTGGCTTCTTACAGGACAAGTTCCAAGGAAACACTTGTAGAAGAAAAATGGCACTTTCCTCTAGCAGGCATGGGGAAAACGTCTCCCTTCCAAAGGAATATAATCAGATGTTTCTGGAACCCTGACATGACCACGGATTGGCTTTCAGGTGCTAAGTACCATTGCAAAGAAGAAAAATGGCTTATGCCAGTGTAACTGGGCAAACCGAGGGTGACATACAGTGACTGGTCAAAGAAACCTCGGGGAGTACTCCATAGGGACCTCCTGTCTTCTGGCAAGCAGATAAAGTAAACTTCGTAGGTGGCAGCATGAAGTTGCAAGAAGTTCACTCTCAAGATGTGCTTGGCACAATTCATAGTAAAGTCCACATTTCTCATAATATAGATAAAAGTGACTAAATTAAGGCTGCAGACAACAGCACCTTTGAATGAAAGGAAATCTCTTCCCCCACACAGAAAGGAAAGTAATTACATTCTGAGGACCCCAGAGAGCTCCTATCTCTACTACTGATATGAAGAAACAGACTGAGAAAGATCAGTCTGACAAACAATAATATATTTATACTACAGTAATCAAAGGGGCACAGGCACTGGACCTTGGGAATGTTGCCTTTCTCATTTAGGGCCCTTATCTGATAATGGCAGGACTGTTCCCTCGTGTGTTAGATTATGAAGCTACTCCAGGATATAGAAACTTCTATACCACAAAGTTTTGCATTGGCAGAGGAGCCTACTTCAGTGGCCCAGGACAGGGTGCTGTAGTTAGATTCTGATTCAGCAAGGATGCACCTAACCTTCACCATGCAGGTAGTTTTGGAGGTATCAGTGAAACTAATTGTGTTACTGGAAGCTAGTCCATTGTTTAAACATCACGTACAATAGAGTGGCAGAGGTTCACTCGCTGCCTTGGTATGACACACTGCAGGTTATTCTAGGCAGCCCTCTGGCTTGTTGAGAAGTTTATAAGGACCCTGCAACTTCACTGCAGGAGGCTTTGTTATAGCTGTCTTTGACCACGTTCTTGGGATTTTGAGCGGGCTGGGGTCTCTTTAGTAGCTTTATAGGATCAGAGAAAAAACGGGGGAGAAAGGGCTTTAAGAGGTTTCTTTATCCATTTTCCTCTCCCTCTAGCAAGGATCAGGTCTCTATATATCATTTCTGATGGATGTTTGTTCTTTAAAAGCCTCCAACAGTGAGACTCTACCATGCCCCAGGAAATCCACTCCGGTCCCCTACTCCCCTCACTGTTAGTAAGCTTTTCCTGATGTCTAACCCTCATATCTCTTGCTGCCACTTAAGCCCATTATTTCTTGTGCTAGCCATCCTGGTCGTAGCAAACAGATTATTTCCTTTCTCTTTCCAACAGCCTTTATACAATTGATGGCTCTTATGCTCTCTTTGTTGTTTTTCTCTTCTCTAACTGAACCATCAGCTCCCTCATTGCTCCCTCATATATAATGGTCTTTGATCGTTGACAGTTCACATTTTTCTCCTCTGGAATTTCTGCAATTGTTCCACTTGGCTTTTTGAGGTCCAGTGCCAAAAATTGGATGAAACTGAGGTTTTACTGATACAGGCTGAGGGAGAGAAATCAGTTACCTTCAGTTACAACTCATGACATAGTCCCATCCTCACCATATACTTGTACAAAGATGACTTTAACTAAGGCAGAAATTGGTGGAAAATTATTTTATTCTTGTGGCAATTTAGACTGATTTGATGCCTTTCAATGATGTTATTAAGTTTTATTATAACTCAGGTTCTTTCTTCAAATCATTATATCTCTAGGACAGCTAGTACTGATAAGGTGACCGTACTTACATTAGTCTTTGCTTTGAGTGTTGGCATTTGAGTGGGTGCTGATAGCTGTTCCCAGGGAATCAACATTGCACTATGATTACCTGGTCTCACAGACCCTGACTTTGAAATTAGAGGGCTTGGAGGTGGGTTTGTGGTATTTTTGTCCCCCAAGAGACAACGAGGTGACTGATATTGGACATGTGCTTCCAGTCAAGCAAAGAGGAGCCAGCTGACCCCTTTTCTCACCTTTTTCTACTGTAACTTCCTCTTGGAGATCCTTTCATGTGCTTTGAAGGAAAGCCAGGCTAACAGACTTATCTCTGCACTGGTACAGCATAGGGCCAAGTTCTTCCCACTACTGATTACAGACTATCACCCAAACACAGAGAAAATGAAAGAAGAAGGGGCAGTGTGACTTCACCTGCCTGAAGGACACCTATGTTGGATTCCACTCTGAGGCTGACATAAATGTGATAATAAGACACCCACAGAAATGATGAGAAAGAGCAATCCAAGTCTGAGTCCTGATAGTAGCCCTGGTGGCAGAGGACCATGTTTCATACCGTCTTATTGGCTCTGATGAGCACATGAAATAGAAACTTTTGTTATTAAGGGAGAATGGTGGATATGGCAAAACAAGGACAGAGATGAAACTTCTTTCCTCCAAGGAAGTCCCTGACTGTGGCCTTTGACTTCAGAGGAAGGTTTGTAAGGAACAGCTGATGTTGAGAGGAGATGGGAAGCTTTGAAAAGTTTTGGTGTGTTTTGGGTTAAACCTTCCTTGCTTCTTCCCCTTCCCATTGTGGCCAAGTGCAAGCCCTCCTCCATGCTTGTCTCTCTGTGTTCACTTCCCTGGGTAGGAGCCTCAAAGACTCAGAGATTATCAAAGAACCTGTAATGAAAACAGGTCAATTTTCCACAGCTTTTGAGTCTGGATTGAGCTTTTTCCCTAACACATAAAAATTCACAGCAAATCTTTGCATTACTATCAAAGAAGAGAGGAAAGAGACTTTTTTTTTTCCCTATTTTTGGGGCTTTGCAGCTGACTCCAACAGGTGACACATTTCTAGCTCTAAAGGTCTTCAGTAAAATCCAAATTTAATCTGTTGAGATTGAGGTCTCTCCTCCCATATTGTCATTTTTTAGATCAAGGGTTGCCTGTCATTGCACTGTGGGAATCCTATTAAAAAAGGACCCCCTGACAGTGGTGCTCCTTAAACTAGGCCATTAGTCTTGTGACAGTGCACCAGGGGATTAGTAGTGAGTTAGCGAAGCTAACTTCACATTGCCTTACTCAGGTTCTTCCGCTAAGAAACACAGATTGGTCTAAGGAAATCAGAAAGGGGACACTATAAAATGCATAAATGGGGACACTGTGGCTGGGACAGAAAAGTATCTGGAGGGCTTTCAGCTCTGCATCTAGTCAGATTCTCTTGGTTTGGCACAAATCTGCTGGTGTGACCCTCTAAAAAAAGCCCCATGGCCTGAGATTCACTCAACGCAACCATAGCCATCACAAAGACAGGTCTGAATCTAGGGAGAGATTAATCTAGGGAGAGATTCAGGTGCCTACACTTCTAATGCTACTATGGATTCCCAAGGGTATCTGAGACATCCACACTGGGCTTTCTGGAGACCCAACACTTTCAGAAGTCAGGTGGGACACCCTCAATTATCTGAAGTGGTACCAAACACCTGTGTTTAGGAACCTGAACTGTTCCCATAAATGGCCCTTGGAGAGATCTAGAAATCCAAGGACAATTCAGCCCATCCAAAGATATCTGTAGGAAGCAGAAATGTGAGGGGTTTGACAGGAAACTCCAAACCTTGTTCTTGGATTTGCCTATTATTGCAAGTTTACAACTCAGTTCTCACATGGGGTAGACCCATATCTTCTAACCTTAGGCCCTGAACTTGCTGGTGAACTGGTGCAAATGGGAAGGATGGTACAAAGCAGGGACCATAACAGTGTTGTGCTAAGAAGAAAAACTGGGGTACTTTCAAAATGATTGTAAAGGAAAATGGGAAGAAACATGGAAACATCAAATTCACTTTTAATTGCATAGATGTAGTCACATGGTAAAATAAATGAGCAGGGAATATTTTTAACTCCCCCAGTATTCAGGACATGTTTTCACTCTAATATGCTGTGATTCAGATTTGCTACAAAACCTCAGGCTGCAATAGAAAAGAATCTGTTTTGTTATGTTTTTCTCTCAAATTTTCTTGCTCATAGCTATAAACACCTGGAAATCCCAGCAGCATCAGCAAAGCATTATGCTGTCCTCATGCTCAAGAGAATGTAAGAGAAGCTGACTGAAGATTGTGTTGACTGGACCATAACAGCCCCAGCACATTTAACTTCAAGACATGGTTAAATGTTTTGTCAGCTCCCCTGCATACTGTGAGCTGTAATACGTACTAGCTGGCAGTTGTGCTTCTTGAAAGCATGCTCCACGGAAGCAACATCTCTGCCACATGTGGTCTGGATGTTATGGTCATGCTAATTAGTCCATGACCAATGGTCCCACCCTTCCCAGTCCTATAGATCTGCTGTTGTTTCATACTCTGCCATTCAGAGTTGTGATAAAAGGCATTAAAGGCAGAGGGTTTTTTGTCTTATCTCATTGAATTCCCCTGCTTTGTGGGTTGCATTTCAATTCCAAATTTTATCTGGATTCAGCCTTGTGGGGGTTTCATTAGATCTACAGAAAGAACGGAACACTGAAAAATGCAGAGAGAGGYAGGAGGAAGATTAGCTTCACAGTTGCATTTGACCTAAAGGACTGAGCTAACATATTCTTGGTGGTTCAGGTTTTGGATGTTATAGAGTTCTCACATAGGGCAGCCTTGTTGGCTCCTTTTCTCAGTGTACATGATAAGGATATATATTTATTTTAGAAAAACACTTAGCCAGAAGGAAGAAAACATGTAGTGAAAGATAAATTATGCAGATAATGTTCTATTATGCACACAGAGTAAAAAGTACAAGGGACATGAATTTCCCCAGGGAGACACCTCTGAGAGGGGAGGCTGGGACAACACACAAAATAAAATAAAATAAAGAAAAAGAGGAAGGGAAAAAATGAATTGGAAGTAGTCAGTTCTGGCAGATTTTGCTTGAAGGAGAAGGAAGACTGAATGAGCAAAAAATTGTACTGGGGGCAATTCCTTCCAAAGAAAGGACTGTATATTGGCTGTGTCACTTATCAAGGTCACTACTCCAACCGACGAGGACAGTGTTTTGATCCTGCAGGTATTTATGGAGCTTGGAGTGAGTGACTGGGAAGTGTGAAAAGAAAGAATGTAGAAAACAACTGGCAGCATCTCTTCCCTCCAGGCTTTCCCTTTGCTCTGAGGTGGGGAATGCACTGGCTTTTTTTAGTTCTGGTCTGTGCTCTATGGCCCATTGCGGTCTGGCAGGATCAATTCCTGTGGGTTGTATGGCAACGCAAGATCAGATACAGCAGGCAAAGCAGCCCCTGGTCTTATCAGAGACAGGCACAAAAGCACTGCCGAGGGTGGAGTAATAATTGTACTTGAACAGCAGAACATAGAGTCTCAGTGGGCATAACACTTTATTTCATCAGGAACAGCAAGAAGATGCTTCTTTAAAGTCTCTCTTGTTTCACCCCCAGAGCTGTCCCTTGTAACAGCAGGCCTCAAAGCTGGCGTTTTGAATCAGTCCCTGTTACTGCTTGCACTGATGCTCAGCTCTACTGCAGCAGTCCTCCTGATATGTTTGTGCTTCTCCTGCACAGTGCAGTAGGCTGAATTGTGCTCAAGTGAACAAATTGAGAGAATAAAATAGGCTGGGGTTTTTCCAGCCCTTGAGATAGGTCCATAAGGTGGTAGTCTCCTCCTGTGACTCAGTGCACACAGGTTTTCCTCAGTGTGTTCAGCCTCAGAGTCTCTGACCTGGCTTTCAGAGTCCTTGAGATGGAAAGGGATACAGTATTTCACAGGGTATGCTGCAACCATTGGCCGAAGTGTAATTGGCTCTTCCCATGTGGCTGCCATCACAAGCTTCCCTGCAGATAAAAAAATGAGAAAACAAATCCAAGTGCTGGAACCCCTGTGGCTCTACCTTCACATGTATGTTTGAGGTGACCACTGTGCTATGTATTGACCTCCTGCAAGCAGCCACTGTAAGAATCACTCCCATTCTCCGTGCTTACCATACTACAGCCCCACATTAAGAAAACAAGCTTATCAGTCTTTCTGGTTTGTGTTGACACTTGCAGGTTCAGAGACTTTTTGTTTGTTTGTTTGTTTTCCCTATTCTCCCCAGTGCATAATTGGCCAGATTACGTTCATGTTTTCTCTCCCTTACAGCTTTCTACCAGGCATTAGTCACAACTGGAGACTGGACTAATTTGCTGATGTTGTACAAGGAATTGTCTCTCCTGGAGACCTGGCTGATGTGATCAGAACTCATAAATGGTATCGGAACAGAGGTCCATTCTGGCAAGTGGTTCTCTGTTTATTTTGGCTCAGGTCATTGCTGCTCCCTTTTCCTTGTCATGTCTTCTGCTTCCCTTGCTACATACATCTTTTTTCCTCTGTCTTTTGAGTTGCTGGCTTCTTGCCTTCAGATCTATGATGGCATGCCTTTCACAGCATCAGCACCACAGATTTGAGGGATATGGGAGAAGAGGGTCCAACATATTGCTTGTAGCTAATATGCTGTTATGCCTTGCTTTCCTTTTCTGCTACCTCCTTTCCACAACAGCTACACCTTGGAGGCCAAGCAAAGAAACAAGTCCAAGTGGTGTGCTTTCTGCTCACCCTGCCTTTCTGGTTAAAGATATTGTGAGTGGTTGCATGTGGACTCTTGTTTTTCATAGCCACTTGTGGTTCCACCATCTGTGAATTTGTCTAATCCCAGTAGAAGTTATTGGTCTTGACTTAAAATTATTCCCTATTCCCTTTGTAACAACTGCTGGCAAAGCTGCTSTTCTCCTGATGAATTTTGTTGGGTCTAAGTTTGATAGCTTACTTATGACAAAGGCCAGCAGTCTGTTAAAACAGTATCATCTCTACATTTAATACTTCTCTGCCCCCAGCTCTCATTGAATCTAAGTATTAAACATCATTCACAATGTTGCAAAAAGGAGTTGCTGTTTGCAATATTAGGAGGAAAAAGTCATAGGAAATAATGGATAAAAAGGTAAGTACTGAACATCAGTATCTTTGGTTGTTGTATATTGATAAAGGATAAAATAACTGCTGTCTCATACCCTCCTCCTGAAGATTTCCCTTCTTGACAAAGTGGCATATATGATGGTGAATGTCTCTCTATCATCAGTATCCTATCTGTGGACTCACAGATTTCTTGTATTTGTGCTGTTACAAGTAAAATGTTTCCAGGTTTTATTCTTGGCCTTTCCTTGTACTGCATGTAAGTAGAACTTCTTCTGTCATTTAGCAATACTTTAGAAAACACCTGGTGCCCCCAGGGTAAACCTTTAAACAATGTCCTACTCTGACAAAATTCTGCTTTATCAGCAAACCACGGTGTGCATATTTCTCTCATTGTTTTGCAAATTGCAATTACAAAGTTCTTTTGCATTTAAACAGGATCTCTCTGACCTAAGAGATAGTAAAAATTATGATAGAAAGGGCACAGTAACTTGACCCTCTGACCTACCCTAAATAGCTGGACTTGTTTCACTTGGGCAAATTATATATTTATAACGACCCATTATGTCATCAGCATACTTCAGCAGAGATTCTGCAGCTCCAACTTACATGAATATTCTTTTGAAGGGGTAATCAGAAGAGATATACCATCAAGATTATGTGCTTTAAAAATACAGTTCTAGACAGCACTGTCCAAACTGGGCAACAATACTTAATCAGTTCTGATTAACCAGATCATATAGATCCTTGCTACTTAACAGTTCTTCATGATTTTAGTTCAGATCAAAGCTTAGGCTGGAGAGATTAATTTTGCGCCAGTGTTTGAAAAGCAAAAGCCTTTCTCCAGATCCTATAAAACTGATGATTATGAGGTGCCTTACTTACTGAAAGCGCTAGGATATACTTGAGGATTTCAGCTTAAGTTCCTTCTTTAAGTATCTTCCCCAGGCCCTTGCTGCCTTTGCTTACCCATTTGTAGCTAATGGGCTACATAAGAACAACATCTCATTCTCATTTAAGTAGTCTTTATGCCACAGGGACCTCCTGGTGGTCTCGTAAGTGTCCAGAAGTTGAAGCAAATAGAAGATTTTGAAAATAAAACCAGCTCCATGTGCTACAGCCAGAGGAGAAGGCAATGGCAGTGTATGATGATTGCTGTGCTGAGTTACCTCTGTCTCTTTCCATTGAGCAAGAGGCTAGCTGAAATTCTTCGGTGGGCTGGAAGTGGAACTTCAGGGACAACATACTGTATCATGAAACAAGAAGATCCAGTGCAACCTGTCTTGTTGGGTGAAGGTATAGGAGGTTGTGGGAACTGCATGTTGCACATAACTAAACAGAGAATGTTAATTTCCATGAGGGTTTATTCAGATACTTTCATGGCTGTTGAGATAAAATGTAAATCAAGAAAACAGACGACTTAGAAGAAAATAAAGTATTTTTTTAAATTGGAGATGCTCCTCAATGGTTTTCAAGGGAAATGCGTGGTGATGCATTCCACAGTAGTATGGCAGCTGTAGGCATTACACTGTTTATAGCCTCTGCTCTAGAAGAGATAAATGATATGTGCTGAAGCAATCAGGCAGGAGTGTGTATGCCAGTGTGTCTGCATGCTAAATAACTTCTGATCTTGTCTTCTGATCTTGCAGTCAGTATGTGAGGAATCTCCCCTTCACTGGGACTTCTGTCTGGAGAAGGCACATATGCAGTGAAATATGTTTATTTGTCTGTCTGCTCAGTCAAATGGTCATCCTGGGGCTCTAGTGCTGGGGCTAGGGCCATTGCTGTTTTGAATCTCTTTGCCTGGCTACTTTGTAGTTTTGGAAAGCAAGGGGAGAAATAGCTTTAATTCTTGTTTCTTTTTTTTCCTAGAGCCATGTTTCTATGACCGAATTTGCAATCAGAGCCCAGTGTTTCCAGATTTCCTTTAATAACTTAGCAGAACAGCGTGGTGCAAAATTTTACCTTTCCCTCTTTTTCTCTTTTAACAGACTTTAGTGCCTCTTGTATGTTAGGAGCATCTCTCATTAGGATTAAACTAACTAGATCCCTCTGTCTGCTTTGGATATGCACATGGTGCTTCCTGACCCTCAGCTGTTCTCTTTGTACAATTCTGCCAATGAAAAGCTGGTCATAGAAGAAGATAGTTTGTACTTGTAAATCCATGGCACAGGGAGGATATTACTGTATTGCTTCCTGTCTGCTGTCACTGAGGTCACTGTTCTGGCACGGAGTGAGACATGAACGGCTGCAGAAATCCAGTGATGGCCCTGCTATTGCTTCCTGGAGGGATGAATGTGGAAATAAGTGTCAGGAAAAGGAAATTGCCAGCCATGCTCTCTGTCCTGGCCACTTGCTTGTGGGAAAGGGTTGGCAGGTGGCCCCTATTTCTTCCATGGAAGATGGGACTATCATTTTTTTTTCTATCTGCGAAGCCTCTGCGCAGACAAAACCACCATAAAATACTTTCACACATGATTATTGACCTCACCCCCAATTCAAGTCTGGCCTTTATCCCACTCCATGGTCCTGTGAAGGCTGCTAATTTTGAGGACTTTCTCCAGAAGCTGCACCCAGAAACCATTTCGGCTCCTTTTGCTAGGGAGTGAAGGCTGTGCTTCACAAACCAGGACAGAAAGGAGTAACCATCCCACCTGGCCCTGATGATGCCCTGTGTCCACTGTGCAGCTAAATGCATGTGCTAATGTTCATAGAATGTAGAGGAGTTATGAATGTAAGGGACAGGGACAGTACATGACCTGAGAAACAGTATATACATGCGTGAGTGAATTTGTTATTGTATGGACTCCCTGTGTGGGGCACTGACTCTGGCAAACTTCTGTTGGCAAAATGGTCTTCAAAGAGCAGTTAAAAGCTAGCACGTTATGACAGGCATCATGGAGAGGATGAAGGTAACTGTCCACTACCAGCTGTTCTGAATGTAAATCTAGCACGGCAGAAAGCTGGGGCCAGGAGGGACAGCACTTGCACAGTGCCTGTTGGCCACTGGAAAGACTGATTTTTCAAAGCTGTGTCTTCACACCTTTACAATCCAAGTAAAGTGGAGAAATAAATCACTGCACGCAGTTGTCATCTTGCCCCTCCTAGCACCAGCCAAAGAGTTTTAATATAGCTAAACCACTGTATTTCCTCAGAATAAACACTCAAATACTCAAAATAAATTGCTAGGCCCTGGTATCACAAGAATGATTTATAAGCCAATTATACTGGGAATTTTATTCTCTATTGTTGCTCTGATAGATTATGGGTCAATTAGGTGTTTTGCTCCTGTAAGAACACATCCCCATTCTGCCATAAAGTGTCTGAACTTGGCATGCTGGGGTTCGTTCTGTCCATCTTGCAAAAMACCTCCAGTTTGTGGAAAAACTTTGAGAATCATCCTGCCAAGGGCCAGGTCTGTAATTTTTAAAACGTTTTGTCTCTGCTTACAGCTGAAGGCATTAGCAGGAATGCAGGGAGTTCCTTTCTGGTAAATAATCTTCACCATCTTCTGTCTTCTCATCAGACTTGTGATGTGTAGATGATGTTCATGCTGCAGCTGARTCTGTAAATTATTAGCCATTGAGGAATGGATATCTTTGAGCCTTTAGAGTAGCTTGACAGCATCAGTAATGGGTGTCCAGCAGGGGCCATAAGCAGACACCTGGTGAAGAATCAGAATAGGGCAAGCATATTTAATTTTCCTCCATAACATTTTCTATTCTCTGAGTATATTCAGCTCAGGATTTCCCAAGATTTATGTGATTCTCAGGAAGCCACACTGGGTTTCTCTTGCAGCTGTTTGTCCAATCTGTCCTTGAACATCAACAATTCTAGTATCATTCTGAATCAGGCACATTAGGTTTTAGAGTAAAACCTGTTATCCTATACACTGGTGCAAAAGCATAGTTACTCTAAAGCCTTTAGCTGAGTAATTTTTTATTGGTGGAATCTGAACAAGGAAGAGAATTTGACCAAGATGGTTAATGAGAATAAAAGAGGAAATTCAGGGGAAACCAGTTTTATGATTATGCCCCTAAAGTCTTGCATCACTTTAGCAATGCAAACTGATTAGTGCATTTTAGTTSTCTTGTTAATATGGACTTTTCCACTCCTGAGTGTTATTTATGTCAATATAAGCCAGAAAGGGAATCCAGCCCAAGGGTTTTGTTTCATCCTTGAATCTGCTCCTCCTCCTTTTTTGCAAATTAGAATAAAAATGTCACAGTCTTCAATGACATTATATTTTTCTACTTCTATAAGCTACAGTCATCTTCTCTAGCCATAGGGAGGTGGAATCTAAAAGAGAAACAAAATCCAGTCCCAGTGACATTTCTACAATGGGGATGTAAGACCCCAGGCAGGTGGTTTTGGTATTCTGATGCCCAGCCTTTTTCATTTCCTGGCTGTGGCTCTTGGCATCCTGGAGTTGTTTGCATTAAGTGGCATAGATTGAGCAAGCCTTTTCCTCAGAATGCCTGACTCTCCTTGTTGCTTCTCTCCCCACATTTCAATTATCTAACATATGAATACAACAAGCACTGCAATAATTAGGACATCATATGGCMTTCGCAAATTATTATAGAGCAATTCCAGCATTGGTGGAATGGATAAGTAGTCAGAAAGAATAAAATAAGCAATGCTACTGGGGTGAGCTGAAGATGACTAAAGTCAGTGTATTCACATAACAGATAAACACTAAGTAAGTTAAGTGTGTGTACAGGCTGGACTTAGGGAACTTTTTTAGCTTTGTTCTCATTCCGGATGAAATAGCACCACAGGTTAGAAGGTTGCATTGAACTCATTTACAGAGATGGATGCCCTTCATGGCATATTTCTCTGAAGATGATCTTTATTATATTTGGCTTCCCTTGGTTGGGTGAGAAGTTCTCTAATATTGGCCTGCCTATTATTGTATTGCCATTTACAAGTTATAATGAGTGTTTAGTGTTTTCAATTATTTGCTGATTCACTGAAAACACAACAGTCATTGGAGCCATTAAGGGATCCTTAGTCAATCCACTAAATAATAAAAAGAGTCAGAGAACATGTATAAACTATGAGATTTTGCTGGCCTGGGAATGTGAGCAAATCATACCCACTAGCCATCATAGTCATACTAACAAAAGCTTTGAAACATATGCAAAAATGCAGATAGTCAAATGTTATTGGGTTGTGTCTCTGGAGAAATATTACAGCTGGGCTTGGGGAAGAGTCTTCTGGTGATATAAACTGCACGTCCTTTATGGATGGTTGCTTATGCAGAGTGTCAAGAATTTTAGTGTAGAAAACTCCATTTGGTATTTTCTCCCTGTTAGTATGTTTCCTTTCAACTGAAATACTTCAGCTACTTGGATGAAAATTATCTTTCAAACTAAATAGCTGGCTTCATAATTTCACTAAACATTTTTTAATGATGTGGAATAGGCACGATGGGGGCCACAGAAGGAAGTAACAGCGAAGGCTAGTGAGTGACCTCCCAGGATGTCAGCTTCTCCACAAGAAGCCCCAGGACACCCTTTTCTTTGTTTCTATAGAGCAGATGCAAAGCAACCAACCCCATTTTTTCCTGAGAACAAATCGCTTCCAAGCACATCTGGTTGAGCTTGAAGAATGAGAATATGAATACAGACGATTATGATGGAGTAGAGGCCTTGTAAATTTATACCCAAACTTACCCCCTGGTAACTCATTCATCTGCGTGTCTTGACAGGATGCATGTGAAATAGTGGGACAATAAAAGCTGTTGTTGTGCTGAAAGATGTTAATAGCTGGCCTCAGGGTGAGCTGGATTTCCAAGACAATCACAGATAACACAGTGGAAACGTTAGGCTCAGGAGAATGAACACTCAAGCCTTTATTTTGTAAAATAAGGAGACATGGGCTATCTCAGAGTGGGGGGTAGTCTAAAGGTGTAGGTTTTACAGGATCTTATTTTTATGGAAAAGTACTTCATGGGACAGCAGGGTATCTGAAATGCTGGTTACATATATGGAAATATCCAGCAAACATTATCACAGATGACGATGCCTCAGCAGGTGAAGGTCTAAAGACATGTCAGAGGGCACTGGGTATCGGCCCCTTCTGCACCTTTTGCAATGCACTGTTCAGCCTGTCTGCCAGGCTGCAGCACCACGCTGGGAACAAAAGGACATGCTGGACAAAGAAATATTGCATGAAACTACTTTGGCAGCCTTTAGATGGTTAGAGGTGTTTCAAAAAAGCTTTCTTAAAATTCAGTCTTTCAGAAAGGGAGGTTATAATATAGATCTGTCCTCACCAAGGAACTGGTACGCAGTGACGCTCCTTTTCTATCTCCTTTCTGTCTCTTTTCCCTGTTGTCTCTACACAACCTGCTGTCTCACAGGGAAGACACTATCGTAATCATAGGACTAGCTGGGAGCGTACGTTTATAGGGCTGTGGATGTTTTCTGATAGTTCCCTAGTCTAAATCTGGATCGGCTTGGTTCTGTCTGAAAACAGTGTCCTTTCCAAGGTGATGCTTTTGTGAAAAGACTCAGGAATAAACAACTAGAATGGATCCACTCCTATGTACATAGGCAAACATACAAAGATGTTTTGAGTTTGAGTGTATTCCACCTGGTCTAAATGTAACTGTCTAAAAGTTGGTTTCTAATCTAAACAAGTGTGTAGATTTGCTCTGTAGTTAGTAGGAAGTGAATGACACTTTCAGAAAGTGATCCCATTTCTCTTGGACAACCATCGTAGGCTGAGACAAATGGTCCTTGAGAGGTATTTCTCTCTCCAGTGACTACAGCAGAAACCAAGACATCTTGCAGGTCAGCTGCCTAAGCTCAGTTGAGAAGAATCCCATCCAGAGTTCAGCAGCATTGACAGAAGCTTTGCTCCATGTGCCCTTGTTATACTACAAGCTACATACTAAAACCTTTCCAGAGCCTACGCCACAGCTGTAAAGCACAAACCCCACAACTATTCTCTGCCAGAGGAAGAAAGCAAGGATATCGTGAGGGAAAATGCACAGAGGATCCTAGGAAGTGCTTACTTGCACCTCACTTTGGACATGTGACTAGCAGCAAAATGACAGGTGAGCGAGCAAGAAACTTGAACTTTCTAAGGCAGTGCTAGTTGTCATAGCTGAGATCCACTGATGTGACAAGGCAAACTGATAACATATCAGAAACTTTGAGGGGATAAACACGCTCCAGAAATGCCAGTCCCAAAAGTTGCACAAGTGACTAACRAATGTGAAACAGTGCACATTTTAGTCTTGTCATCCATAATATAAGTAGAGCCATTTATTTATTTTAGCTTTCATGTTCTTCTTGCCCTTCTGTCCTCAAAAGAGATAGCTTAGATCAAGTCACTTAAGTCCATGCTGAAACAAAATGCACCTTGTGATTAATACCTATGAAAACTCAGAGTGACATGGTAATAAAACCGTAAAGGTTCGGGTTCCTTCAGGGAAATCCAGTTGCACTCACTTTGTTGTCAGAATAATGAGATGTCTATTTTGCGGTCACAGAGTTAATGCATTTGATGCAGGTAGAATGATTTTCAACTCATAGGGACCTCTTTGGAAGGAGACAAGAAGTAAAACTTTTTAAAAATGGGTGGTTCTTACATACCCACATGACACACCATTATGGATTAAGTGTYCGTAAAACGTTGATGCTCTGTAATCCTATGCTGTGCTTGAGAGATAGCAAACCATTCGATGGCACAGCCCTAAGCCTGTTGTTCCTTTATAATTAGCCTGGATGGTGCATGCAATTTTCTGTAACATAGGTTCAGACAACAGTTCAGTGCATACGCTCTTTGCATTGTTGATCCCAGTGGGGTTAATAGGTACATAATTAGTGACGTCTAACTTCAAACGTTTGGGTTTTATGTATTTGGTGATTTTGGCTTCAGTTTTCATTACGCCTGATGAATATGGACAGATGTAAATGCTATTTGTAATGAAATATCAGAAATATTTTAGCCGATGTAGGGGTCAGAGAAAGCTTCCACTCTCCTTATCATTTCACTTTTTGTCCGTACTGAGAATATTACATGACCATGCCAGATGCATAGTATTGACTGATTCCTGATGGTGAGTTGCTGGAACTGACTGTTGCTGCTTTGGAAGAGAATGTGTTCACATTTTTGGACAATGCAGCGATGAAGCTGGACAAACATAAATGTACTGAGGATTGATGTTTCAGATCAGGTGAAGGATTTGGACTTCAGGAAATTCACTGAATATTCCTTGTGCTTCAGTTCACCCAGAAGCAAAACTTAAGCAAAAAGTGGCAGTCACACTGAGAAACAGATGCCAGCTTTTGGAGCAGGGCAAGCAAAGGACAACAAATACAAAATGATGCAAGACAGAGAGCACCTACTGGGTGATGGACAGTTGCTTTCAAGATGGTCGAGTGTGCAGTGTTTCTAAAGTGGTGCTTAGTCACGAGTGGTCTCTTCCCATTACTGAGCAAAGTGAGCATTAGTGCTGCCATGTTCTGCCATCCAAGGAAGGAGACATTATAATATTCACCCATCTCAAACAACAAACATGAGATGCATTGCAAAATCAGTGAGTTCAAGCCAGATTGCCGAATCTGCAGCAACTTACACTGTACAGTGAAGTGCTGTTGTATCCTCCCGTATGAGCTGAGGGAAGGTAGGTCCCTGTGGCAAAATTGGGGCCCTTTAGTTCATTCCCACCCTGACTCCCCATTTCCTCCTTCCCTGAGCACTTACTGTCAGATCTGAAGCAATGATGACTTTCCACTGGAGTTAGGAGAAGGATGCACCTCATTACAGGCACTAAGAGAATCATGGTAGGAACTGCAGAAGGAAGGAAGAAGGGGGTAAGATGTGTGGAGCCCACTGAGGAGAGATTGATGCATACAAAGAGACTGCAGAATTTAAGATTATACTGAAAACAACAGTGGTGAGATTGATCTCACCTCACTTCAGGTATCTAATCATCTGGCCTGATTTAGATTTTTACTTTAGGATAAAATGAATCATAGTCTAAAAACATCCCTTTCTCTCCGCTGACTATAGTCAGCGTCTAGTGCAGATGAAGTTGTCTGAACTGTAGCTATCTGCGTCTGGTGAGCTGGATCTGGCCCCATATGAGTGAGAGTAAATTTGCCTGTGCAAATCCCAGTTTGAGCATTTGGGTATTGCTTCCTCTTTCAGTGCAACCTGCCTGTATAACCATTTCTACACTCCCAGCAGACTAATTATTACAAAAATTCTCTGTCATTGCTTTGCAACGGTCCATAGCTTAACTAATTTAAAAATGCAAATGAATGCTAAATTGCAGTTGAATCTGAAGCATCTCCTTCTCCCTCCCTCTCTCTCTCTTTTTTTTTTTTTTCCTCTGCTGGGAAAAGAAAGATACAACAGACACTAAATGCTGATGGTGAAAGTCAATCTTTCAGATTTGAGGTAATTTTGAATTAGGTCCCAGTGCCAGGGATAGTGACATCATCAGAGTTGCTCAATTGATCCATGATTTGAGGAGAAACAGCTTGGATTTGATCCTCCCTTTGTCCTTACAGAGAGAAATAAATGCTGAAGTCTTCAGCTTATTTCACTGGGAAACTTTTATACTCAAATGATCTCAAATGTTAGGAAGAGGCATTCAGGGAGAATATAAGCATATGCGTGAGCTAAAACACATCCCCTTGTACTGCCATTGTCCTCATGCATTAAGCTAGAGCTCTGTTTTGCAATCACGTGTGGGTGATGTGCCCAGGTGGTTATGAAGAATCAGCTGAAGGGGTGTTACCTTTTTAGCATCTGTAATTAGCTGGTTAACACTAGTTAAGCTGTTGGTACATTCAGACTCTATAACACCAGTCAAGATTGTCTCATCATCTCATGGTTCCCATCTATCTTTAGCTTTAACTTTTCTCTGAGACAGTAATTCCTTTGAGGAAGAGGCTATGCTATAGCTACGTATTTGAGGGGGACATGAACAACGTTTAGCACCATGATTTGTGGTCTTTAGCTGCAGGATCACATAGATAGTAGTAATAACCATTCATAGACAGTCTTGTTGCTCTCCTAATGCCAGCACTGCACTGTAACATCAGCAGAGATTGAATGCTCAGGAATAGGACTCTTCAGCATTTAAAGAGCCACTGATGGGCTCAAAGTTAGGTATTGGGACTGCTTCCCTCCATGGACAGTATACGGCATGAAAGTCTGGTAATCCAAGCTGCTTACCGCTCACTTGACCATAGAACCCCTTGCGGTGTAGCTGAGTTAGGTACCCAGAGAAGAATACCTGAAACAGGACTGCTGTGTGCTTCAGGGTTAAGGATAATAGACCTTCTTAGGGGTCATTCCTCAGCATATATTTTGATGATAGTCTTCATGATAAATGACATCTTGCTGAGAGGAACATAGCAAATTACAAGAATCACCCCAGAGGGCAACTGTTGACAGCTGTATACACAGGACTACATTGGTGTTCACAAAGCATTTTTCGTATTTTGCAAATTGGTGCAGAGATGAAATTTCATGAGTGTTTGTTGACACTTGCATACAGCAGACAGATTTCTAAATGGCTCTGCATAGATGATTGAAATTCAAACTCCAGTCCCCACTGTGTCCATCGGTCTTGTACAATCCCATGATGTTTGCTGGGCTGATGTGCGATGGGAGGTAAACGTGGTTCTTTGGAGCTGTGATTCCCCTTGTTGCCCCAAAGCAGATGCTCACAGATGCACACATCTCCCCTCCCAGATCCCAGACCAGCACAGTGTGTGTGGGAGGGACTGGGGCCAGATTCCTGGTTTTCAATTAGGATTCAAACATCACAATGATGGAGTCCTCTTAATCCTTCTACAAAAGTGCGTGTGGTTAATCAAACTGTAATGCTTCAGGCTCTGGGTAGTTTTGTTTACCATGAGCTTAGTGCCAGATCTCCTGGGCTGTGTTCACCTGTTCAGGATGTGCAGCGTGCTTCCAGCCCTCGCAGGGTGGGGATGGCTGCTCTTGGCTGTAAGGCAGATGTAGCTGTTGCCTTGTTAATGTGGCCTTTTACTAGCTACTGGGAGGAAGAGGACCCCTTGGCCTTCTCTTCCATGCAGAAAAGCATTAAACATATTGGTCTGGGTGCAAACATGCTCTCAAGAAAGCACAGATAATTTTCTATGAGGACCAAACACATTCGAAGAGGGAAGGAGGGGGAAAGGGGAACAAGAAAAAGTTCTTCTTTCCTGCATTTGCCCTGAGGGGGTTTCTTCTACCCTGGGTTACGCCAGGGGCTGTAGCTAAACGTGAGCTGTACCAGCCCAAGGTTTGCTGGCTCTCTGTTTTCTGGGAGTGTGGCAGCCCACATTTACAAAGATGGTTGTCTAGTAGGGTTATGTTTTAGTGGTGCTCTATTATCCCGTCTTCCTGACGGAGAGGAGAAGTCATTGTTGAAAAACCTGGGTCTCTCTAGCAACAGGCTGGCAGTTTTTGTAAACTAAGCAAGAACCTTTTTGAGGTTCTTCTGTGTATGCCCATTAAACTCTCAGCAGTATTGTAGCAACCTGGGATCATCAGCACATAGTGAAGGCATGGGCCTTGAGAATTCTCCCAGACGCTCCGCTGGCCTCATGTCCAGATGGAAGGTGACAGAGAGCAGCTGTTATCCAGGCTGCAGAAGTCCTAACGGCCAGCCATGCCCGTTGTACTAGAGATTTGCATTATCAGAGATGCTTCCCTAGGAGCCTTTGTAGCTACATTTGGCAGTCTTAATTTTGGATGCATATACAAGGCCAAATCCTGATCTTGGTGACACCAACGTAAAACTGAAATTCATTATTATATTCATTTCAAAGTAAGCTCTAGGCTATAGTAATGGGAAGAGAATCTGACCAAAGATCTCCTTCTGGATGAAAGGAGAAAATATATCCTTTGCAGTGGAAGGGTATGAGGGGGAAAACCTTGTATCCTACCACAGTCCCTCAGCGTATGGTGCAGAGTGCTGCAGGTCCGTGTGTGTCTTCTCCACGTATGCTTATGTTTGCACTTGTGGGAGACAGTCTGTCTCCATGAGTCACAACAACTCCTCACTACATGCACAGCTCTGTCTCTTCAGTCTAGGTAGATAGCTGCACCTATAGCTGTGTGCTCGTATGCCTGTGTGTATGGATCATAACAACCCATCAGCATGCACTGAATCCACCCCTTGAGCATAAAAGTTTATGTCCCTTATGCCTTTGAGTCTGTTTGGGGGGAAAGACTGAAATTGAATCTCCTCTGTGGGCATGTGTCAGAATCCCATATATATGTGTGTGCATAAACACACACACATATGTATGTATTTTTGTGTTTCCATATTATCTGAGGGAGTTTTTTCTGTGATTCTGTGCTAGTAGGCACAAAAGCAGTATTGAAGATTAATTCCATTTAATTTTAGCGATAAAGAACATTGCAGTCACAAGAGGTTTGCCATCAGGGTTGGAGGACATTAAGTATTTGGGTTTTTTTTAGTTGCAAGATAATAATGTTCTGGTGTAAATGTTTTATAATTATCTCATGAATTATTCACAGTTAACTTGATAACCCGACATTTTATGGGATATGGTCTCTAGAGTGCAAGGAGGGAGGGAAAATTTAAAAATAAATAAATGTGAAGACAGGACTCAGCTGCAACAATGAGAAAGCACTGAGGCCTCCGATTTATTTTCTGTCTGCACTGAAGGGTGGTTTCRTTCTTTTATTTATATTGTTGTGGTGATGAGCCACAGAATGTGAGTAAGTGGATGAGGTTATTTTCTATATATATAGAAGGAAAAGAAAAACTGGGAAAGAAATCAAACTCCCTTCACTGTTTTTTAATCTGAAAGTGGTGCTTGAATTATTTCACCTATTGTTCTGGAGCTCAGAGGTTCTATTATTGTTGATACCATTTCCATCTGGTGAAGCATTAGTGAAAACCAGCATGGGCCTTTTTTCTCCCTTCCCCTTTCCCTCCCCTTCCCCTTATCCTCTCTTCTTTCATCTTTATTCTCATTCCAATTCTTTATTAACTTTCCTTTTTTTCCCCCTTTCCTTTTAAGTTCCTGTCTCTGTTCCTCTGGGCTTGTCTTTTTTTCCCCCGCTTCTCTCTGATTCTTTCACCACTTCTCATTTTTCAATGTTTTCTTCTGTCTACAAGTCCCTCTCTGTATTCTCTATTGCTAACAGGATCTTAATGCTATCTGCTGAAGTCCACGAGCCTTRACCCAAATCAGCTGAAGAAAGAATCAGACACAAAGAAGAGTTCCTGCAATTTAATGAAACATGGTGACAGCTTCTGGAAGAAGAGTGTTGAAACTCACACCTGGGCATCCAGTCTGAATGTCTGTCAGGCCTTGATAACCAAAATGGACTGGAAAGAAATGCAGTAACTTCATTGCTATACCCCAGAGATCAATGGCACAAAATACCCAGCAAGGGACTGGAGATGTCTCCTAGCTTGCCAGACATCCATGAATCCAAGTGGAAAAGAGAATATGGCAAATGGCACTTACTTAATCCCAGCATGAGCAAAGGGTGCCCTCGTGCCCAGAGAAACAACTGATAGCTAATGTAGGACTGAGACCTCCAGGGAGCTGTCCGGGAGCAATGTCTCCTCTATGGAAAACAAAAGCTTGGGGCAAACCCCAAGGTCTTCTCTGTATGGGCAGTGGGAAGGGAACAGTATAATGTTTGGGATGCCTGGCCAGAAAGTCACCTGAGCTAGCTGGCATCCAGGTGCTTAGCTGTGTTGAGGTTTATTGCACTGGAGTTTCCATAAAGAGTTTTCATCAATCAGGAATGCATGTACTTTTTCAAAGAAACTCGGGGAGTCTGCAGAGCCTGATGGATACGCTTATAAATGTCAAAGTGGCAATTTGGAGGGTAGCTGGCAAGACATGAGCCATTGTAGGAAGATGAATTCACAGGCAGGACTTTTTAGAGAATGAATTTGAGAACGAAAGAGTGATTCCACCAATCTGCTTCATTCATTTATTTAAATTTATGCTATCAAATGAACACAAGAGAAAAGCCAAAAGTTGCACTGATGATTTTTCTTCTTTTTCCCCAACCTTCTTTTATTTATTAAACTGCTCTGGATACACCTTTCAAAGGACTTTTTTTCTGGCTCACTGTTTATTATAGCTTCATCAGCCTTGAAATGGGAGCTGCAGGCAGCTTGATAAATGGATCGAAAAGCTGCTTCTGCCAGAAGCAAACTAACAAACCCCCCTCAATATCCATAAACCCTTTTGTTTTAGCATTTCTAAAACAAGCACTATTTCCCTTAGAGCATCATTGAAGAGTGACRCACCAGCATCCCTCAGTGTTTCAGCAAAGGGATTTCTTTATCCAGTTATGCCTAGGGCAGAAGTTCGTCACTGGGTCAGGAACAGGACTCAGCCTGCAGCATTGGAGAGCAAGGGCAGCTGGGGTATGGTAGAGGGAGAGAGAGAGAGACAGTCCTGGGAAGGCTGAGCAAATCTTGACTCCAAAATGTGCTGGGCAGATCAATGGAGTAAATGAGCCAAGACATATGAAGCTGGGTCCTGCTCACAGAGACTAGCAGCTTCCATACAGCTATTTTTTACCTAGATACTTTCTAAACTGTCCCTTTCTTTCCAATCCTTCTTTAAATATGGACAGCTGAATATATCCCTGGTGCAAACCTTTTGTCTTCAGCATGCTTACTAAGTTCCACAGCTGGTCCAGCCTGGCAGTAAACCAGGGCTTTAGCTACTGTGATTTATTGATAGAGSTAAGTGGTTCAGTCCCATCTGTGAAGGTACGAAATGTTCATAAGAAAATAAATACCTCATAAGAAAGTGGTTATGGACCATCAGTTGCAAAGCTCCCAAACAGCCAGGCAAAGACATGTTACAGTTCCTGCTGTAGCAAATATCACAGATGTTGCAGCAAGGGATGAGGGGGGAAAAAACCCAACGAAAAACTCCCCTAAAACAAACCAAAAAAGGAATGAGAATGTCTGACTTCTGAGAGGAAGGACCAGTGGTGGATCCTGAGGGCAAATTGACAGAGGTTTGTGTTCCTTTCCTCACTAACCTTGTTCCACCTCTACATACAAAGCTGATTAATATGCAAAGCAAAGGATGTGAATGTCCCCTTGGCCTAAGCCCATTGGTATGTAATGTGCCCATACAGATCATACTGAGAACTGTGCATCCTATGCTCCTAACACAGTTTCCAATATGCAGCAAGATGGCAGCACCCAAGGGCTGCTGCAAGGATGTCTGATATAAAAATGGGCTCTGCCAAAGGCAGCAGTTTTCTTGTCTCTGTTCCTACCCATTCCTTGCCTGTTTTCTGATTGTCTGTGTCGTCACTGGGCTGACAAGGTCCTGGGCTGGTTAGGGTCACGTCTTCCAAGTAATGACTCCAGTGCCATGGCCATACTGTGGGCTTGTTTCCAAATTATGGAGAGCCAATATTACTGAGTTATTGCAGTGGCCCCACCCTGTCTCTTTTTTTCCATCTGCTCCAGTCCCTCTTAAGAACTGTCTGGCTTCAGAAAGAACTTTGCTGTTCCTTGAGGCAGGAGGTGAATATGAGCGGGCGGAGAAGGACAGAGAGACGGACACTGCCTTTCTCTTGCTGGAAAGATGTGGCGTACACAAGGCCATGCAGACAGGAATACTAATGGGAATAAGAGGTAAGAGATCAGAAGGTACCTTGACCTTTGGGATTCTCTGGTTGTTTAGAATGCATAATTGCAGTTTGTTTAACACCAAAGGATAACTGATTGTTCACAGGAAAGAAGCCAGTGGTGGGGATCAATATTTCCATTGCTGTGCTAGAAAAATAGCAGAAAAGGAATGGCTCTTTATCTATTACAGCAAAGCAGAAGAAATATATGCTTAAGGCTTCTTGTAGAAGGGGCCAACAGAGGGCTTGTTCAATGTTGGCTGTCATTTCAGTCTTGAGCTTCAGTGAATGTGTGTGGATGATGTGTATCCTGCACTTCAGATGCGGCCTGACTGGAGGCAGGGCAGAGGACAGCTCTGCCATCCTCGATCTAGAGAGAAAAATTAAGTCACCATGAAGGTGAAATAAGGAATGTCTGGGCCACAGACTGATGTGTGGAATAGTAACCTGAGGAGATCACAACTGAGCACTTCAATCTCCGTTTTCTATGCAGGCCATACTGATGCATATTTTTTATATAGATGTATGAGTTACTAAGAGCTGACTTCACTTGGTAGAGCCAGAGCTGAGTTTGCACTGGCACCTGTGGGATCCTGCATAAAAGCATAGATTTTTTTTGTGGGGGAAAATCTGTTTTATCAAAATGTTTAGCTGAAGGATTTTGTTTCCTATCAAATACTTGTTTCGCTTCAAATATTTGTTGAGCCCTTCTTGGAGGGTCTCACAGAGGAGTAGTAGGAGGTGACTCTTTGAATTGGGTTCAGTGTAGAAAATCTTAGTTATTGGCACTGGCAAGGAATATGGCTCTAAATTAAGTATAGCTGGATTTGTACTTGTGTTGGTTGTGCATCAATATCCTCATCTCTCATCCACAGGGTGCAATCTGTATATAATTATGATGCCACTCCCCTGTGAAACAAAACCAAAAGACTAAGAATTGCCCTGAAACAAGAGTATTTTTCAGGTCAGCTTGGATGAGCAGGCCAAGCCTGACTCACCAGCTATGTGGTGCCACTGCACATGTTTGCTTGGACCTGAGGAGCATCCTGGTTTTCTGTGATCCTGCAGTGTGCTGATTGAGCAGCACATGCATATCCCTTGCTGAGCTTATCCAGCAACAGACCACTGGAAACATTTGAGCAAGGAAAAAAAGAAATGAAAACATGAAAAATCTCTAAATCATAAATCAACACTGAGGGAGCTGGAACACATTCTCTCTTGGGGCATCTTGTGCACTGCACACGCAGGCTTAGAGTCCAAGGCTGCTGGCAATCACAGGGCACCCCACTGCCTCACTCCCCACACGGGTTTTCATGGCACAAGACTGACCTCCAGTGGACACTGACTAGTGTCGTTGGCCTGTAAATCTGGAGAAGATGCGTACAAATGATCTTTAGAGGCCACACGTTCAGATTTCAAGGCAGGTATTTGCTCCGTGGCTTCTTCAGGCCTTTCWGGCCTAAAAACAGACCTTAGGAACAGTCTTCTGCTGAGCTGATAAATGCAACGTGGTTACACTGAGATAGATAATTCTGAAAATGTCTTAGTGAAGCAGGGAGGAATTATCCTACCTATGACCTCTCTCCCTATGGAGCAGAGAGGGACACAGCAAAGTGATGAGCAAGCAAGGGGCAACAGAGAAAGGGAAGAGTCTGAAGCTTTTGGGGCAGAAAGAGTTTCATTCTGAATGAGGCTCTAATCCTCAGAAAGTCCAGGACTAAGGGCAAGGACCTGACTGCAGTTCATGTGGTATAGTCTCCTGACAGTAGTTTGTGTCATTCCCATTAGGGGGGGGAATGTCACTCTGGGTCAGTCACCAGAGCCTCAGGAAGGCTTGTCCTCTAGCTGCGCTGCTACCAGTGTGTTCAAGTTAGTTAACTCAAGTATACGTGCATGATTTGCAACTCTACCTTTGTAGGATGAGGGGACACACATCCCAATTTAACCTGTGGTTCCACTTTCTAGGGTAGCAAAGAGCTTGGCAGAAGTGCTCATCTAAATGAGGAGGAACCATCTGCATAAAGAATCACCAGGGCTTTCCTTCCTTCCCAGAGACCACAGGTGTTGTCTTCTAACGGTAGAAATACAGCTCTCTGATTCCTCTCGTAACTACCACAAAACTCTCCCTGCCTTTTATGTTGCTGGTGGGAGTTTTGTTCCCCCTCCCCTATGTCTTTAGATGGCTTCATAATATTTCACATGCCCTCAACACAAGTCTGTTGGTTGCTGCTATCTCACAACTCTTTCCTCACTGTGTGAATATAGGTCTCTCCTCATTCTTCTCAGAGCAGCATCCTGCTTCTACCAGTGAGGAATCACTGACACCATGACAAAACTTGATGGACTTAGGAAGAGGGGTCCTGGCTGGGTAATAGTTACTTGACCTCCAGCAGAAGGAAGAAGGTATTTCCTCTGCCAGTGGAGAACTTTTGTGAAAGGTAAGCCACAGCAGTGCAACCTTACCTACTAGAAGGTGAGAAACCCATCAACTGCTAGAGCTAGATCCTGCTCCTTATTTCCAAAGGAAACCTGTTATCACCAGCTAAGGAGAGGATGAGGTACGAGGGGCTGCCCTGGMTCTAGTCCAGTTAGTGCATTTTTATCTCAGAGGGGATTTTCAAGGAGAGAGCTATCGTCAGTATATGACTTTTGGGCAACCAGAGCTGCATTAATCAAGAGACATCTTTGGTCTACCAAATGTGCCAGTAATAGGAGGTCATCCTGGACTGAGTACATCCAATGTTCAGACTCAGTATGACTCAGGTTTAGCTCAGATTTGCACCCAGGGCAGACTCCAATAGGTATAGACTTTGAACCTAGGCACTTTCCATCTATCTGAATATGGTGGAAAGATCACAGTGCTCTTGGCATCTGCATAAGAGAAGCATTCACCTGGCAGTTTATACAGATGTCTACTGTGGAGCTCAATGGTTGTGATGAACTTGGGTAGGCTGCAAAATGCATAGATGAAATGCCTCACTTAAAAGCAGCTCAAAGGAAGGGTAGAAGCTATGAGCAATTGGGAGAGGTCTCTGGAGGGAGAAGGACAGACACAGCTGAGCTGCCTTTCCCAGAGCCTACTTAGCATAGGCCAAGGCCCTCATTTACTATTGACTGGAGGGATGTTTTACAAGTGCCCCTTCTGGTTTAGAGAGATATGAAATCTGTCTGTAATTAAGTTAATTTGGAGTTGAACATGGGCAAAGATAATGAGCTGGAAATAACAAAAGAAGAGTAAGAAAGAGAGGAAGGAGTTGCTAAGAAACAGTTCTATTGCACTAAATCCTGCCCCCCTCAGTCAAATAAACCATTTTTAGGATGGCTGAGTGATGGGGCAGACAGAGCACAGGCTTGGAAATGATTGCTATATCAAGAGCTCAAAAGAATGAAGGAGAGAGAAGGGTTATGACTTGGAGAACCGAGAAAGGCAAAAAGGGAGAGGAAAATGATTTCTTTTGCAGGTGACAGCTGTGGCCAGTACAGTTTAGTGGCAGAGCAGTGGCTTTGGGATCAGCAGAGTGGTGTCCTGTGCCTGACTTGCCTTCCAGTCTGAGGGAACCCCTCCAATGCTCTGAGCCTCCACTGGGAAGTGCTCTGGGACTGGCTACCACCATGTCTTGTTTATCAAAGATCAGCAAATAGCCCCTCTCAAAGCACAAGGCTTTACCTTCGCCAGTATTTGACCCTGGTGAGAGTTCTCGCTGGAGTCAAGCACCAGGGTGAAGACTTAAGACTGTTGCCATGGCTTTTAGAAATTATATAAAAAATAGCACGTTCAAGCCAAAAGGAGGATGGAAAAGAGGTCTGCACAAAGGACCAGAATACTTAACAGTCAGCAAAGCATAAGTAAATAGACAAGTTATGATCAATGAGTTTGTTTGAATTTGACAGAGCTTTCCTGCAAACACAGGGGAGGGAAGGGGGGTGAAACATTCCCCGCCAGTGTGAGCTGTAATAAAGGACCTGCTGTTTTCTGATTCTCACTCTCTGTGAAAATTGAAAAGGTTAGCCAGGTAATTGAAATCGGGACTGGAATACAAATACAGTGTGAAAACCCTACAGCTGGCAAATAAAGTTGCAGGGAAAAGACTCAATCCTCAGTGGAATTTCTTAGTGGCAAAAAGACAGGGGTGGACGGGGAGGGAGAGATGATTCTTCAGTATACCTGTTCCTCATGGGAGGGGAGATAAGGGAAGAAATGAGACCTGAAGTGACCAGATTGAGGCTAACACTTATATGAGTGCTCCTTGCTGTCCATGCATGGGACACTGTAAAAAAGTGGAGTGTGCTACGGCTGAATCATGTATGGCAGTCATTGCTGCCTCTTGGAGTAATGTAGTAGGTTTACTGGGAATTGATAGGTTGCCATGTCAGCCCCAACTTATGGACTATTTCTTGTTATATGCAGAGAGAGCTCGCTCCACGTGACTCAGCCTCTTGTCTTGGGGCTGAGATACATAAGCAAACTAGATGTGACTGGACTGATGTCAACTGCCTCTTCATCTTTGTTGTATGCAGGAACACAAACTGATTTGCATTACTTTAGGCTAAGAGCAGGGAGATAGATGGTTACTGTGAAGCAGCTGAGGAATGGTTCCTTGTTAACCCACTATGTGCTGTATGTGTCTAAGTCCTATTGGAGGGTCCTGTCATTGTTACTGTAATGTAAATTTATATGTGTTGCTGTATCTGTGGTCTGTTTTTCTGCAGAAGCAAGTAACTTGAGCTGGGAGGAAACAGTGGTGCAGGGCTTAGGGGAAGCTGAGTTTTGTGGTATTAGCCAAGTTCGTTCACATTCAAAAAACCTCTGCATGCAGTATTTCCCGAGCACCAAGCCAACTGACAGAAACTCCAGTCTGTATGTGGTTAAATAAACAATAACTATACCTCCAAGTTCCTGCGTTGGTGTTTTATTTTATTTCCTTCCTCATGGAAAGGCTGGGGAGTTCTTCTGTTTCCCAAAACCGTGACGCTTGTAGTTTTTTGCTGCAGTTGCTCAGTGCTGCCCGACCCACCTGCACTGCAGTCAACAGCAGCTTGAAAAGACTTCCCTTTTGGAGCCTCTCCATTGAGTTTAGGCAAGTTATTTAGCACGTTCTGTGGCAGGACAGATATCTTTCCTGCCCTTACCAGCTCCTATAGAAGTAAGGTAAGGAAAACTTCAAGCTTGCAAAAAAATGCTGCAAACCCTACAAGTGGTAGAGCTTTGTTTGAATTTCCCCAGCTTGTAAGAGCATGGTCCAGGTGTCCCAGAGGCACCAGCCCCACATCAATGAACAAAATGGTAGGTGAGCCCCTGAGGATGCTGTTCTCCCAGTGTTTTGCGGCAAGTTAGTTGTTAGCCATTTGTTTTGCTCATTTGGAGCACGATTTTCCTAGTGAGTCATTTCTAAGGGGGTCTCTTGGGTTCTAAAGAAATGAAACAAATTGAAAAGGACTGACAAACATACCTGCTCTACCACAAAGAACATACAGCATTTCAAGGTGACCTGTACCTAGCTGCCTAGCTTTGTTTTTCAACTGTAGAAGATATGCATAAAAACTACCTGTAAAACACCCAAGGTAGATGACTGAAATAGGTCAGATAAATTGATTTTAGCACAGCTTTTTTTCTTCTTTTGACTGTAAAAGGAATCCAGATTTCCTCTGGTGGAGCTCTTCATGTTGTAGACATCTGAGTCTAAGGGTGTTTTGGAAAACCCACTTCTAGCCAAAAAAGCAAACAAAAGCCTGTTCCTCTGGGAAGGAACTTTGCTGCATTTCACAACATAGTATAAGATGAAGATGCATGAAAAAAAGTTATTTGGGCTTTTACAATAAAGATTTCAGTATTTCATTCATGAATTAGGTATCCTAGTGGGAAACAAATTATTCCAACAGCTCCCATACTCCTAAAATTAATCCTTCTTTAAAAATTAAGTGGGTTTAAGATAATTTGCCTTAAAAACAACAGCTGCAACTTTTAAGGGTTTCACAAAGTCTAGACAGTAACAGAAAGTCGTCCACTTCTGGTGGCAAATGAGCTTAGCTCTCCACCTCTGTGTCTGGGGTATGACCAAAGCAGGCTGTTGACTAGCCAAAATGTGAAATGGGAAGAAATGTGGAAGAAAAACAGCAACCCTTGAGTCTCCAGGCGAGGTTCTTAATTACGGTCCATGCTTATTTTACACATGGCAAATTCCTTTTTTCAAGTCAGGGAAACCAGTCCTGAATCATGTACAAGATTGTCACTGTGTTTTGGTGCATGAGTCCTTATGGCTTGTGATTTACCCTAACAACCTCAAAAGTGTTTATTTTCCTGGGCAGGGAAATCTGCAAGGTCCAAATCTGGCAATTCTCTGCAGAGTTTCTTTTCAAATTCTTTTATCCCCCAACTCACTCTGAAGGACATTTGCCATCATTGCATCAGCTTGGACCAAATTCTAAAACCAACTTTTAATCCTTGCAAGAGTTCCTGGTTGTTTAATTTCTTGTTCTTTCCCCTTATTCCTCCTCAATTTATTATAGAAAGWAAAAGTCCAGATTATTATTCTGTTTTCATTACCGTATTTTTCCTTACTTTAATATCCATTTGATATGGAAATGTTGCAGCTCAGCAATTTGCTATAGATTTGCTAATCTGTGGAACAAGAAACCTCAGTGGGGAAAAGCCTAGCAAGTGTCATAATGAACAGCAGAGAAAATGAAGCAAACGATTGTAGAAAAACAGAGGGAGAGCAGACCTGGCTGTTACACAGCCTGGGAAGCATCACTTTTTGCTTTGGGACCTTCTCCTGGCTATGACAACCGTGCTGCCCAGTTTTTAACCTCCTCCCCTGAAGAAGCAGTTGTGCAGAGCACTTGGATGCAACAAACCACACTGGGTATTAGTGCTTTATTTTCATGCATATATATCAGCTGAAATAATCTGCAATTTTTTTTGAAGTACTGTGATTTGTGGTAAGTCCTTAGTGTCCTGCACTTGGTGCTGGCTGAACATCCAGGGAATCTCCATCTTCTGCTACTCAGGTGAAATCAGAGGGAGAAACAAGAAGCACAAGGATTGAAGGAGGATGGACCAGACATAGGAAGAGAGTCTCTAGTATATTTATTTTTATGTTACGCACAGATACATATAACCAGCTCTGCAGCTGAAGTGTACATTTAGTTTTATTGATAAGCCATGGTTTAAACACTTCAAAACACAGTAGTGTCCAAAAACTCTTCATATAAACTTAACAACAGAATTGTCCACTTGCTGCTATGATGTTTTTTCCAGTACTGAACCTGGCATTAGCTCTGAGTATCCCTCATTGGCAACGCAAGCAATTCTCTCCTTTAAGTGCTTCCTTGCAACACATTTCAAACTGTCCATGTTTTGTTCACAGTGCTGGAGCATTGCCCCTGCACTCCACACTTTCTGCTCACAAACTTGCATGTTTCCCAGAAGGAAACAGAAGCAGGGAAATAAATCAATAGACAGTTCTGTCTAGGAAGTCATGCTTGATTTCAAATAAATATATTTTTATCATACTAGACCACTTTGGGGGAAAGTGAGTTGTTCTCCGTTTTCTTGCAACAGGAGTTTTTCTCAGCCAGTTGCCAACATTTTTCAACACTTAGTTATGAAAGCTACTAAATGTATAAATAAAGGAGTATCATTGGATTTCATGACATCTCTATCCATCTTCTCAGTATTTTCATGTTTGGATCCAGCTTCCAAAATTCAGCCAGGTAAATATCACAGAAGAGTGATAAATACCTCAAGCACCGACCTTTTGGGAAGAAAAGCCTCCAGTGGACATCGACTACTTTCTAGAGATCCCCCCTCAGGTATGACGGGGTACTGAGCTGTGCTGTCACAGGGAACTTAACTCGGAGCAGTCAACCTCAAGCCAGCCCACATTTTTTTCACTGCATTTATTTTATTTTTAGCAGAATTTAGAAGAATTTTGACATGTCTCCCCCAATAACGCTTTCACAGAAGGTTTGGCTTGGTGCAAGACTACATGTTTTCATCTTTCCTTTTGGTGTTTGGCCAAAAAAGCTCAGTAATTTTTGGTTACGAGTGTCACTTCTTTGAGTGATGCCAGATTAAATGTGCTAAAAACTGCTTTTAGGACAAAAAAAAAGTTAGTTCAGAACAGGAGGTGAGTGTCTGGTCATTTGCTGCTCGTTATTTCTCTTCTAAAGTTTCCCCATCAATGCACACTTTTTTCCCCCCACAGCTTCCCCTTCCTCACAAAGCCCTTTGTCTTCCCTGGGAACAAAAATCTGGCCATTTTATTTAAAATCACACAAAATCTTCACCCTACAGCTTCACATCCCAGCCTTGACTGCAGGTCTGTGTGCTTATCTGCAAGTCAGAGATGCATTTAACAACCCAGAGCTTTGCAGCCAAGGTTGCAATTCTCCCATGAAGGGAGGAGAATAGAGCAGCATCACTCATGGATGGCTCTCTGTGCACCAACAGAAGACGATGTCTGGTCCTAAATGCAGAAGATGCATTCAAAGAGCCACAAAATCTTGCAGAGGAGTGTCTCCATCATATGGTGGATGTGTGAGTATGTCAAACTATACTGTCTCCTCACTCCTTTGACTGGGTGTCTAGGACAGCGGAGAAGACACACTTTCAGTGGTACACAGCAGGGATGAGGAGGATAACCCCTGGGCTCAGTTAGGGAGTTGCACAAGTGAGGCACAGGGTGAGGGAGGAAATCCCACGCAGCCTCTGCCCAGGTGGTCCTCAGCCCATTAGTGGGAGCACAGAGCTCAGTGCCCTGCACGGGGCGGGAGAACAGGGAGCTGGGCAGCTTGCAGGCAGCAAGGCACGACCAGCACAGCAAATCCAGAAGGAAAACACACTTTAATGTCTAGTGGAGGGAAAAATGATACTACAAAACTCTTTAGAAATGTAAATGTCACTGATAAAACTCAAGCGTCCACTTGGGGGTGGCAAAGTATTTCAGCTGTGTCTTCAGGGAGCAGGAATTGCCTTTTGTCTCCAGGGTCTTCTGTGTATCCGTTACCCTCTCCATGGCTTGTTTCTCAAGATTGCAGATGGTAAAATGGGTCTGACAGAAAACATGGGCTAAAATTCCTCTTGCACTGCAGGAAAAGGTGACTCACCAGCTGCTATGAGCCCCCCAGGTCTCGCCTCTCCTAGGAGTCCCACAGCGAGAGGCAAAACAGAAGACTTTGGGGCAAACAAGGTAAGAGCCCATTGTAGCAGGAGTATAACCCCTTCCTCCTATGGTGGGAAATGTCATCTGGATCCCCAGCGAGCAGACTGGAATAAGCCTTTATGCATACGGTGTATCATCAGAATCATGATTCTATGATTCTATGATCTTTCAAGAACTAATGTTCTTATTCATTATGATAACTCTGTGTTCTCTATGTAAGTAAGTCCCAGCCCCTTGATGACACACATTGGATGATTTTCTGTGGCAGTGCGTGCCAAGCCTGAGCCCAGTGTGGTGGCTAAACCTAGCCCTGCGTCATGATGCACAAGGGAGGCATTTCTCTGAAACACAAGCAGGCTTTGAAACTCGGGACACAGAGGTTTATAAAATTCTCTGTCATGTAACGGATTCACCCTGTCCTCCCTTTACAAAACTCTGTTGGGTCCTGACCTTGCAGTTAGTGGAGCTCAGGAACTCATCAACTTGGATGTAAGTCTGCTGCCTTCAGGATCTGTTTGTATGACTGGGATACGGGAGAGTTTCCCAGACCTTATATTGTGTTTTGTGGCAAAAACTGAATTCAGTAAATGCAAAATCACTGCAAATCTCTCTTTTTTGTTGCCTTGTATCAGCTTCTCTGATCCTGCAGGTTTGTCCCAATTCCATTGTGAATGGTTTCCAGCCTGTTTCCTGGTGGTTGCTAACCCCGTGTAGGTCTCTGACTTCTGCAATCCACCTGGTATGGGCGGGTGTGAAGTCTGCCGAAGTATGACCGCAGGGCTTCACTGGCAGAGACAACACATAAGTATCTGAAGTTCAAGCAATGATAAAAAGCTGTTGCAAACTGCAGGACATGAGGCTTGGCAGGGACCTACCACAGTCCATTTGTACATGGTCAGGCTCAGTTCAGGCAGATGGGCAAAAATGAAGCTGTCYGATGCACAGAATAAGCCTGCAAAGACTGTAGACATTTCACATTCCCTGGGCAGATATCCCTCACTAGCTGCATTTTGGGCAAAGGAGTCACACCAGGAACATCCTCAGCTCCCAGCAATGGCTATTTTGCAGGTAATGTGGATGAATTTGTGGTATGCACATGCCATTTCAGCACTGTGTAGATATTGTCAGAGATAGTATGAGGATCTATGGTAGTAACGTTGAGACTTGTTAAAAATAACCCACTAAAGGGTAGGTTTTTTGACAAAGTGATTCAAGGCATTAATCACCACCCCCAATGCAAATCTTCACCTAGCTCAGAAAGCAAAAGTTTGCTTTTCATAATTATTGGTTCCCTGGTTCTTCTGGCCCAGAAATAGCTATTGCTGGTGTCTGATGTTTATCAGCCCAGCTCAGAGCTGCTCTTGTTCATGCCTACTAGCTCATGTTGACAAGAGAGGCTTGCAACAGCTACACTGCGAGAAGCGTTGTAGGAGAGAGAAGTGAGACTGGCTTGCCTAAAGCTAGAAGTGGGTAGACAAGGCTTGTGCAGCAAGTTGCCCCATTTCAAACAAAGTAAACTGATGTTTAGGCTGGTGCACAAAAAGCCATTCGGTAAGACTTGGATAAGCTGTGTCTCCCTCCTGTGCTGGCAACATCGGGAGTGTGTCTCATTTTTGAAAAGAAGCTCTTTGCTGGCTTAGCTTGCAGCCAGTAAGCTGAGATTTCCAGCCCTCCTATTAGCTTGAGGGTAATACAATGCTTCTCAACCACCTGCTAATTACTGTCTCCTCATTCATTCATTCAACAAGACACGTCTGTGAGCTCTTCTTGCTGAAATCAGTCTTTTAGGAGGGTCTCTTCTCTTGTTTCTTAAAGTCATTTTCTTTAACTTCTCTCTCACCTGGATCACAACATGGAAAGTCACAGACCAGTGGAGAGCTGAGAACTGCTGATAGATGTCCTGTGGGTGCCAGGGAGACTTGTGTCCTCAGCAGAGTCCATGAGATTGTGGTCCTCAACCACAAAGATGCTCTGCTGGGCAGGAATCCTGCTGTTGGGATGGTTAGGGGCCCAGTGCTTACAGCAAGGAGAGATCACACTGAGGAAAGCCATCCTGAAGCGCTGGGACAGCAGATTGTAAATGATGGGGTTCACGGCAGAGCTCAGATAGAAGAAAACACCTAGGAGAACAAGGGTAGGGGAAAGGAGAGAGAGACCTCATTTTTGTGTGGAACGATCTCAGAAGAGGAAAATCTCTCCACCAAGCTTGGGTGCAAAGGTGGGGGCAGTGACAGCACATCTCTGCCTGCAACCATCCAGGCAGAGGCAGAGGGATGTCTTGCCAAGGCTAGCTCAGGCACTGCAGCACACAGGGAAAGGAGAGTGGGAGAGAGTATTAACTGGAGCTCACTCTCTCCAGCKGTTCAGGAACCAGCTCTCTCTTTTGCTGTACTGACCTGCCTCCAGCACAGCCCTCATCCCCACAGCAGGATTTGCACAGCTGGGGCCCCATCAAAGCTGTCAGAAGATAACCTCCAGCCGAGGGGAGCTAATTTCTTACAACACACCAGGACAATTGCACAAGATTGGATTTGGCTGAGCTGCCTAATGGCCACATTCAGTGTTTTCCCATGGCAGACTGAAAATAAGATTCCTCTTTGAAAAAGCCTTCATTTTATGGTTGGCAGGACCATAAACTTTTGGTTATATCACCCAGTTCTAAGCAGTCTTTTGTCTTGCCATTTGGTAAGGTTTTCTGTCTGCCTGAGAGACCCTCTGGAGGATGGTGCCTGCTGCTGTGTATTCATTAAAAGCAGCTGAATGACAGCAGACTTCATTTCTGAACATTTCCAAGAAAGAAAAGCAGCTGATAATCATGTATGATATCCTTTTTTTTCTTTTTTTTATTCTTTGTGAATGTTCAGACAACTCTGTTGGACAACATTCCCAGATCTTGAAAGCTGCAGAAACTTGCATGCAATTTTTATTTAAGGCACAACTGTCGTCACTGTCTACCAGACTCCAGGAAGCTTTTCCATGCCTGCCTCATGTCACCTACAAAATAAATGACTACATATTTCAAGTAAACCACTCACAATTACTTTTTTTTTCCCAGCCCCTGTGCAAGTGGAAGAAGAAAGCTTTACCTGACACCACATGAATTAAGTTGAATATATTAGCCAGAGGCTCAGTCCATTCCACAACAAAGCTGAAGAAGAGTCGATCTATATGGAATGGAGCCCAGCAGATAGCAAATACCATCACAAGGACAACTAGCATGGAGAAAGGAGAGAAGAAAAACAAGTCAGTTATGGAATGATATGGTTAACTAGCCTGTACAGAGCAGAGATAGTTCAGAAAGCTGGATGAAAGACTAAACATACAAATTTTATTCATTGTTTCAAAACTTTTGCCATCCTTTCTGTCTTTCTGCAGTGCTCACTGAAAACCATTACCAGCTAAAAGAACTAACTTTCCACTGATTTCTGTGTTGGATAACTCAATGCATGCACACACAATGACATTCAAACAGAGCAGGCAACAGCCAGGTAATGTGGCATGTACAGAGCCTAATGAAGAAACTGTCAGTGAGACATCTGGATTCATCTGTGGTACCTGGGACACACTGACTCCATTGTGCCTTGGAGCTAATTTCCCCTGCACACTATTTGTACATCACATAGCAGGATAAGGCCATAGGAACCATCCGCTGATGATAAGTCTGTCTGGGTGCACTGTTCAGCATGAAAGAAAAAGAGTTTGCCTCCACACACAACTTGGCCTGTGCTGGCTCTGGTAAGGACTCTTGCAAACCCATTCCAGACTTGGGTCCTATGAACATCTGTGGTCACAGTCATGGGGCACAGAAAATCAGGCTTACTTCGAAGTACAGTTTCCTAGTTCAGAAGGTGACTTAAGCTGCCTAAAAGAATAATGTTGTTGCAGGAAATATTGAAGGTGATTTATGTTTCCTGCATAAACACCATCTCAGTAGCAAGGTGATCTTTCCCTTAAAGACAGCCCTAAATTAGGAATTGATGTGAGTGCTTTCAGGTTGGTTGGAGCACAAATACTCCTGAATGCTACACAATGTGCAAGTCTGCCTAGGTCCTACTTTTTCTTGGGAAGGTCTAAGTGGTTAAGTCAGCAGTAGGTGATGTATATGGCTTGGCAGGACCTTCCTGTTTATGAGCAGAGCTCGTGGTGTGATGCAAAACAGATGTACATCCTTCTTTAAAAATGTACAAGGTAAACTATTTGCACTCTGAAAAAGAGGGATCCTCCCTAGAGGGCTGCAAGAGCCAGGTTTGGAGTGAGGGATATTAGAGAGTTGCCATGCAAGCATCTGCATGTTGGTTTCCTCAACCTCCTCTCACGCTGGGGAGGAAAACTTGCCTTCTGAGACTTTTGATAGTTAGCCGTGGTGTTTCACTCCCACACCCTGAAAGTCCACATAAACCAGCAACAAGCCTTTTTTTTTCTTTTTTTTTTTTTGATCACAGCTACTCATCTCATAACTTTTGTATCCAGTGAATTTACTTGATACCCTTCAGGACCTGGTCACCCTCTTGTCCATGGTAAATAAGACACAGAAGGACTCACTACTTACACAACATCTTGGTGACTGATTTCCTGGATGGTCTCTGAACATTCACAGCCATTTCCTCCACTTCCGAAGATTTGTCTCCTTTCAACTGGCAAAAGGAGGGAAACCAAAGGAGAGCTTAGACAGGAGATGACATCCCCACCAGATACAGCCTGTTTGATATTTTGATAGCTGTAGTTTGAGACGGCAAAATTTGGGGCAACTCGGGACTCACTGAAAAAAATCTACGTTTAAATTTCAGTTTTAGTCTAGGGAAACATTGAAGCTTTAGGTTCAAAACAATCTGCAGATTTTATGCATCTGAGACTGCATATTTATAGCAAATTTGTATTTCAGTTCCCTGCTTGTCCTTTCTCAATGAGTCAATATTTGGTTCACAGTTTGTGTTCAATTTCAACAGTATTTTGCTAGGCATTATTTTATCTTCTAGCAAAATTTTGTTTGTTTGTTTATTTTCCTAAAAGGGTTCCCCACAATTAAGCACAAACCAATGATCCAAAAAATACGCAGAGAGGCCTCAGTGAAACACAGCTGTAATCACTGGAAAAATTCCTGTAGAATTCAAGGGAGTTCGTTTTATGCCCTGAGTGTTTAGACTAATTGATATTCAATCCATCTAATGAATAAAACCCATATATGCTGTCTTGCAGACAGCCGGTGTGCATGATATGCACAGATTCAGACACATACTGCTCAATTACAACAAGGTGGATTTTTTTTCTCCAGTAGTTTTTCCTGGACTTCTAAAAAACGGACATAAAGAGTAATAATCTGGTCCTCCCTGAAATGCTTCCTCAATATGCTTATGGTGAGAGCACTGGTGCTTTGGTGATGAAAAGACCAGGGCTATATAATCAGGACGATTGCATTGATTATAAAAGAAATCATCTATGGAGAGTGCATAACTGGACCYAGCTTCCTGAAGTGGGAACTTCTGATTAGCCAACAGATTTGGAGTGATGTTTTTTTCAACTGAGAGAAACTGGAAACAAAACTTTTAATTATATGGGAAAGAATATCAGGGATGAGGGAAAAGATAGAAATCAATCTGGATTTGTAAAAATCTTGTGAAAACATGCTAGTTGTGCCATTTTCTTTTGCCTTTTACACTGTGACTTTGCTTCCTGATTTTTGATTAACAATACTTTTCTGTAAGGATGCTCAAATGAGACCTTCTTTCAATGTTCTATTTATTCGTAAAACCCATAAAAGGGAAACACAAGTAAATCAAATTATATTCAATTACAGTGCAATTCAGCCTCTCACGTTTTACGTTATTCCCTTTGTAACTTTTAGTCATAGCCACAGTTGCTTAAGGAAAAGGCTCAGTTGATTTAAAACACATCTAGCGATAAATGTCTGCTCAGATTGATTAAAATCCCTGGTTTCCCTTCAGCAGTTTTCAGTCTCAACAGTAATCTATTCCAGGCATATTCCAAAGCCTCAGAGAATACAGTGCTCTGATGCTGTAATAAACCAGAGACACATGTATCTTTATTTTTCACCTTCCTCCTGTCATTTTGATGATGCAATAAGGCTCCTTTTTAGCCTCAAGTGATAATAGGTGGAGGTGTAACTAGTAAGAATAACTCAGCAGTTGCAATTTAATAAAACAATGAGTTATGACAAAGAGGAAGGAAAAAAAAAAAGAAACGAGTCCATGGCAAAGGTTGTGACTTGAGTTCATGCCAATGGTTTGATAGAGGGAGAACTCCAGCCAAGGTAGTCGTTACTTTTACATCACTGTGGATGTATGAGGCTATGTAGGGTTGCCTGGAGATGAATGTTACCCATTCACTGCAAGAGAATTAAAAGTGTCTGGAGCAAGAACCTGAAAATTGGATTTTTCCCCCATGTCTTTGTTAGCTACAGCATTTCATACTAGAAATCAAAAGGCAGAGTGAAATTAGGGCCTCACCTATCCCCAGGCAAACCTAGTGAGGCCACTCAGCAAAAGCAGAACTGTTTTCCTGTAAGCTCCTTGTCCTGTCTGACATGAGTGGTGACCAAACTTTCTCTCCAGCTGATGGAAAAATTGATATTTAAAAACCACCTGGCTTGTGCTAAAGCATGCAGTCCTGCCTATTTCAGTGATTTGGCTGAAGCAGTTGCCACCTGTCTGCTGAACTGCAGCCTGGGTGTACTCTTAGGTCACCCCCATTGCAAAGGAAAATGTGTTAGTGGGTGCAAGGTTTGCTGAACAACCTCCATGGAAAGGGGACAGATTCTTCCAGGAGTGTGCTGGGCTCTGCAGAAATTAGCCAAAGGCAGTCACTGTCCACAGATGATTCTGGTTTTAACAACTGGGCATTTAGGGGGCAAAATAGATTTTGATGGTAAAATCTGGACCAGCTGTGCATTGGCAAGAATAAGTTGTCTTGATTCAAAGACAGCTGACATAAAAATTACCAGTGTGTCCAATGTGTTACTGAGGGGAAGTGACACTAAGAGAAGTGTTGGACTCTTAGCAGAAGAATCATCCTGCCTAGGTGGGGTCAATCTAGTCCCATCTGACCATCTAAATCCCCTCACAGGTGTCTGAAGTAGGTGGGATAAATAAGTCTCTGGACTCTCCACTCTCTTCATTCACTGTCAAAAATCCTTATTAAATAGAGTCTGACTTCTGGACATCCAGTGATAACCACCTATCCCTGTGTCCTTTTAGAGATCAGTTCGAAAGAAATAGACAGGGACCTTGCACTGAATCCCACTGCAATGCAGACTTCTTCCCAAGCAATGCCACCCCATCTCTATCAGTGCTGCAGGGATTAGCTCCTACAAGCAGCCATTTCCCAATGTTCTCATTTTCTCCCTCTCCTCTTCTTCCTCAGCTTTTTGGCTATAGGTCACAACCAGTAGCCCAACAGCTGAACTGGGTTTAAAGAAGAGCCTGGCTGATTTAGGGATTGATCCTAAAGGCACCTGTGATGAGGACTCCATGAAAGAGGCAGCAGGAAGCTTCCACAATCAAATCTAATGAGACTACAGTGTAATCATCAGTGTCCTCTTCTTTACACTAATGCTGGAACTATCTATTGACCATAACATTGCAGTATTAAACTATTAAGCCTTAAAATTATATCCAAGTAGATCATGAGGTAATTGATCATGAGGTAATCAACCTGATGGCTCTGTTGGCAAAAAATTTCCCAGTGAAAAAGACAAATATATTTTTTCCTTTTTGCAAGGAATAAAATAAAAAATTAACTCRGCTACCGTATGACCCATGTTTGCTACCTTCTCACAGCTGCTTAACATGTCACACGTTTCCTTCCGTATTGCATCCTGAGGCTCTCCTGAGCACTGGCAAAGCTTGAGGGAGAAACTTTGGCGAGGAAATGCCCTTTCCACAAAGCCTGGACTTGGAAAGGCTATGTGTCTGTTTGCTGAATTTGAGCTGTTGTACAACCTTTGGATCAACTCTGAGCTTTTCCACTACAGTCTATGAGCAATACATGGCACTCAGGAGACTCTGGAGTGTTGCTGAAGCTTCATAGATTTCATCCTCTGTGAGTAGATAAAAAGTGTCTTCTCTTGAAAAATTATATATATACACTATTCTTCTATCATTTCTGTTGAAAAAATGAAATTATCTTGCCTAGTGTAGTTTGGAGTGCAATGCAGATATACCCAGGGTGGATGTTGTTTAAAATTTGGAAGTCTGAGCTGGATATRCAGAAAAGCAGAGGCATAAACAACGAACATTGCAGCCCTTAGGAAAGACAGCTTGAACATATCTGTGAATATACAGAAGTCCTGGGGGAGCAGCCCTCATCTGGTACCTAGCTTCTCTTCTGGGATGGGGATTAGGAATATCTGCTGCCAGAAATAGAAGTTATTGCAATGTTCAAAACTTCTTTTTAATAGTTTGGGGATTTCTCTTTTTCTTTTTGTAACAGCTATATTTTCAGCACTTTTACCTACCTTCAGGTCTTATTTTGCAAAATTTTCAGTGAAACTATGTAAAGACCCCACAACAGCTGCTGGGCAGTGTGGATAATTTAACCCATTCATTGCTTTGAAGATCTGCTGTGTGCTATGGATTTCTGGCAGTTAATCCTTGTGGCTTTTCCTGGGTAAGGAAAAATTGCTTCTCTATAGTTTCAGATAACAGTAGATATCAGCCAGCACAACAAAATGATATATACACCAGCAGAGATTTGGTTGAATTTCTTGAAGATTTTTCGGTAAGTTCATTCGTCTCTACTAGCATATTGCATCCCTTTCTTGCTATATGATCAGACACAGCTTTTTAAACTTTAAGTTATATTCAATGCGATGAGATAGGATTTATATTTTCAAAATATTTGTAACATACGAGAAGAAAAAAGTCATCAACTCGCTATGATTAGCAGTGCATTTCAGTGTTGTGCTACATAGTTTTATAATGCTGTGATACTGATTGTTTTATCCATGTATTTAAATGATGAATACTTGGTAAAACTAGTCTCACTTTCTGAAGAGAGAATGAATATGAACTCTAAGGTAGCCTTAATCGATGGGGAAACTATGCCATAGTTACATAAAGAAATGATTGCTGAATTTGCTAGCTACAGCAATAAGGTAGCATTTCAGTTTATGATAGCTTTGTGAGTTTTAACAACTCAATATTATCACCATCTCCAGGGAAGGAGAAAAATAAAATAAGGCAATGGAAACTCCACAGTCACAAGAAGAGGGAAAACAAACAATACACAAGAGTCAATCACTAGCCTGCTCCTTTTTACTCTTTTCACATTTTCCTTTTGGTCTACTTCCTTCTAGTCTCTACTGCAAAGGTGCAAATCTCTGAGAGGCTGGAATCAATCTACAGACTTGGATGTTTAAGTAACATTCAAATGTGAGCAGCAGTGATGGTAAGTTTTTAAAAAAAGATAGGGGTAAATTATTCCCCAACATAGCTATATTAATTTCAGAATGGGATTACACCAAAGAAGGAGTTCGATCCACTGTTTTAGGAGGTTTGAAATACTTTTGCTTTTTGCAGGGGAAAACAGATGGGCAAGAAAAAGGTGCAATCACTTAAAAGACACATACAGACACAAACACACAGGAATGAGCTGAGGAAACACAGAGCACAGTCAGAGTAGGACTTACTCTTAGCCCCATCAGATAGTACAGCACACTTATTACCCCCATAGGCAGCACATAGAAGAGAAAAGAAGTAATCTGGACAATACAGTTGTAGATCCACATGGGCATGACTACAGTGCAGGTAGCAGAGCCAGGGACCAGAGTGCCATTGGGGAAATACTGCAGCATGATGCCATGGGTGCCTGTGTTGGGGAGGGAGAAGAGGACAGAGAGGACCCAGAGCACCACGATGGTCCTCAGGGCACGCTTGCGAGTGCTCTCCAGCTTGGCACGGAAAGGATGGAGGATGGCAATGTATCTCTCCACACTGACTGTGGTCACGCTGAGGATGGAGGCAAAACACACGGTCTCAAAGAGCGCCGTCTTCAAATAGCAGCCAACGGGCCCAAACAAGAAGGGGTAGTTGCTCCACATCTCGTAGACTTCCAGTGGCATCCCGAAAAGCAGCACGAGCAGGTCTGAGACAGCAAGACTGAAGAGATAGTAATTGGTTGGGGTCTTCATGTTCTGGTGCTTGAGGATTACCAGGCAAACTAGTAAGTTACCTACCACCCCAACAACGAAGATCAGGGTGTACACCAAAGCCATGGGCAAGAACAGATGGCTCCGTCTGGGCCCACATAGGAAGGCTAAGTAATCCTCAGTGCTGTTTAAGTACCTCCTGAAACGTTCTTCATGTAGAGCAAGGTGATTAAACCAGGAGATATTACTGATCCAGGCCATCACTGGATCTGCTGAAATGTTTCACAACTGAGATCCGGTCTTCTTTAAGTTTCTCTGTGCTAGTTTGCTCACTTTTTGCTGCGAGAGGAAGAGGGGGGGGGAGTTGTCTTGCCAGACCTAGATGCACAAAGCCACTGAGATGTGAGTGAGTGTGTTTGCCTGGCTTCGGTTAAGATTTTGCCGTTGTAACAGCTGTTCCCCTGCAAGGAGTCCCTTAGCCAGAAAGCCCCTCCTTTCACACATATTCATTGGCTCGCTAAGTGCATTAGATTATAGAGCATGAAAAGAGGTTCCAGCTACTTGTATCAGCTCCCGTAGCAGATGCATTTACAGAATCAGAAATGTGGGATTTAGAGAGCTGGGAATCTGAAATATAGGATGTGAGACAAGCTGCAAGATGTTTGTATTTGTCAGAGGGTGGGAAACCAGACAAAAACCCCCGAAAACACAGTCCAAAAAGCTTTTACAAAATTATATTGATGCTACATCCAGTTATGAGCCACAAGCAAAAAAAAAAAAAAAACCTGGCATGATTTTATTTTTCAGTTCTCTTCTGATTTTTATTTTCTGTTGTCTATGGCAGCAAGTACTTGGAAACAGAGTCTGATCAGTAGAAAGCCAACCTGTTTTTGTAGTCATTCATGTGGAATTAGGCTACTATAATGTTTTAGCCTTTTTTTAAACACTGTATTTTTTTTCTTCTGAAATCCRACATAGGATTTTAATTGCTCTTCTTATGGATATCAAAATATTGATATGTTATCAATATAAGGATAAATATGCTGGAATCTGATCCTATATTCTTTGATAGCCTTGTTTTGGGAATCTTTCTGAGGACTGTATTATTCCAAAGACACATCTATTGCCTCCAGGACTAAGTTTACATTACTTTTTATAAACTCTTATATCTTCCTGAATGACAACCATTCTGCAAACACACTTTCTAAGCCAAAAAAGTGTATCCTGCAATGATGATGGCTGTGTCAAAATAGATTATTTAGCTCCTTATGAATGCTTGATTCCTTACTGAATTTCTCTAAAACAAAAAATCTTCAAAGTGCATGGATGTCATCTTCTGAGATTCAGAAAAAGTTTAGCTGTTTCGAATCAGAGGTGCAAAAGCTGAGGGCTAGTTTAGGGGATTTTGTCAGCTTGCTGTGCAATTTGTCTGCCCAGTACCTCTCACTAGCTCTCACTTTTGAGTACCTGCCCAGTCCCCCTCCTTGAAGCCATGTAGACTTTTTACATCCTCAACATCCTTTGGCAAGGAGCTCCTTGGGTCTACTATGTGTGAAGAACCACCTTCTTTTCTCTGTTTGACCCTTTAGCTGAGTATCCCTGGCTACTAACCTAAGACTGCATATTTTTAACCAATCAGGAGTGAAAGAACAGCCCTTTTGGCTGGCATATCCTCCAAAATCCTGACAAAAGCAAGTTTTTCAAGGAAGATGCAAACTACTCCACTATAAGTGACTAGACAGTAAAGTGATCCCACACAAAACCTGTTTTCTGACTCTTAAGAATTGGGGCTGTCTTAGATCCTGTCTTCTTTACGCCTTCCCTATTCAACTTCTTCTGGTTTAGTAGTGGTGCAATAACCTTGCAAGAAAACATACTGTAATAAGCACAGACTGCCTCCAAAAATAACAGCAGGAGGTAAAGAACCAAGGTTTGGTCCCACAGAGGCGTATTTGATGTGTGGAGCCTGAGGATTACTGTGCATTCATTTAAAATGTTAGAGGCATGGAAGGTACCACAACAACTGTACTAAAAGGCAGAAGCGTGTCTCTTGTGATGACTTTGGATCTGCTGAAATTATCTTGCGCATAAACTCTCTCTGTCAGAAAGACCATACTCATTTATTTTAGCTTTGCTCAGAGGTATTTCATTCAGCAGATTGAAAGGTTTTATTGGATTGGTGCAACAACTGTGCTCTTTTGACCTATTTCTCCCTTTGTTAAGGATTCATCTTAAATAAATTCCTTGCATTTTAACAATGTTGAAAGAATGTGAATTTGATTTTGATCTACTGTTGGTGTAAGAGGTAGGAACAGAGGAATCATTAGTAGGGTGCCTGGTCGAGACCAGGGTTGACTGTTTCAGAGAACAGTAGGAGACAAGTATTTGAGAATTTGTGCAGGACTAAACACTTGCTGTACCTCTGCTTAACTTTCAAGATTTTTTTTTCCCCTTAATCTCTCAACAATATTTCATTTCTTTCCATTTCTTCTTCCCACCCCAGTAAGTTCCACGACTTTCTATACTGCATCATAACTGAGGTGAGTAAACACTTCTAAAGTAGCTACCAAACTGGTCTTCATTTTTCTTCTTACACATTAACCTCTGTAAAGAAACTGGAAAAGAAACTTGAGGTCTGTTCAGCTTGAACTCAATCTTACAGAAAGGAAACCAAAATGGATTGAGTTATTTACTAAAAAGTCAACAGGGCAGCCATACCCATCACAATCACCATGAGAGGAAAGCAATGGGCTGTAGAAACACATCAGGTCACTTGGAAGTGTGGATGTGCCAGGCCCACCTGTGTCTACTTCTGCTTGTTCTCCCTCCTCCACCCTTTCTGATCCTGCTGGGCTCAGGTGCTGACAAGCTGTAAGAATAGAAGCACAGAAGAAAAACAGGTCTATTTGCTTGGCACGTCACCGTTGGAACCATGTCGCTATGACCACGATTAAGTGGCAGATGGAGAGGACAAGGAGAGTGGAAAATATATTTCAGTTCATTTCTCGAAGCTTTATTCGATGTTCTTTATCATATCTGTCTCAATAAGGGTAGGAGAGTGTATCTAACCAAAGACTAGCTCTGGCTCTGTATGACTGGAAATATTTTATTTTTACAACTGAGACAGAAAATAATAACAGATTTTCCTTTTGAAAGTAATATTAAAGCATTTGGTATTTTTCATTATAAAGTACACTTCATTGGTGCTTGCTGTAATACACTCAAAGGAAGATGGTGTGCTTCATGCTGACCTTAGAATTCCGCAGTTTTATGTAATAGCAATGTAATTAATGTAATGTAATATTTACACTAATGTGATGTACACTATATGATGCATATTAATGTAGTGTAATATTTGGCAACATTAACCCAGACAAGGTTTTTGGCATGGTAAGTGTCACTACTAGTCAGAGTGTGGCATTATCTCTTTAGGCACTGACTATGCCCTCATGCTGGTGGTATCTTTTGTACCACATTTACATTGTGGGATCTTTCCCTTAGCCACTGTAATGGGCTACAGCACATTCCCGTGTTCCATTGAGAGCAGCAAAGTGCACATTTAAGATGAGGTAAATTCCAGTGCCTTCATGTTTCCCAAAGCCCTTGTAAGGGCACCCATTAACGACTATATATTAGGTCAGTAAATGGTGAATAATTTTATATTTTAGGGAAAACTGGACATCAAAAGAGACAGAGAATGGTGGAGATAATCCAGAGTATAGCAAATGGGTAAATCCTCCACTGGTCACACTTACAGAAGGATGTACTTTGAAGAACTATGGGCCATTATGATGGTCTACCCTGAATACTTGCTCATCTCAGAATGTAGAATTTTATTCATACAAAACAAGCTTTTTTGGATGTTTATATCTATGTGGTGAGACAAGGAGGTTTCCCATCCAGCTTCATATGCTCTGGTYGTGGAACTGGAAGTAATATAGCTGTGCTAATGCCATGGGTGCCGTGCTAATTAATTCTATTAATTAGCTGAGAAACAATACTGCCCTGACATGTCTACCTGGCATCCAGGACTTGAGCTGACATCTCTGAGCAACCCTGCATGGGATGTTGCTCAGGGTTTGCAAGAAAGTGCTGTAATTCTTACTGTACACACAACTTTAGAAAGAAATTCTACTTCATTGGAAGGGCAGGAAGAGGTCTGGGGTTTGCCATAACTCTTGGCAAGCAGGTGCACTAATTTTTCTCTTCAGCAATTACAACCCGGCCTTTCATTTCTAATTTCTAATTTCCATTTGCAGCCATCAGATTCTGTTGTTTCAGTGGTTTCACCCTTTCTCCAATCTGTAGATACTGAAGGTAGGTGCAAAATCCTTTAGAAACTATGTCTGAGGGGACTGCTATCCAGCCTGTCTGAGCTTGCTTTCCCTACTCCTTTCATGGAGCCTTTCAGAGCTGCCCATGAAGCCACACTGCTTTCTGAATTTCAGGTTCAAACCCACTATTTTAATCGCTTGAGAACTTAGCAGTACCAAGTATCTCTGTCCCATAGGGATGCAAAGAAGAGGATGCAAATAAGAGGGCGCAGAGCTGGTAAGCAGAAATGTTAAGCCATACTACACGGACTATGTTAACACAATTACTAGAAAAATATAGCCCCACTCCCCTTATAAATTACTAGCTATAATTATAGATCATGGATTTGATGTTTTTTTTTTCTCCTTTGAAAGGCTTGTTTAGTTCACTACAGTAGCTGCAATGTGAGTCCTTGTTTTTCGAAGTATACAACATTCAACATGCCATCAAATGCACAGATATATTTTGTGTATTTTCCCTCCCTCCCAGCTGGAGGAGTGAGCTGCACTATAATAATAGCTGGGTCTGCAGTAGCCTTTCCATGCATTATTGTAAGTCATTTTGCAATTATCTAGGCACTTCGCAGACAGCTTTTCCATGGCTGTGCATGATATCTGAAGTCCCCAGGATATCAATCAACACACATAAGAAGTGGATTTCATGACTACAGTACAAAATACCAAGGAGGGTGCCTCTCTGCCTGGAGCAGCTGGCAATCTACACAGACAGTGCAGACACAGGCCACTTCAAGAGTGGAACCCATTTTGCCTAACTTTAGTCATTAAAAACAGCAAATGAGTCTATGCAGATTTTTCAGGCTCTTACTTAGTCAATATGGAAAGAGGAACCTCCAGAAAGGCATTTGTCCTAAACCATAGCACAAGGTAAGAGATATGAAATGGAGGAGCTTATTTTTTCCTATTGTCTGCAGAGGGAAAGTGGGTAATAAGGTTTAACAGCAAGTTTGTTGAACCGCTGAGATGAATTTAGACCCCAGTTTTGTGCAGTCTTATCCATCCTCCTCCCATCGGGACCAGTCTTTAGAGGGAGCMGTGTACAGGTTTCATCCTTGAGAAGCTGTTGAGACAGCTGAAAACAGGACCAGAGAGCCAGCCAGCAGGTGAAGAGTGAGGACAGTCCAGTGCTAAAAATCACTGCCTAGTCCTCTCTTATCTAGCAGGGTGGATGTACCTATTGACATGGCTTTCAGCGATGGATTGCTTTGTTAGTGTTGATTCCGGAAATTAGTGGGAATGATGTCCTTCCTTTTTAGTAAGAGTTTTGTGTGTTGTTTGTGTTTGAAGAGGCAGCGGGTGGCAGGTGGGGACGTGGTTCAGGCTTGACATGCAGGGGAGCAGTGAAAAGAGCTGAAAAAGAATTCTGATGCAGAAAATCTTGTCGTACTGAATGTGTCCATCGCGACAAAGTGACTCGGATTTACATGGGGGAAGATGAAAGGATTGTCATGGCAGAAAATGTATTGAAGTTGCAAGCACGGTACAGAATGAGTCAGGTTGTCTGAGTCAGGAGGGATCTGGTACTACAGGACTCAAATTTACGCAGAAAGAATCAGATTATTCAGCATCTCTCTATGGCTTTCTGCATCTTATTACAGTATTGATACTCCACTGCAGTTTCTTCCTCTCCTTGTGGTGTATACGTTTCTCAGGAGAGCTCGATTCACTTGATTGTCTGACCCAAAAGAGACTTAACTACTTTCCCTGACATGACTCATCAGCATTAATTTTCAACTCACATCCATTTGGCTTCTGTTCCACACCTTGGGATTTGGGCAAGGATTTTTCTCCACTGGAAAAAAAACATCCATATCATAGAGTCTGCATAGTTCCTGGATATGTATTAGACATACGCACTGATGAGACAGAAGGAATCACAGTGACAAGTCTTAACATATTCAAAGAAAGGCAGTGATGCATTGTATTATTGGAGGTGGTAGAAAGTAAGCAATTTGTTATAGGAGAACTGAATCTGTCAATGAAAATGATAAATGGAACACATGGAATTTATGTAGCACATATCATATATAAAGCTAACAGTAAGACAAATGTTAAGAGAATCCCTTTTCTGAACATTTCTTTCTTTAAGGGTTGTGGAGGTAACCTTGCTGTAAGAATAATAAAGCTTATTTGAAAAGTTTTGCTCCTATTGGAAAATTATATACACTCTCTATTTCTCCCAGAAATGCAGTGATGTGTTAGTTTATACTCTACAAAACAGTTTGTTCAGAGCTAATAATAATGAAATTTAAGAAACTGGAAATTAAACAGCATTTTTCCTCTTCTTCTAATTTCAGAAAAGGCTTATTTAAATTATCTATGCACGTTTACATTTTCTTGGCTCCAGTAAAAGTATTATTCTACTGCTCATAAGGGTGACTCTTTGGCAAAAACACTTCTCAAGAGTTTCCATTTCCCTCCTGCCTCAGCTGCTGTTCAGATTGCTTTGTAAGTTGGATTACAGTGATCACCTGTCTTTGTGTCACATTGAGAATCAATATTATTTGACTTGGAATTAATAAAATCTTCTTTATGAAGAAGGATGTGCATAATTTGGAACATTAATATGCTGRCAGAAGATGTTCTCTTCCTGCTCTTTTCCCCATTAGACTATCCCCAGGAGTCATATCTTGGTTTAGTTAAATGCATCAAGGGATGGTACTGTTCTTTTCAATGTCCCCTGCTACAAGGTTAGAGAGAGCAAGAAAACTCTAGACACAGCAGTGATGAAAATGATACATGCCAGAGGGATAATTTACCATAGTTTCCAAATAACCTAATAGACCTTAGACATGCAAAGCAAACTGCATTAACTTATTAAAAAGCTTGTTTCAAATTGTGGTGTACACCTCAAAAACATTTTTGTGCTTTGCAGCCCACTCAGTAGTGAGACGATCCCAGGCAGAACTGCAAACTAAGACAAAATAACCCATCTGTGCCCTCTAGAGCTGAGGAGCAGGACAAGGAAGAGTCCCCATGCAATGAGAACAGCTCTCCTACGCAGCATCGGGGTGTGAGGTTAGGTGGCCTGAGCATCCCTGTGACCTGGTAATTCTGGATTCAGTGGCTTTACTAGGTCAGTTCTTCTGCACCAGGATTTAGATCAGTCTGCCAGTTTGGGAGCCTTATTCCCCTCGCTCAAACTGAAGATGAGTATGAGGTTCAGGAGCTTCCCACACAGACCCCTGCAAACAGACAAGGGAATGAAGGCTGTGCCCTCTTCATTATAGATGCAAAAAAATGCTATTTGGACATTTCCTTATACCATGGCCCACTGAGGCCACAGCTGCTGCAGTGCACCTCTCTTTATTCTTCCCCAATGTTAATTGTACAGTGGCTGTACAAATTTGGCTTAGTCCACCTCTCTTTACTGGGAGACCAATTTAGCATCCAGACTGATAGGTATTTTACCTAGCTAAGACACCTTCATTATCTGCTCATTTGCAAACTCTGATCCACAATTAGACCTGAGCTGACCCAGAACTCTATTGATTTGCTCTGATTGTACTAAATGCTAAATGTATCTCTTATTGCTGATATTGCTCTTATATTCTACAGTATCTTTAATAGAACAAATTTCTGCATCAGAGAGAAATGACTCAAATCTGAGTCAAGTTATTCTCTCAATACAGCAAGATGTATTTAAATGGGTGGTAATATTAACTCTGAAATTACATCAGAAATAGATTAAGTAAGGAAAACAGAACTAGAAAGCCTGATGTTTTATTTTTCAATTCTATTTCAAGATCAATGGCTAAAGATTAATGTTGCTTGAAACAAGAAAAGCTTAATGATGGCTGGCAGGACAAAGGAGGGAAATAAAATGGAGGAGGAGAAGACCTAACAACCTTGAAACAATAACCTGTTAGGAAGATAAACAAAGAAACACTGGGGATTGGAAGTGAAAAAGGACAAAATGAACTTTAGATAGGTAAATGAACACAGTACACCAAATGAAAAACATACATAAAGGTAAAGACAGAGATGAGGAAGAAGGAAGACGGAAAGAAAGGAAGCAACAAGGAACCTGTAAAGAAATAGGATCATAGGATCACAGGCTAACACAGCCTGGAAGGGACCTCTGGAGGTCTTTAGTCCAACCTCCTGCTTAGAGCAGGGTCTGCTGTAGAGTCAGACCACAGGGTGGACCATGGGGTGACCTCCTCCTAGGTGCTGCAGAGGCTGCTATGAGGTCCCCTGAAGCCTTCTCTTCCCCAGGTGAAATCAGACCAGTTCTCTCAGCATCTCTTCATAGGACAAGTGCTCCAGGCCCAAATATCTTGGTGACCTCTCCTAAACTTGCCCCAGTTTATCAGTGTCATTCCCACATTGGGGGAACCAGAGTTGGATGCTGTATTCTAGATATGGGCTAATGAGTGCTGATCTGGGGGGATAAACACCTCCCTCAGTGTCCTGGCTATGCTCCTATTAACACAGCCTGGGATGCTGCTGCTGCCAGGCACATGGCTGGCTCATGTTCAGATTGCTATCTACCAACACCCCCAGGTCCTTTTCAACAGAGCTGCTCCCCATCCAGCTTTACATTAGTAGGCACTTGTCTGCCTTTCCAGCATTCCTCTGCGTGAAAGCTGTTACCGCTAAAATTTGAGGAATGGCTCTTTAGCATTGCTATTTCCAAGATAACACTGTGTATAAACCTGATTAGTCCCACACTGTTATTCATTATTCTCTCTTCTGCTGTTTGAAATGATTCAATCACCCCAGAAGAGAAAGGAAACAGTATCCACGGTCTGGTCCAAATTTATGAGGTGTCTGGGAACCTGACTCTCTCTGGTACTCATGAGACTTTGAATCTTAAAGGCTGTTCAGAGCCTTGGTTCCTAGCCTTATGTTACCAATAACAAAAGAGAAAGACTATAACACAAATTTTCCCAGCGCTGAGAATGTCCTACTTAAATATCTACCTTGCCATTTCCCTGGATGATACAATGCATGGTGAGTCGGTACTGGATAGTCTGCTTGCACTAATAAATGGCCTATAGAAAACATCCAGGACTTTTTCTCAAGGCATAAAAGAGTTCCAGGGTTAGAACTGAAGGTTTCCAGGCTCCTCACTCTAAGCCTTGTTGATTGCCCTTGCATTGCCACAGTGTTGGTCCGTAAGTCTCCTAAAATTTTGGGATGTCCCGCAGCTGCCAAACTCTCTAACGTCACTGTAGTGGTCTTTCATTTCATCGGAAGATGCTGTGCTTACTTTCTTTTGGTTGACAATCACCACCTTTTGAAGTGCATGGTCTTACACAACACCCATTTGAATTGAAGTCTCAGACCTGACATGCAAGTGATTTAACACAAAACAGAAGTGAAAGGGAAGACATGCAGGTCATACTTTGTGCGTCTCTCATATTTGCTAATAGTTTTATTGGATTCCTAGAACAGTGAAGATGATTGGTCAGGCTGACAGTGCTGTATGTGCCTCCAAGCTAATGGAAAACCAGAGAATTTGCTCTTATTTGTGAAGGTACAAGGTTTAAAAGATACCTAATAGTCAGATAGATCCACTCTTACTGGCTAGCTGGAAAAAGGTTCAAACCAGAACACAGGGCAGTAATCTGCACATCTCCGGTCCCTTTTGAGAAACATTTGTTCACAGACCTAAATGAGACTTCCTATGGTGAGCGCGCAGCTCACACTCTGGCTCTGTGCTAAATAGGTACTTTTCAGGTGGAGTGTACAGGCCATGATTTTGTCTTCAAGATGTGAGAATCGAGGCCTATGCATTTGGCCAGTGATTTTTCCAAAAGCATTCTACAATGCAATGTAGATGGTGCTTCGCAGTGTGAAAAAGGCTGTGCTCAGTGAGGAAAAAGCTTATCTTTCTGAGCACATCTACCCTTACATCACTGTAAAATTTCCCATGAGATTTTCAAGTGCTTTATAGATATGAGTAGCCCAGCCCTTCAAAGCAAGATTGTCCCTCTCTCCCAGAGAGATACAGAGGAAGTATAAAGTTCTACAAAAATTGTAATGATTTGAACTTTTTGGCATTTGGCCCTGTGCTGTACCAGCAACCCATTGGAGGAAGATCATGAGGCATTTTTGTCTCTTTCCAGAAGAAATGTTGTCTTCCCTTCCACCCGTTCGGGAGCATTAGGTAGATTGTGCTTTGAGAGACATGTCTGTCTTTGACAACAATTGCAATAATGTCAAGAGCCCTGGAGTACTTTAAAGCCCATTTGAGTCTGCTGTATGATATTTTGAAAATTTTTAGATCGCTACCAGATTTTGTACACATTAACTTGAAGGCTTTTTCTTCAGACCTTGTACATATTTATACTGAAGTGGGTGCTTTTTCTAACTGCTCTTGGCATTTTTAAATACAGGCCATAGAAAGTGTTCTTGTACTGTATCTTCACATTGAAGAAAAGGGTGAAAATAGGAAAATATGTAGTTTCCATGCAACAGTCATGCTGTTGTAGAAAAGAAGCTGATGTATTGTTCTGTTACAGCTAGACTTCTGAGATCTGAAGTCAGCTGTAAGATGAAAAGTGGGCCCAAAAGACCAGGCTGAAAATTAAATATGCTCTTTAATCAAAAAAGCTCATTTGAATAGTGCTGTATTTCACTGCAAAGAGGTATTACCTTGGGCATGTTAAAGTACATGCACCGCAACATTCAAATAGGAAGTGCCCAAATTTGAAGCACAAAAATCTAAGTATCATGGAAGCATGTGAAAGCACCTCCTGAAGAGCAGAATGAAAAAAAACCCACACCCAAATCCGAAGAACTGAACAGCTGAATGCGCTTTTGAAACCATGTTATTTTCTGACAGTACATACATTAATTCTGGTGAATAGCTGTTTACCCACTTAGATGGGTAAAAAAATTTTTTCTACTTTTCCACTTTAATTTCCAAGACTTGCCACTGAGTTCAGATGTGGTTTAATCTATGCTGGAACACTCAAGATAAAGAAAGCAACAAAGCCACCTCAAGCAGCTCAGACAAATGAACCTGCAGTATCACAAAAGAGCAGTAAGGACTCTTTTCCCTTTCCCACTCTTGATGGAGAGGGGTCCCCAGGTATGGGGCATATGCTGCAGCCCATCAGAGCTGTTTCTAGCTTCAGCAGGACTAGAATGAGAGTCGACTGGGCACTGCCCCTTTTTGGTGGATAACATCAACCTCAGTGAATACAAGTCCAAATTGCTGGTGAACATGTTGCCACAGGTTGCTGCATGTCTGTGCAAATCCTGAGCAGAATGAGATCAAACATTGGTAATATTTCATCCTTTTTCAATGTGATGAAGACATCTGCTTCAACCTGCTTTCTGTTCTTCTGCTGTTCTCTTGCCAAATCTTCCTGGCAGCATGGAAACTCTCTCTGCTCCTGATCCTCTCCTTGGACAATTCATGTTGAACTAGTTGGTCCTGCCCTTTGTGACTCCATCTTAAGCTCACAAATGGAATGTATGAAGTTAAAATAACGAAATTCTTGGCAGGAATCAACTCTAGTTATAAGCTTGTGGTTAAAACAGCTTTCTTTTGGGAAACAATGTTTTGATGAAAACCAGGGGGTTTTTTGCCTTATGAGATGCTACTGATTTTGATGAAATTACTTCCCTCCAGAAAACTTCTGAAAGTAAAATTTGATCTGCTTTGGAAATGTCAGAACAAAGGTTTTAATATCAAAATATTGTAATGTCTTTTAATTTATACTAGTGTAAATATTTCTATATTATTTTGAGATTTTTCATAAATGTTACTTGTTAAGAATGTGTCAAGTTACAGAGTGAAATACAGCCAGACATAACATGACATTTATATATTTTCTAACCATTTAAAATAATTTGTAAGTACAGTTACTACTGAGTAGAGATTGAACTGGAAAAGTAACACTAAGTCTTTCAGAGTGTTTCTCATTTGATCAAGAAGACAAGAGCAGCATTGAAAGCATTACCCAGGGAATAGCTGTTTTCAATAACCCAGTATTAACTTGGAATAATTCTTTTGATATATATAAAATTATATTCTTTTATAAAAACTATTGGAATTTTAGACATTTTTCTCTCAGCAAAAGATTTCAGGATTTCAGCTATTCCTCCTAATTCATAAAGAAAACGAGTCTTCAAGCATTAGTGTTTCCAATGAACCCAAAATTCTGACGAACTCTAATAACCATCAATTTTCTTTTTCTCATATTGGTTATGTGTGTATCTGACGTCTGAAATGTGCCACAGTCACCTTCGCAAACAGGATCTGGAGACTTTAGGTAGGCAAGATCGCATTTACATATAGAGCAGACAAGCTTTTAAGGGGCGCATCATCAGACACTTCATTTTCATGCAAAACAGACAAGCTGTGAGGCAAGGCCTCAATTATACACAGAAGAGAGGGCAGGAAAGGCAGAGCTCGATTCAGAGATAACCTGTTAAACTGTTAACAAGATAAATTAAGGACATTCTGGACTTCTATATGTGTGCACTTACATGTGTGTATATAGAGTCTCTATATAAAGGGTAGCTATGAAACTATATATATGGAGCATTTCCCCTTTCATGTGGTTTATCCTAGTTCTAAACATAAAATAAGTCTTTAAATAAATGAAAAAATAAATATATAGATAACCTGACCACTACTGCAAGCAATATTAGTCTATATTTAGAAAGACAAAATATAACTCATGCTTCTGACACTTGTTTTTAAAGCTTCTGTATTACTCTAAAAAGGTCAAGGTATTGGTGTTGTTTAAAAGCAAATCAATGCCTCTTATTTACTGTCTGTATTTCCATTGCATTTTTAAGTGTGTGAGAAGACATGTGAAGTTTTCTGGGGATTTATCTGCCCAGCTCTTGTTGAATACAACTAATCGATTCTAAGGATTTTGGGAATAGCATTTTAAGCACAGTTTTTGCAGAGGTCATGATATTTACTGCTTAAGATTGCGGTCTTAAACCTATTCAGTGCAGGAAAAAAAAACAATACTCTCTCATGCTGTTTGAAGGCAGGTAAATACAAATACTTTCCCCCTTAATGGAATTTTCCAGCTCAGTGGGATCCTGGCTGAAGATTTTGGAATAATTTTGCAGTTTTGTATAGATAATAACTGGGGACAGTATATCATAATATCCCAAAGTAGTGAGAGGGAGGGAAGGGATGCAGAATGCATTAGATTTAATTACATAATTTATTCAACCGGTGATTTTTTTCAGTAGAAAGAGAAGTGTTATCAGAAAATGTCAAGTTGTTGAACTCAAAACCTTTCATGTGAATGCACTCACTTTAAACATTTATTAGGCAAAGATTTCTCTGTTCCAGGGTGGGTTTCTAAGAAGCACACTGAAGGACTTTGTTCCTTTCCAAGAAAAGTCAATAGCCCCGTGTTCTGGGTATTACCCCATCATGTGTGACATCAGGTTCAACTCTCTGTTCCTACACATTTTTATATTAATTCCAAAGTAGCCAAAAGTCTGGCACTTAAACTCTTTCTGTTGTGAACAGATTCAGACGTCTGATCTGGAGTGGTCAGAGCAGAGGTTTGAGCCTGACGTGGATTCACCATCATGCTGAGTGAGCCCCTACCCGTAGGCTAGTACTCACATATGCTCTGGGCTTTCCCAAGGTAACATTAATATAGTCTTTGTTTTAACTAAAAACTGACCCTAAAGTATTGATGTGTTAGAGGAAGCATTTCTGCTCAAGATCTGAAATTTATTTCAGAAGGTAGCTAAGATTCAGTGAAATTCTGGTGAGGATTCGTACCCACCAAGCACAAGCAAATACAGAAAACAGAGATAGCTTTGAAATTTTTCCAAAGAACAAGTAAAAATATTTTTTCTTCCTTTCTTCTCCCTTATATGACAAACAAAGGCCATTAATAATGACAAATGAAATGTAAATACTTCTGTGACTTGCCTAGGGCTGGAAAACGGGTCAGTAATTCAACTTCTATAAGAATGCAATGTTTGTGGTTCCCAGCTGCCTCTCTGCCTCCCTAGATTGTGTTATTTGTTTCCCTTGTATGCTGAAAATGCCCTGAAGGATAAAGAGGAACTTTTAAGAACCACTTGTGATTACATAATCACAAAAATGTGATTGTTTGGAATAATTCTGAAATTACTAACTCAGCTATAGGTGAAAATTATCTCCTAATTTTGTTGATAGAGTGTGATAGTTCAGAAATATACCTTCAGCAATGAACCCACTGCAGCTTGAAAAGGGAAAATGTAAACATTTTTGCAAAGCTAAAGTTAGGCAGTTTAAAGCAAATAAAAAAGCCGTGGCATCTAATTTACACCTGATTTACACACAAACMAACCAAAATGTTACATGCATTAAATTTTTTTGCATATTTAGAAATATGTTCTAGTAATTTTACTTGGAAATTTAGTTCAAGCAATGAAATATTGTACTAATACCTGGTATCTACATACTTTTCAGCACAGCTGCTCCCATTTTTAAAAACAATCATCATCACAGCTTGAATGCAACAGGAAAATAAAAGCCCAATTCAGGAAAATATACTTGCATATGTTTTGAGATGCTTACATCAAAGTCAGGCTCATATTTAAGACCCTCTTTGGACCAGCTCTTTTCTATGTATAGTTCAGGATGCAGATTTCTAGAAGGAGAAAGAGAAGTCTAGCAAGAGAAGCCCAGCAAAATGAAAGTGATAAATAACCAAACTTCCGCAGACATGACTGACTTGTTTTTGCCTCTAACTGTATTCAGGAGCTGATCACTCCTGCTTTTCCTCTGAACTCAATGACAAGTACCTTGTTTTAATGAATCTATTTACCTCCTTATTATATCAAAATGACAAAAACCAAAACCAAAACCAAACAGGACTACATTTATGAAAAATCACAAATTACTTAACTGTGTTCTTAAAATGTTAGCCACGGGACTGCGCATACAAAAGAGAGAGGGAGACTCACCAGAATGAAGAGTGCTACACAGAATATTAATAAATGTCCTGTTATAGAGATGCACTTAGGACCAATAAACATGTAAGGATGGGAAAATGAATGGTGGAAGAAGAAGACAGAGCTAATAATTTGAAAGAGAGTCCTGGCTAAACTACCTAAACTAAAGCATCAGAAGTCAGAAACTTCTGATAGAAGAGGAGGAGGCAGTCAGTTAGGAACAAAGATTAAAATCTCAGCTTTACTTACTTTATTTGAAGCAAGCAGTATTAATCTGCTATGAAAGCTAGTTGTGATATAGAGGTTAAGGCAAAAGGCACTCTTGCTTTTGTGTGTGTGTGTGTTGAAGAGGACAGTAATTGGGTTTTTCACTAGCCACAGGTAACAGGAAATATTACAGGAAACTGCCCTCCTAATGGAGTCACAGATCTGCAAAGAGAATATCGTTACATCTTCCTTCCACCCTTCTGTGCAATGCTATGCACCTCTAGCATCATTTGGCTCCCTAAGTGAACCTACTGACTCTTTTCCTTGTTCATGTCTTGATTTCCTTTTGCTGCCATTCTTTCGTTCTCTGGACCAAAATAGAAATCTTACTAAGATCCTACCAACATAACGTGCTTCCATACTTCCATGTCTTGGCGCAGGATATCCAGCATCATGACAGGCTAGGGAGCAAATGTATGGAAAGCTCTTCCTGCAGGGAGACGAGGATGGCTGGGTTTTGCCTGTACTGCTGTACTGCTGCAGTCCTTTGCCAGCGTTCCAGTTGCTGAAATCTGCAGCAGTGAAGTGTCTCACCACTCTGAAGTTATCCATTCCTATGTAACTTTTTCCTGGATGTATGTTTGACATTTGCACAGCTTCTCTGTCTCAGGTGTTGCTAGGAATCAAATAACACCTGCCATACAAAGTATATTAAGTCCATTTGCTATACTAACATTGATAGCCATCTCCCATTAGCCTTGCCTGACATATATGTGTGTGTCTGTGTGTGTGTAAACATCCTATAAACCCAAGGGGATTAGAACTAACAGCTCATGTACTATGATATCTTATGACACCAAGAAAGTGGAGCATAAGAACTAAAGATGCTGATCCATCATTGCTAAAAAATAATATTCTAACCCTTCTTCCCTCAGAGCTGACCTTCTCCTCAACTTCTGAGCATTCATCTCTCACTCGCTTATTTTCATGCAGATGTCTTCCATGATTTAATATCTTTGACAGAAGAATACATGTAGCGTTTATTATCAGTGTGTCTTGGAAATGCAGATCAGCATGCCCAGAGCAGAAGTAGTTAGTTTACTACTTAATGGCAAAGTGGTTGAATTCTAAAAAGGGCACTGATGTTATTATTTAAAGACAAGCAGAAAGCAGGCAGCTAAGAGAAACAACCTACTCGAAATTCTGCACTGTCTACAAGATAGTAATAACCTTCTGCCATGGTAGAGAAATAGAGGTAATTAATGCCTTTAAACTCCAGTTAGAAACAGCATCCGTTTCTTTCCATTCCTGCCACTGTTTAATACTGCAAGGCAATATCCAAGCAGGGAAAATGGGAAGTCCTGGGACAATTTCCCAGGAAAGGTGATGGAATTGCTGTGATGAAGTTGTGAAGAGGCAAAACAAATGTCTGTGGTAGCAAAATACCAACCCATCCAGAGTCCACGTCATTGGCTAATTTAGTGGTTCCTCAGYTTTGTGTAAAGAAAGGATCTGACTTTTCTGGGGAAAAAAAGAAAAAATATTAACCGTGCAGCACATATAGAGATGAGGAAATGTGAGAGCTTTTTGGAAATTAGATCTTTGCAAACACTTTGCCTGCAAAATCTATTAGTTTCTTATTGCAGAAAATACTCTTAGTAACAGTGCCTCAATTTCATATAATCCTATAAATAAGGACCATTACTGTTCAGTGAATTTCTCCCTCTGGTGGAGACAATGTGATAAACAAAAGATAACATTTCTGTCAGAAGATAATCCTTCTATAGCCATAAAACTAAGGCCTGGAAAATCCCGTTGCTCAGACATGTTTCTCTGAATGGGCTCCCCAGTGTCAGGCTGTAAGCTTCCTAACTCGGGGGCAGAGAGCTCTACAGCCTCTGTGCAAGCAACATTGCAAATATTTGCTTTCCTAATGACCTCCAAGAATGTAGGTCTCACTTTCCCAGCCTAATTGATGCCAGAAAAGAGAATGTCTCTCTTCTCAGGAAAAAAAAAAAGGAACAACGCCACAGTTTCTCTTTCTTCAAGTTTTCTTTAATTTTGTCTGAACAAAGTGATATTTTACTTAGGTTTTGGGGCACAACTTCAATTCTACCACCTTGTGACTATTTAAACTGCAAGAAGGAGCAAGGCATGGACTGATGATAAGCTGAAGAGGGTAGCACAAAGGCAACCATGCCTAGGAATCCAGTTAGCACTAGGAACCACCTGCTTCTTCAGGACCATGTTCTTTTACGTGGAGCAAGGGTGCCTGCTCTGCTACCCTTTGTGGGATGTGTTTCAAAGTTGTCAATTGCTTGGCAGAATACATAGCTGCTATTTGGGCCATTTAGCAGACAGCTCATCATCCAGTATTTCAAAATGGGGCCATTTTGCAGGAGGCATTTGTGAAATAGCACATTTGTGCAATCAGAAGGAAATGGGGCTCATTTCAAACACCCCCACAATTCTCAGTACAGCACTCATCAGCATAGTATCAGAGCAACTTGCAGCCTCTGAGGCCACTAGGCAGGCATGTAGATTTTYGTGGTGAGGTATGACAGAGGACATGCTACAGCATCTCAGGTGCCTTTGGCTAGCTACATTTATCTGCACGTGCACACATGTTTCCCAGGAATGAAGGTTTTACTGCACATGCACAGATTGAGCAACCTCACAGCACACGCTGCTGGTGGAGGATTTGCTTTGCTGGTGATAACTGTCTCCCACCAAGCAAGGAGCAGGGTTTTTCAGGACTGACATTCTGGATATTGGTGCATTTTTTCAATATGGCCCTAAGTGACATGTCCAGTGCATATCCCTATAAATAGCAGGACTTTGGAAGTAATTTCCTGACCAATATAAAATGGCTTTTCACATAAAACCTCCAAAAAAAATTCATGACTACCTGTTGTCATTACAAATATTATTTAACTCCCACCCCCAAAATTACACCTAATTATAGAGACAAAGCAAAGGGAAAAGAAGAAAAAATAAAGATTACAGTCTGGTAAGAAAAGTATTCCAGCAATTTTTAGAAGTGGCATCAGAAATGACAGGAAATAAGGATGTTAATTACACATTTTGGCCCTCTGAATTTTCTGTCTAGGTGAGTCTAAGTAATCAACTCTCACAACATTCATAAAATCTCTGGGAATGAATTTCAGCCCTGTGAATTCATACTGTGAGAAAAGCACCATAAACAAGCTCCCAGAATAATGATTTGTTTCCACAGAGAGCCAGACCATGGGGAAATGTCATAAAATGAGATGAAGACAGGGTCCGAACTCTAACAGGCAGATAATTCTCCCAAATTGGCTCTCTGTGCTGTCAAACAATAACTTCAGATGCTGTTTAAATATGACAGTATTGATCTGGCCAGTGCTAATCCCCCAAATCCCTTCTTCAATTGCATATTGCTTGACAGCTTGGTGGCTCCAAGTCATTTCTCGGCAAGGGAGACTCAGCAAATGACTGCTTCATTGCAGCAAGGTAAAAGATACTGAATTATTCATGGATTAGTTTATCTGAAGCCAGCACGGCTGTGGCAGTCGCAGAGTGCCTGTGAGGCTGTCCTGTCACCCATGTCTTCCCTTTCACTCACGTGCCTCTTCCCCAGCGCCAGGCTAATAGCCCCGTCCCTGCTGTGGCAGCTTTGGGGGATGTTTTCATAGTTTAGCAGTAAACCCTGTGAATGGAGTGTACCTTAACGTGTAAGGGAAGGTACAGAAGGTTGGCTCCGAGGTTCACCCACTCGTCCCCATCTGGGAAGGCACAGGGGAACCTCCCCGTAAAAAGGACCAAGAGTTTCGCACACTGCCGCATGCAGAGCAAAGAGAGCATTGGGAGAGGGAGTGTGACAAGCAGCCCAGATTAATGCTTTATAACCTTTCACATGCAGCAAAAGGAGCAGTGGAGGCTCAAACTGAGACAAACCCCTATCCTCCCTCCATGACTGCCTGCCTGCCTGATACACAGGTTTTGTCCTTATTTACTCCTGGAGGTTGCTACCTTCTTTGCTTGCAAAACTTTCCATCGCCTGATCAATAAATATATACAAAACTTTGTTGCATTCTGACTTCCTAGAAAACAAAGATTATTTCTGTTACTTATTTAGCAACACACTGTCTCAGGGCATATGGAATTTCACTGGGACAGTTGCACACACCATCTCCTTTTCCTTGCCAAGTTTTGTAAGATGAACGAGCACATGGGTGCTGTTGAGGGAGGAGGCACTGACTGCCTGCTCCCCTGCATCCCAGCCAGGCAGTGAAGATGAGTGTGCCCAGACTGAGGTGACAGATCGAGCCCACCAGGATTGTTCCAGCTGACCATCCTGAGAGCTTTCTCATTTTTTCCTACCATTAGAGGACCAGGGATGGAAATCGAGTCAAGAATTGGTATTCTAGTGTTTGAATGCTGTTAACACACTGAATATTTATACAGTTGCATATTTTAGCCTGGMTTCAATAAGGAAATGAATTTGTCACTGTCTATTCCCACTTTAGTAAATTTGAATTCATTGATTTCAACCACATTTCAAAGTCTGAAAAAGTAATTGGGATCTCACATGTTTGAGAGAATTAGCAGCTGAACAGAAGAGAGTCAAGTTATTGGTCCCACTGAAGGAAAAAGCACATGGCTTTTGTTGCCCATTTTGCTGTCCACGAGCACATTGCCTCCTGACCGATCGGCTCAGACAAAGCTCCAGTACGCAGCTGGCCTACAGAGGTTATTCCTGGCAGGATTCATGGGAAGAGCTGGGGTTACCATCACGTGAATGGGGAATCAGGGAGGGGAGAAAGGACACAGATCTATTGGAGTGCAGCTTTCATTGGGTATGATTTTCTTAAAGCTACCCTTTTTGGATGGAATACGACAGTTTTTCGGTTTGTTGATTATTACTTTTATGTGGGGAAATAATATTTTGCATGCTCCTGAAAAGCTGTTAATGAGATGTTCAAACTACATTAAAAAAATTCATAGTGTTACAATTCTGTAGGTAAAGATGAATCATCTTAATTTATCATCCAGGTAGTTGTAAGCAATAAAAACCTGTTTTGGTGACTTTTACTTCAAGGTGGGTCATTTGCACTTCTGCTGTATTTCATAAGAACTTTTCATAAAGGATCCTGTTTGCATGCATGACAAATTGGAATGATCTGCAGTGCTGGATCTTTTATTCAAGGACCTTTGCACCTTCATGTGGCGTCCAATAATTTCTGGAGGGAGAAGAGATGTTAAAATAGGGTTTTAGAAGTTGTTCTTTTATTTCTGATTCAACAGGCACATGATTTCACATTCACTTCATGGGATATCTGTAGATTTATTTATTGAGACTGGTTGCTCTGAAGTGATTGCACAATCAGATTATCTTAACATGACAGCCAGGGGCTCTTCCAATGGATTTGTATCCCACACCCACAGAAAATGAAGGCTTTCCTAGGAATATTTACTCCATTTCATTTGAATTGCTTAAGTGCATTTCAATGGCCTTTCATTCCACTTAGCCTCACTCTATTATCACTGTGTTAAGCTCTCTTCAAATACAGCACTTACTTAACCTCTTTGGGGTAGGTTTTAATTGGTCCGTTTCAAGAAAATCAACATTGACCTTCTCCTTCTGTAGTGACCACTGTAGTGGGAATTGGTATGATTCAGTTCATTGTTTTTGTTGTAAAAGCTAGACTGGATAAGTTAGAGTTCACGTTACAGAAGGAATATAYTGTATAATAATTCAAGGACAGAAAGCCACTTAAACAGCAAAATGCCAATTAGCTCTGATGCTTTTATTCCATGCACAAACTTATAATATTTAAATATAGCAAGACCTAACTGTTATCTCTGAACTAGAGGTGGGTGGGAAAGAGGTAGTCCATCTTACAAATAAGCAATATTTGCCTAATATTTATCTCCCAAACATTTGCTTTCAGACCTGTTCCTATTCTACAGGGAGAGAAATGCAAAGTCTCAAAAAGATGATCAAAGTGAATTCTAGAGCAAAAGTGTGTACCTTGGTTTTGGGAGATGCAGGCTTGGTTCCTTCTTTATTCTTTCCCCAAGTGCCTCAAAGGTGACATACACACCATCTTCTGATATGACATGTGACACAACTGACAAACTGTCAAGACCTGGGCAACCTCAGAGGACTGGAGAGCACAAATCTTCACAAGTTTTTGGCTGTGATCATGGTCAGAAAACAGGCCATGTGAGTAGGAAGGCTCTATTGCCAAGCATTGGTTAACTAATATGGAAAAAAGTAGAAGACGGACAATAATTTCAGCTGACAACATAATTCACTTGCTCCTACAGGGTACGTTCTCTACAGCTCTTCATTATAATAGCAAGAGAAAAATGTTTAAATGAAAAAAAATGCCAGTGCAAATGAATCTGCATCGGTAGATCCACTTCTGCAGGAAGGTATAAAGGAGCTGGCAGCTCATGTGAGGGATCCTGCACAACTACAGTGACTGCCATCTTCACTCTGTGGATAAACAGAGAAGATCAGAATGAGGGTCATCAGTTTGATATCTTCCAGCAAAGCTAATTTCCTAGAAAAATGTCAATCTTGTTGCCTTGGTGAATTGTCCAGTGTATTAAATTTCATAAATCCTTTATCATTTCAAATCTTTGCAATTTGCTAGTTGCTCAGCCACCTGCCAGAGAGATTTAGATTCTCTGAATATTTTTCAAAAGTTCTGCTACAGCTGCCAGGTCTGTTTTGCACTGAAACACAATTACACATTGTCACAAGCCCTGTGAAGAAGTCTGGGTTTCATCTGCACTGCCCATGTCCTTGCTACAGGTCGGAAGTTTCTTTTTCTCTCAGAGCCCTGTGTTACTAGATCTCAAGACAGGAATTTGGGTGAGCACGTTAAGCCAAAAGCAATAAAAGTATTTCTTTATTAAATCCAAGAAGGCAATACTGTATAAAAATCTCTATAGAGATATAGCTATCCAGAAAAAAATGAAGAAAAGAATTTACCTAGCACTTAGACTGACGTTATTAATCTAAATAGTTCAGYCCACAGATTGGCAGGTCCTTTGCAGGCTTCCTTCAACAGGTGTCTAGTCCTCATGCATCCTTTACTAAAGACTTGTTTTCACAGAAGGCAATCTTGCCTTACAAGACTCTTTTCTCTTCTGCTGTGGGCACCCCCCTAGACATCTATTCCAGGTCATCACTCCAAGGGCTTGACTTATCTCAGTTCAGCCTAAATTTATTTGCATCCTACAACAGACACATAGGCTTGCAAAGGGGCCTCAAAATACGGCTTGGTCTCTCCCACCAACCTAAAGCATAACGAGGAATAGCTATCAGGAATAACTGGAACATTTAATTATTCTTCAAAACCTCCAACGCTGAAGAATTTCAAACGTCCCTTGACACTGTCTAAAGCTTGACTTTCCTTAGTCAGATTTTTTCTTTCTTAGTGTCTCAGTTAAATCTTTTCGGCTTCAGATTAAGTTCCATATTTGTGAACATGGAGAAGCACAGATCACTGCCCATGTAAAGACAACTTTTCACGCAGTTGGAGGCTTATCAGACTTTCCCTATCACTTTCCCTTTGTAGAAGAAACAAATTAATTGTTTTCAATTTTATATTGTAGCTTGTCTTTCCCCAAACTCTATCATTTTTATTTTCATAGCCTTTAGCTGTTAATAGCTCTTCTGTAATTATCGCAGCTTAGAAACTGCTCCCTGGTAATCAACTCCTGATGTATTAATAGAGGGCAGTTATATACAGTCAATTAAAATTTTAATAATATTTCAGAAGACCTTCTGTGGACAGCAATATCAGGGTAGAAAAGGTTGTAATTTCAGTCATGGAAATTTTTTTTTAAATGGTTTATGAATCTCCTTTCATGTCTAAATACTAACTACAGTATGGTATGAATTTGATATGTTATATAGCTAACAAGTTAAGGGTTTCTGAGCTTAATAGCAACACTTTCTGAAACAGAAAAGGTCTGGGAAAAGCATAGATTTGATCTCCTTGTGCTGAAATGACAATTTTACCAAGCAACTGATTTATCTTGGAATTTTTTGATTGCTGGAAAGTCTGAAAAACATTGGCTTCAAAAAGAAAAAGAAAGAAAAATATAATAGTTCTTTTTATTGATCTGATCTAGTTACAGCCACTCATAACCTTGGGGCTTAAGTGTTCTCTCTCACTTGACGTTGACTTCATTTGGTAGGATAGCAAACAAAGCAACTCAAATCCAAGTGATCTGAAAAACCCTGGACAAAACCAATCAGAAGTCCCCGGGGTTGGTCTTTTTGTCTGATTTTTACTCAGATGGCTCTATTCAGCTCATTCATCAAACACTGTTGAAAGTCCGGAGGACTAAAGGACTGGCTCTACAGTCATAACAGAATGACAAGGACCCTTGTCCTTGGAGAGGTAATGAGCTATAGGGTTTTCTGAACAGCTGTTTATTACCATGGAAAACACAGGAAGAAAGATCCTTTTGTGATGGCAACAACTAAGGTATAGCATTCAGTAGGAAATTGTTGCTTGCCCAGTAAGTACATAGATAACACTGTCCACTTTCACAGTCTACTCAGAGATCATGGGATGGAGTGGGCACAGAGGATGTCTACCCTCCTGTTCATCCTTTCCCTGGGCAGAAAGTGGACATACCAGCGAGGATTTGGCTATGTCCCCGTTTTCATCTGTGATGCAAATGAACAGTTTCTTTCAATCTCTGTATCCAGGCACTACACTCCAGAGAAGCAAGAACTATCTCAAGATACCTGGGGCCCTAATAAAAGCATTGGCAAATTTTTCTGTTCTTTTACAGGTCTTACTTGGTTTCCAAGAGCCTGTCCAACTGCAGAATAAATAAAAAAACAACCAACCAACCAACCAAAAAAAAAAACCCAGGAAAGTTGGGGAAAAATACCACCCATCTTTAGAGCTGAAAACATTTGCAAATTCCTGCATAGGTCTGCTATCAAAATCTTTAGGCAAGACATCTTTCCTGGAGCCGTGCTGTCTCAGTCTTTGGTCATACTCTACTGACCTTTCCATGTTTTAAGTTCCACCGAGAACTGAAGTTCTCCTGGAYGAATAACAGAAAAAAAATATGTGAGTGTTCCCTGACTATCTTCAGATGAAAATAAAATGTGCCTTAAGTTGCAGCTAAATTAATTATTTTAAAAACAAAATCAAAGCTTGACGCTGGCAAAAACTACCGAAAAAGAAAGTTCAGCCCATGACTCAACCCTGTTGAGTGTGGCTGGGAGGGATCGTGCTGGGGGGCCGTGGTCCAGCACACTAACGCACTGTCAGCTGTGCTGGGGACTGACTGCATCACTGCTGCTGGAATTACACCGGAGCAAGCCTTGGGCAAGCAAAGGAGAAATTAAGTGCTAATGAGCAGACTGCCCTGAATCACTCTGGTTCAAACAGACTGTTAATCTGGCCAGCTGAGGCCTCCCAGGTGCACACAGCGATTGCTCGCAGCAGGGGGAGAAAGAGCAAGACAGAGATGCTTATGGTGCAGAGAGGAACACAGCTGTAACAGGTTTTAGGGTACCCTTTCCATCCTGGAAGGCACTGTGTGATTTAAAACGCATTGGACCGATTTTAAGAAAGGAAATTGTATTTAAAAAAAAAAAGTTAAATATTCCAGACAGAGAGTTATTTCGGAATATATCTGTTAATTGTGCAACTACTGTGAAATGGGTGTTTCCAGATGAGACAGTGCCCTACAGCCAACACAATGAGTCTGTTTATAGTGCAGTAGCGTTTTCAGGAAATATTAGCTGGGCTGCTGCTGTGAAGTTCAGACTTTTTTATCAGCAAATCATTTTCTCCCTGTAGTTTGTTGTTGTGCCAAATTGCGGTGCTGAATCCGAAGAAAATTCTCCTGGCACTACATGTATGAATTGGAAATTCAAGGCTTCCAGTCTCAGTAATTTCTTGATCAATCTGTGGTACTTCTGGCAGAATGAAAACAGGATATCATAAAGCCGTGGTGATTCATAGTTGGTACAAAGTGAGCACAATTTCTTTTTCAAGTACAACACCCCCAGACTTACCCATGCAACACAGGACAGGTTATTGCCTGTATTGCTCATAAACACTGCCCTATCACAAAGATGAATATCTACCATTAGAGCTAAATCATATAGTGTGTCTTGCTGAAAGTGTAATTGCATTAATCTGGCTACTCTTCTCACCATTACTGGACATGCAAACTGACAGACTAACAATTATCCAGGGATGATTGCTTTAAAAGTTGGTACAAGTATGATTTTGTTTGATTTAAACTGAAATATATATTTCTTTCTCACTAGAAACAACAATAAAAGAGGTTTTTCATATTTTCTAATTTTAGAGATTTAGAAAACAAACAGTGGGAACTAAAAGCTAGATATCAGCTCCATCTCAAATCCAGYGGGAGCAGCTCTTCTTTTCTTCAAGTCACTAGCCCAACACAGAGGATGTTTTCTTAGCCCAGTTCAATTCCCACGTCTTCCTGAGGCAGTCTGACCCAATACCTCCTGCTTCCACAGCCTGTGAAATATTCCTTAATGAGCCTTTTCCAGTCTAACCTGCTAAAAAAATCCTGTTTTCCATAGGCTATTGTAATATTATTTATAGCAGGAGCAGGTGCTCTCAACATCTCCCTGTCAAGCAGATGTCTTCTTTCTTTGACTATATAGGCAAAAGCACTTTTAAAAGGAAAAAAAATTCTCCTTTTAAAGTAATAATTTAGAGAACAACCCATGTTTTTTAGATCATCAAAATGGACATAAGAATCTCAGTTTGCCACAAAACAAACCAAAAAATTTCACATCTTCTTTTCCTTTCCAGAAAGAAGAAAAACAAACTTTGGGATAATAGAGGTGGAGTCCTTGGCAGATCTAGTTCACTGTCAGTGATCAGGTAATAATGGACCCATTCCTGAGTGTTTAAGGCCAAACATCCCCTTCCCTTTCCCCACTTTATTGTCACGTCCATACAGAAGGTTCATCTGCTTTTTCAGAGCCTTCAGTCAGGCTGTTATTTTGCTCTTCTAAAGCTGAGAATTTGGGCCATAGAGGTGCTGCTTCATGGTCACTTCAGACCTGAACACAATCAGACTATTCCCCTTTTCAAGAACATTACAGGGTTTTTTTTCCTTATTTATCTGACAACAAATAGACTTTTGGCCTTAAAGCTAACTTTTCCTAGCTCAGGTCTTTGTTAGCTACACAAGATTAGCACATAGTGACAACTGTATTAAAAGTACACTATGTATTTCTTAGAAGAAATATCTTCATTTTAAGGTTTTCCCCAAAGGCACAAAAGTTGCTGGTGGAGAAATATTTGAAGTATTTTGTCCTAGTGTCCTGGTTTCGGCTGGGATAGAGTTAATTTTCTTCCTAGAGCTGTGTTTTGGGTTTAGTGTGAGAATAATGTTGATAACACACTGATGTTTTAGTTGTTGCTAAGTAGTGTTTACATTAGTCAAGGACTTTTCAGCTTCCCATGCTTTGCCAGGTGCACAAGAAGCTGGGAGGGAGCACAGCCAGGACAGCTGACCCAAACTGGCCAATGGGGTATTCCATACCATGTGACATCATGCTCAGTATATAAATAGGAGGCGTGGTCCAGGAAGTAGGAATCACTGTTTGGGGATGGGCTGGGCAGCAGTCGGCGCGTGGTGAGCACTTGCATTGTACATCACTCATTTTGTATATTCTACCATTATTATTATTATTATTATTATTATTACTATTATTATTTTCCCTTCCTTTCCTGTTCTATTAAACTGTTTTTATCTCAATCCACGAATTTTACTTCTTTCTTCCCGATTGTCTCCCCCATCCCACTGCGTGTGGGGGGAGTGAGCAAACATCTGTGTGGTGTTTGGCTGCCTGCCGGGTTAAACCACAACACCTGGGAAAATGGAAATGGAAATTATTCAATGTCTTCCTAAGTCATAAACACAAGACTGCAGTGGGGCCATTCACAACTTCTCAGCAAACCTCTCACCCACGACTTAGGACTGTGAATTAATTTAAGATTGCTGCTGAACATGAGAATACAGCTAGGAAGAGTAATGCAGAAAGGGCTGGAAGATGGTGCCCAGGTTTTGTGCAGGCAAGTGTTGAGTTCAGGTATTGCATTCACAAAGTAGCTGAAATAAACCTCCATTTTCCACAAAACCTGATTTAGCTGATTGCAGAGGGTGAATGACCACAGAGGGTAGCCTAGCTGCTCTAGCTTGGCTCAACATAAGCACAGAAAAATGTAAATAAATTCAACCCTGTTGTGGTTTAACCCCAGCCAGCAGCTAAGCACCATACAGCTGCTCGCTCACTCCCCCCGGTGGGATGGGGGAGAGAATCAGAAGGGTAAAAGTGAGAAAACTCGTGAGTTGAGATAAAGACAGTTTAATAGGTAAAGCAAAAGCTGCGCATGTAGACAAAGCAAAACAAGGAATTCATTCACTCCTTCCCATGGGCAGGCAGGTGTTCAGCCATCTCCAGGAAAGCAGGGCTCCATCACGCGTAACGGTGACTTGGGAAGACAAATGGCATCACTCCGAACGTCCCCCTCTTCCTCCTTCTTCCCCCAGCTTTATATGCTGAGCATGACGTCATACAGTATGGAATACCCCATTGGTCAGTTTGGGTCAGCTGTCCTGGCTATGCTCCCTCCCAGCTTTTTGTGCACGTGACAGAGCATGGGAAGCTGAAAAGTCCTTGATTAGTGTAAGCACTACTTAGCAACAACTAAAACATCAGTGTGTTATCAACATTATTCTCATACTAAATCCAAAACATAGCACTATGCCAAGCACTAGGAAGAAAATCAACTCCATCCCAGCTGAAACCAGCACAACCCACAGGGGAGAAAACCATTGCCTGGACTGGTTGGGGCTACTTCTGGCTTTTCTTTCTCCTGCAGCACCCTAGTGTGTTATCTGTGTTTTCTGATTGTTTCTCACCATTCCTGCTAAAACCTTTGACTCCTACTCACTTCTTTTTGGACATCATTTGAAAAGTAGTAGAATGGCTTTTTAAAAATGTATTTCAAGCAATTGACTTTCTGGAAGGCTGGTAACAGCAAGGCTATTGTGCAATGGCAACACCAGGGAGCAGATGGTGATACTGATGCTAGTTACTGAGAGGGATGAAGCTCTCAGTAGCTGATATCTGTGGAGACGAGTGATTTTACATATAAAAAATCTCCATATACAATCTGTTACCCTTCTGCATATTCATTTAATTCTATCCAATATCCAACCCCTTTTCCTGTAGCTTCCTGAATCTTTTTGCCGTTACAAAATATTCATTTATAATTGTCTTGTGTCTGTCACTCATATCTGTATGCAGCTGGCTGGTGGGAGAAAACAAGCTAAAAGAACAGCACAAAGTATTTCAGCAGCATTGACATAAACAGTGCACAAGTGCCAGGGGTTCTGATTTAGGAAGGGYGTTGAAGTCACATCTGCCCTAATACACTGTCAAAAACTGCTGCCCTGGTACAAGGTGCTGCAGAAGTGAACATGTGCTAATCCCTCAGCTGCCACAAACCCTCTCCAGAGGGAGGCTGGAGCTAGTAGTGCAATCTGATGAGCCAAATGTGCGGAGGTGACATACGTCTGGCTCTGCCATCTCTCCTAGAGAGACGTAACCTCTAGCAGAGGGAGAGGTGGGCTGCTGGAGGTGGGAAAGCTGCTGTAAGGTGACAGGGCTCAGCTGTCAGAGCTCTAATCTTGCTTTTGGTCTCTTTGCACCTCAGGAAGTGAAATGCTACACATGAGAAACTACCTGTGAGACAAGTGGAGCCAGACAAACACCACACTTTCCAATCAATTTGGTTTCAAGTCATACATTTTCTTCAAGGGGAGAGGAGGACAGGTGAGTTCAGTAAAGCCAACTCCCTTTCAAGAAAAATGAAAACATGCTCTAATTGAATTTTAGATCAATGTAAAAGTTTTCACTGGACGGAAAGCAAATATTTCATTTCAAGTTGCTTAACCGTTTAATTAGGTCAAATTTGAATGGAGGACACAGCTTTGAAACAAAWTTTTTTAAAAAGGACAAGAAAACAAAACTCACAGCTTTTAATGTTGAAACAAAATACTGTGGCATTTGCCAGTGAAACATCCTAGTACTCCACTCTCCCACCAGCAGGCAGCTGGGTTATGGCATCTGATGCACAATGGTGCAAGATGTTCACACGTTTAGGATGTTAAGCCATGAAAGAAATGAGTTCAGATCCTGATACCTCAGTGGCAAGAAACAACTGCAAATAAACAAGACCAAATATTAAAGTTAAGTATATAAAGACTATAAAGGTCTTGTGATACTAAGCAGTGAACCCACAGTGCATCCTGAGCAGCCTGGGTTTTCAGCAGATATCACAGATGTACTTTCAGTGCCAGTAATGAGAAGAAACAGTAGGTTAAGTAATACAAAGATATTAAGAAATTATTGTTGATGTGTGAGTCAACAAGGCATAGAATTTTAACCATGTATGATCCTTGTGGACTGACTCTGGGCTTCATCTCTGGGGGGAAGAATAAGAAAGCACATAATTGCTGGTCCTGGCAGGGAAGCAAAGGAAAAAGAGCTGTAGCAGCAGCAGAGCTATAGGGGTCCCAAATGTATGAGCTACTGTGCATATACCTTCCCTGAGGGGAGGCTGCACAATCCTAGAGCATAAACAGCAACAGCTGTTTGTATCCTCATCCTGCTCTGGGTGAGGGGGAGGTCTTTCTTATTCCTAGAAGAAATGTTGAAAAGTGTATATATACCCCATTTTTTTTTTTTCCCAGGGGTTTCCAAGTTTTTAATAGGCCACAAGGAAAAAAAAAAAAAACCAAACACAACAACACAATTCTGTTTAGGCTTTTATAAAAACACATCTTTTACAAACCCCTCCAGATCTTTTGTAAAATTTTGAAGTGAAAAAAATAATTTTGTAGAAAACAAAAGCCAATACTAATGACCATCAGTACTTCCCAGCATTAACCAATGAAGTTCCAAACCAGAAACCTATGAGTATCTAGTGAGAAGGTATCACAGTGAAGAATTTAGTTTGAAGTCAAATTAAAACAGTATTCAGTTTTAATCATTAATAATGTTGGGCTTGAATATGCTGAGTACGAGACAGAAATCCAGCCCAGGTTAGCTGGATCCTGACTTTATGACTGAGACCTTTATAGACCAAACTCAGCAGTTGTCTGCTGTTTTCCCCAAGACGCAATGCAGTATTTGGCACTGATAGCTGCCAGGGCTTAATTGTTACCTTGCCCACATTACTTTAATATGGACCAGAGTCTGTGAAATTCATTCATGTTACTCCGTCCACACTGCAGCCACCGTGTGCTCACAGTTTCCTCTTCAAATGTCTGTTTTGTGAAATCAACTTTAAAACTCYGTGTCTTGCTGTTGTCTGCGAATGCTTTCCCTTGGGCAATTCCTCCTTCTGCTATTGACCCGGCGTCTCGTTGAACAGGTCAGCAATTATCCCGTGCAGCCTGTCCAGTACAAACAACCCCAAAAGGGTAAAACCCACAAAAGCGGAGTGCTGAGTTGCCTGCAACTTTCTGAAAGGAGCCGCTGGCAGTGAGATTTTGTGAGGCCAGGCATGTCTTGGGTTCCACCTGGTGGCCAGGAGATCAATTTGGATAGCCACAAGCTCCGAAGTGTCCACTTCCATGGCCACAAGGACTTGCACAAGCACCCAAAGACCACAGGTCATGCTCTGGCCATGAGGATCTGAGCGGCACTGAGGAGGAGAGGGCAGGCACCCAGGTCTGCCCTGCAGACTGGCTCAGATTAGACGAGTGCTGGGCATTGCCAACACCTGAGCAGGCACCTCGCTGCAGCCAGGAACAGGGTCGCAGTTTTCTCCAGTCAGTGCATGGTGTCCAGCTCCAGGAAAGAGACAACTGAGGGTCATTTTTACCTTCTCTGTCTTTTGGGCTTTGTCATGGGCTGTCTAGGGGAGAGAATCAGTCTTTGGAGACTCCCCCCTGCTGCTGTTGCACGGCTTACAAGCCTGGGGATCACCCTCTGCAGAGCACTCAGCACCCCAACACAGCAATGCTCAGTGGCTGCAACAGAGCCATGCACCCACTCCTGAGTGTGCTCATAACTTCTGCTGCCAAAATGGATATGCGGATGCTCTGATCTCTGACAAATCACAGCATATTCTTGGGCCGAGCAGTGGCTGCTCTCAGAATGAACCAGTACATCTTCCAGACGCAGCAGTGGCTTCTCTGCTGGATACTTGCCCATCAAATCATTCCCAACAAGACAATTAGCCACAGTGACTGGCCCCAAGGAGGGACTGTGTGCTGTTTATTAACTAAAAAAGTGTTCAATCTTGTTAATACATTTGCATTTCCCCTCAAAAGTAGAACCCCAGCAAATTATTGTCACGGGAAAATTCACCCTCGGGCAACTTCTGCAAGAACTTCCTGTCAAAGAAAAACAACCACCAGATGTCATTGTAGGATAAATTGTTTAAAAAATTGCTATTCAAAGAGCACAAAACAAGCTTAGATTATTTCAGTGGTTCTCCAGCAACCTCATGCAGGGCATCATTGGGGCCATATGTCCTGTGTTCCTTCACTCATACTGAGAGGAACTGGGGAACTTGGATCAAAGTTTAGGCTGGATTTCACAGTAAGTTAAGTTCAGATCAACTAGCTACAGGCTGTACTTAGTTTGAACTGTATTGCTTCTTCATTAGTGTAACTTTTTTAAATTTATTTTTTTTCCACTTGTATCAGTTGATCTATTAAATATATAGATATTACCCCTGTGTATAGATATTTTATTTCATATCTTGATACTGCCATATTTTCAGCACTACTGTAACTCTCRGAAAAACGTACGCTGGTGAAAATCAACAAATGACATGTAACATCAGTCACTTTTAGTAACAAAATCTTGGCCAAAGACTCATTTCTGCAAGTGAATGCTGATTTTCTTCTCCCCACTCCTTTCAAGATCTGTCAGTGTGTCGTGGTTTAACCCAGCAGGCAGCTGAACACCACACAGCTGTTCTCTCACTCCCCCCAGTGGGATGGGGGAGAGAATCTGAAAAAAGGTAAAACTCGTGGGTTGAGATAAAGACAATTTAATAGGACAGAAAAGGAAGGGAAAATAATAATAATGACTAAAAAATATACAAAACAAGTGATGCACAATGCAATTGTTCACCACCTGCTGACTGATGCCCAGACAGTTCCYGAACAGTGGCCAACTCCCCCCAGTTTTTTGTTCAGCATGATGCCATATGGTATGGGATACCCCTTTGGCCAGTTTGGGTCAGCTGTCCTGGCTGTGTCTCCTCCCAGCTTCTTGGGCACCTCCAGCCTCCTTGCTGGCAGGGCAGGATGAGAAGCTGAAAAGTCCTTGACTTGGTGTAAGCACTGCTCAACAACAACCAAAACATCAGTGTGTTATCAACATTATTCTCATCCTAAATCCAAAACACAGCACTATAGCAGCTACTAGGAAGAAAATTAACTCTATCCCAGCCGAAACCAGGACATAGTGATACAACCCTTTTGCCACTGTCAGAGTCATTGCTCTGTGCTGGAAATAAATAACCATAAAAGTTTACCTGCTGTCGCTCACCTCTTCAACATCATCTAAACAGGCATACTAAAACCAGTCATTGCACAGAGTTTCATAAGTATGAATGAATCTTTATTCATAAGGTCTGTATGACAGATTAATGTCTTTTTTACAATGGGACTATTGCCCCAAAATCTGAAACAAGTTGCTGAAATTGCCAAAGTTGTTCCTTTTTACACATTACATGCCAGCCACAAGGCAATGATCTCTCCTTATCCATAAAACACACATGTCTCATCCTCATGTCTCATCCTTCCCCCATGCATGAAAGGTAAAATGCTTCTCTGTGAGCACCACTGATCTTGACGCCCATAAAGAAAGGAATACAGCTTTCACCCATCTCCAGGGCTGCTCCTGCAGCAATATGGCAATGAAGTCCAGCGGGCAGAGAAGGCTAGGCAGCCCTTGGAGACTTGTGTGAGTCATGGTGGCCTTCAGGGCTGTCTTGCAAAGGGCAGCTCTGTTGGTGTCTCCACAGTGCTACCTGCAAAACTTCCTTCCTTCCTCTGGCCTGGAATTTGGGAGGGGAACCCCGAAAGGGGTTCACCCTATACAGTGCCTACTTTGAGAAAATTCCTCATTCATCCCAGCAGAGCTTCCAGGGACCCCTTGCATCTGTTTAATTGGCATAACATGACCAGAGCACACAAAAGGGGTCCAGTTACAAATCCTGCTCCATCTCCAATAAGGTGTCCTTCCCAAACAGCTAATAGTCCTTCCCAAATAGCTCCAGCTATTTATTGTGACTCTCCAACCATGTCCCACAGAATCAGCAATGAAGGACACATACTGGATCTCCATCCGTCATGTCTGTCTTGTGGTACACTGACATAAAGCAGCCCTGAGTGGCTGATAGACTCCAGTCCATTTGGCTCACAGCTGTGCACCTGAGCTTGTGCTCCTTTCTGCTGACCCCAACCAGATGGACAGCTGAGCTGAGATAAAAATCAGCTTTCTGCACAAGGGGCACCACTGTTCACAGTGCAGAGCTCCTCTGCCAAGACCTCTACCGCTGCACTCTGTTTCTAGGCTATGGTTTCCCCAGTAACACAGAAACCTGCTTTACTCTATGAAGTGAATGAGCATACTTAATTATAAAATACAAGTGAGGAGCTTCTCTGCTTTGTACGAGCTTTCTTTATTGGCTTTGATGGTGATATTCCCACTCCAAATGGGAGTTTGAATCAGTGACCACCAGAGGTCCTTTCCAGCCAACATTTCCCTGGTTCTACTATTTTTCTATTTGTTCCTCTCTTTGTTCAAGGGAAGGAACTGGGAAGCTAGAAATACTACTTTTTGGCAGAGAATGAGAATTTTAGTATTCAGCATTTTATGCACAGTATTTTGGATTCTTTTGCAGGTTGAAACCTGTTAACAACCAGAGTGTCAGAGATAGCAATTATCAATATTCATATCCAGTTATGTAAATGAATGGGAAAGTGCTACTGAAGATGTGTCTGGCTATCATGTCTAACGATTTTCTCTGTGTGTCAGTGGGGGACAAGAAGGAAGGGGATTCTTATAATGGTACTGCAGCCACATGAAGGGAACGAAGGAACAGTAAATAATTTGATTCCTTATTGGAAAAAAAATATTGACATTGGTCTTTGAGTTATTCTTATGACTGAGTTTGGGGCTTAGCCCATGTACAACATGTCCAAGAGGAGTTCTGCTAGGTGTCRCTCAAGCAGATGTCACTTAGGCTGCATGTGACAGTCCTTCCAGTTTGCTTTTGCCCTGCAAGACATAAACCTAGCACAGGGTTTTTCTCAAGCCAACCTGGTCTTTTCCAATAAATAAAAATGCCTTTGTTTTCAATGTTACAGGACACATCATTTTCTCTCCCAGAAGATCTCCCACAAACCTTGGGACAAGCCTGTGGTTCTCTATGAATCACATTCTCACTTAGTGTATACAGAATTCAACAGAGCATTGCTTATATGAGCAGAGCATCTGTCTCCTGAACTCCAAATCTAGACCTAATAGCGACATGTTGTACTTGTGTTGATGTGTGTTGGTTCCTTCTATCAGGAGGCAATATGTTATATACAAATCCTTCTTGCTGACAGTTCCCTTGCAGCTCATCACATCTACTAGGGATCTAGGATGAGGGAATGGCACCTTTTCTGAAATTTCACAGATGGTAACATACCATGATGTTCAAGGAATAAAAATATGTCCTCTCCATTTGAGCTGCCTTGGATCTGGCCTGATCTTATGACATTCAGATTTGCATGCCTACAGTGGAACCAGCTTAGAAATAAACATTGTGATAAATGAATAATACAGCTAAGATATAATTACACACAGAGTCAAAGAAAATTAGGGTTGCAAAATTCAACACTGTGAAGTTAGGAAAGGTGGTCCTAAATCAGGTCTTTTGGATCATACTGATATGCATCATCATTAACTGCACGATCATATACTGTTTCTTCCACTGTCTCATCAGCTCACAGGATGGATGATGTTCACTTAGTAAGCAGCTGTTCCATATTTTTTTTTTCTCTCCATTTTTCAGTATGTTGCCCTGTGTATTATTTATTGCAATGCATTACTGACTTGTTCTGAGATGATTATTCCTTTTTCACCTGAGATCACATGGGGAAAGGACACCTAGAAATCAAACAACACTCTCCTTCTTCCTTACCTTCCCTCTAAAAGCGAATAACCTAACAACTTTACTTCCCTGCTGTGAGGGAAGTCTCCCAAAATTGTTTCATTATTTCCTTATCTGTGTATATCTCTATCTATATCTTGTCTCCTGGTTCAGACTGTAAATGTCTTGGTATAAAATACTCTTGTGCTTTGAGCTTGCCAAAACCAAGCAATTCTTCAGCAACTTTTGATGCTTATAGTTTTCTCTGCTAACAAGTATTTTGTCTTCCTTCTTCCAGGACATTCTTGAGGCTTTCCAGTGAGCTCAGAGGCGCGTAGAGTTGTCAGCAGGATATTACAGTGACGGATAATTTAGAAAACTCCAAGGCTGATCAGTTTTAATGGAGTCACGCTAAGGTGCAGCAGGCATGGGGAGCCCACATCATTCCAGCATCAAACAGAATTTCTCAAAAAGGACACCATCACAGAGCTCAGAATCTACAACCTTATAGACTGGTACTGTTTCCATCTTTTTCTGTCTCTGATTCCTGCAATCGTTATGTTTATCCAAATGGATTGCCCAAACGGGGAACAAAATAAAAAACAAAACCCCCCAATTCCCCCCAAAACTACAACTATCCTCCTGTGAATAAGGAAGGTTGAGGAGCAGAGATAATAAGCAGCTAGACTATCCTGTAGCTCCCGTCTGTAGGGACACATTCACATAAAGTTGCTGTCGCAAACTAATTGCCTGTGCTGACTCATTCACAGAATCATGCAGGCCACAGACTGTAATTATCATGTCATAATTATCACTTCAATAGCACAAAAAGTGCACTCTTATCTGATATGATAAAATAGCTCAATTAATTTTAAACAGAGGGAAACACTAGTACATCCTTACAGCCTGGCCACAGAGACAAAGAAAGCTGTCAGAATTAGATTATTGATTTCATGTTCTCTTCTGGCTTTATTAATTTTCATTCATGCATTGCAGTCACCATTTTTCATGCACTTAGGAGATTTTAATTCAGCATAATACAGAAGAAAAAGAGTAAGATTAGATATAAATTCAGGAGAGAGACAGAGATAATGGAAAGAGAGCTAAACTATGGGTAATATTTACAGTGGAGGTACCAGTGATTTCAGCAAGCAGGAATCCATTCCCACTGGGAGCAAAAGGTGGCAAGGTGAAAAGAGGAGAGGAATTGCTTATTGTTGCCAGCAGTAGGGCTTCTGTTTCTCTTTACAAATCAAAGAAGATTGCTGCAAAATTAAAGCTTATATCTGAAGCAAGGGAATTCTACAATGGAAGAGAACAAAAGTACCCTTTAATGATGATAATTCCAATTTTTCCAGCTCGATAGCTTTCATAAGCAGTTTCCTTTGGGCTTGTTCCTGCCATGTGCTCCAGGGGCAAATGCTGTCTAGCGTGTCAGAGTGATTCTCTGCAATGTTACCTGACCAGTCAATGATCTCTGTGCTTTCAAACAACATGGTGAGCCTGGGAATCTCATAGGAAACTGTTGTGGTTTAACCCCAGCTGGCAACTAAGCACCACACAGCCGCTCACTCACTGCCCCCACAATGGGATGGGGAAGGGAACCAGAAAAGTGAGAAAACTCGTGGGTTGAGATAAAGACAGTTTAATAGGTAAAGCAAAAGCCACGCACGCCAGCAAAGCAAAACAAGGAATTCATTCACTCCTTCCCATGGGCAGGCAGGTGTTCAGCCATCGCCAGGAAAGCARGGCTCCATCACGCATAACGGTGACTTGGGAAGACAAACGCCATCACTCCGAACGTCCCCCCTTCCTCCTTCTTCCCCCAGCTTTATATGCTGAGCATGACGTCATATGGTATGGAATACCCCTTTGGTCAGGTGGGGTCAGCTGTCCCGGCTGTGTCCCCTCCCAGCTTCTTGTGCCCCCCCAGCCTCCTCGCTGGTGGGGTGGGGTGAGGAGCAGAAAAGGCCTTGACTCTGTGTAAGCACTGCTCAGCAGTAGCGAAAACATCCCTGTGTTATCAACGCTGTTTTCAGCACAAATCCAAAACATAGCCCCATACTAGCTACTGTGAAGAAAATTAACTCCATCCCAGCCAAAACCAGCACAGAAACCTAATGTACAACATTGTGGTAAAGTAATTCTTTTAGTATCAGAAAACTTTCCAATGAGTGCATTGCGTTACCATGGTTGCAAGACATTTCACTATTCCAGAACTATCGCCTGTCAGCACCACTCAAAAAATAATAGAAAAGTCTGAAATAAATAGTTCAGAAAGAAATTGGGGTTAAAGAGTTAAGATTAGGGTTAAATTTAGGGTCAGTGATTCTCCTGTTTTCTAATGAGAAAGGCAGAAAAAGTCTTGTAAGAGGGAAGCTGTATTTAAGAACCACAGCAACCAGAAGATCCCAGGATATATCTGCAGTGCAGATCTTGCCAGCTCCAGGAGGGAAGAACTATGCAGCTGCATAGCGGTCTGCTCATGCCCGCACTGTGCTGACACTGGGGCTGCAGTCGCCTCGTTGGGCTCCAGGACTTCTGGCAGCACAGAAAGTGAGAACTTGTGGGAAGGTGGCAGAGGACTGCTATCTCCCCAGCCTCAGATGCTACAACTGGGGCTACATAACAGCATGCATCCACTCTGTGGGGTAGCCTGTGTTACTGCAAAACCCAAGCTATGGCTGCACTCCTCTGCTAGGCTGGAAGGCTAGACTTCAAGGGTGGATGAAAAGCTTGTTTGTGGGGTAGATATGAGATTTTAGATGTATAATCCAAGGAAATTTCTGTGGTGAATGCACCCACCAGAGGACTTCCAACTGAGCATAGCCAAATTATATGAGGAACAAGGGTAAATTAGTTTTGGTTACAAAATCAGAGTTAGGTTGTACACTGAGCCTGCAGTTTCTTTTCTCAGGTATCTCAGAAGATGAGCCAAAATCATCTGAATGCCTATGGCAAGCTCTGCTAATCAGGGTCTCAGCAGGTCTTGGTACAACAAACTCTAGGAACTCCAGCATTTCTTTCAGAGCATAATGAACTCTGCAGTGGCTTGTCTTCCCTCAGCACCCTCACTCTCCACCCCAGTGCCTCACAATCTTTATTGCAATCATCCTCATAGCATACCTTAGGTGGGCTAAACCTTGTTTTCACAGGCTTCTTCCTATCCACAGGTTGTAGAGAGAGCATACAGCAATTAGGGTCCTTAGATACCCTAGTTAAACATCTAAAGTTTTCTGGGACAGGAGCCAGGTCTGAATGACCTAACAGAGCATACCCGAACTTCTGTGATACAGGGACTTTAACTGAATTTCCCAAAGCTCTAGCAGTTTACTATCAGCTCTGTCCTAGAGGTTTACCTAGAGATCTGGTGCTGTTCAAAAATACATAGATAAGGTATACATTTCCTTTTGAAATCTGAACTAAACTTCAGGATGACGCAGTCAACAAAGTAAAGAAGATTTATCTGAGATACCAGTCCCAGCTCTTTCTGCCGATGGAGAGTCATGTCCTGCAATACTACACGTTGGCAGTAATTCCTCATCGCTCTTCCCTTGAGGGGGAAGCTGACAAACTGCAAGGCCAAGAGCTGCCTTCAGCTAGAACACAAGCATGTGGTCTGAGGCTGCCACGAATGCCTGCCAGGCATATAGCCAATGGCACTGAAATTCACCATGGCTGATTCTCAGCTCATAAAAATTCTGGGTTGCCAGAAGGGTAAAAATATCCCAGTGCTTTTCAGTTTGTACTGGGACTTCTCCAAATTTAGACTATAAGGCAATATCTAGTAAGATTCAGGAAAATAAGATTCCAAAACGAGGTTAGGGGTTCTGCCCTTTGGCCACCACAACAGCCAGGCTTTGCATCCAGTAGCTGGCTTCATGTGCAAACCCTTTCCTTGGAATACAAGCTCTGAAAAACTGAGCTCTGCCCTCTATCAGTTGACATTTTTGGTACAGCATATCCTGTTATTAGAGGCAAAGAACAGAGGTTATATGTTGTAACATAGCAAAACAGGACTGAATGCAGCTCTTGAAGGAAAAAAGAGTCAGTAGTGTACACCATCATCCAGACTGAGGTCAAACAGTTATCCCCAAAGGAATCCTATAAGGCCTTTGTAAACAGCATGAAGAGGCAGATATTGATTGTATCCTTCTTTGTTCAGCTAGAGAATCAGATAGGTGCTACAGAAAACTTGGGATACATATCCAGATTAAGAGGACACTAGACATGTCAGTCAATCAGACCATAGAGCAATTTGCCCTAGCAAAGTTTCTGGGCAGTCAGAGAGGACCCAGCCAGATCCCAGTACTTCCTAGTGTTCTCCACTGTATGATGCACTGCTGCCAGGTCTCTTTTGCAGGGTGCAACACCTCTGGGACCAGTGAGTCTCCTCATTTGTTAGTGGCCAGGCAATAACCAGTGAATATTGCTATGGGAACCCAAGATGTAGGAAATTCAACACCACGAACTACTTCATCCCAGTTCTCTCCTTGTGCAAACTACTTGCTTCAAGGGTAAGAAAAAGGGCAGCCTCCGTGGAGATGCTCCATTGTTAAAGCAGGTACAAGGGAGCACTGATCACTGCCCAGGAGGTTGTGGCATTCAGTTCACTTATAGTATCTTGTTCAGTGGATGTAACTCAACAATATTAACTGTGTGTCCATATTCAGGAAGTAAGCAATACTGGCTTCTGTTACTCTTTTTCTCCTTCTGGTCCACACAATATAGAATGCATTGTTTATTTTCTCCATGTAGATCTTGCACACCATGTGGTACCTGATTATCTCATACTCTGCAAAGTGGGCGATTCTTGCTGCAAGTTTTGATTACTGAGATTGTTGGCTTCTCAAAGATGACATCAAAACTTAGAAAAATCTAAATCATGCTGCCAGTTTGATCTAATTCTCTTAGGCAAAACCTAGCAGCTAAAAGCAGCAAGCAGAGATAATAAACATTGTTTCTGTCTAGATGTAAGAGTCCACCCAATCAATTACTCCTTGGTACATCGCTGCTTAAAAGTGAACATCATTTAATTAATATAGTAAGTGCAGTTACAAGGGTATTTATATATTCATAGAAAAATGACATTTTTTCTGAAAGTAGAGATGTAAAATGCATTAATGTATTTATGCATACCTCACATAAAAAGGGCTTAGCGTACTAGTTGATGTTAATAGCAAGCTTCCAGTGACTACCTTGATGCACAAATTTTTGACACATATGCACAAGTCAGGTAATGTATTTGCATACTAAGCAGGGAGTTTGAGTTCTAGCTTTCTGGGGCAGAAACTGCTTTTAATAGTGTGTGATGCATAGCACAGGGAGGTTGACATTGCTAATCGAAAGTTAACAAGCAGGAAGGATTTGTTCTTTAAAAGCTGAAATTTCCAAGTAATCCTTTACATCTAAGCCAGCTTGAGCTAAGGAGTGGGAGAAGAATTGCAACTGGACTTTTGTGACCTCTTCAAAAGATTGTCAGTTGAGTTTCTGCTCTTCCACAGAGATGGACATAGTTCTGGCCTGGTCAGTGGAATAAGCACGGGAAAAAAACATTGCACAAAAGCAAACTGGGAAAAAGGTTTCATTGCATTTCTCAAAGTTGACGTTTTTTGTTGGGTGACTGCCAGATGCATGCCAATGCTTCTCTGCATATTGTTTGGGATTTGCTGGTTTCAGCACTAAAATGAACAGCAATGGAAGCTTTCAGTGTGTTTGAAGATTAATTTCACATAATCGCAACAAAGCTGAAGTCAACAAGMTGACTTTAATTACTACCCTGACAGCTGGGAGGCAATTAATGCCCTTAAACTTTCAAGCGCTCTCTCGCTTGTATTTTTCCCCTTGCCTTATTCCTACTAATTAGAAACATGCTTCAGGGTAAAGCTTGACCATGGTGTTAAATTGCCACCTTGTCATCAGAACCATAGAAACTTCCCAGTTAGACATCAACTCTTTCACCAGAACAAGAATCAAGGCCATCTCTGAATGGTATGCGCTGCAGAGTACTGCTAACATGTCTCTGTCTTACGGTATCAAGTCCCACTATATTCATCCTCTGGGGTGTATGGCTGAACAAATAGCCCACATTCACTGTGGCAGGAATTTTTTATCACCTTATAACCTTTCAGATTTCTGTATTGGGTAATAAAGTGTAAGACAAGTTTTGCAAAAGGACATTAGTGTGCCAGCAATTAGTTAGGAATTTAGAGAATCACCTCTTGTGAAGCTTAATATACCCCATCTTGCATCTGAAAGGAGTGGGGTTGCACATCTCTAGGGAAAGTAGGCATTAAAAAATTCCCTGTTGTAATGGCATCATTAAGAGCGAGAGCTACACCACATGCAGCATCAGGACCACTATACTTTACTCCAAAACTGGAACAAATCTGCTGATTCAGCAGAGTACAATTTGGAATTTCGTCCCCAGATAAAATTCCATTGTTTAGGTTCATTGTGAATCAGGCAAAAGATGGACTTCTCACAGGATCAGAGATTTTTGTGGGTGTTTTGGCATTTTCACTATTGCAAAATGTAAATGTTTTATTTTGCTTTGCTGGACTGATGCAAACATCTTCTATTTCTCTCAACATTAAACTGCACTTTCCTATTCCAGCAGCTTCCCCAATGCACTTATACTTGTCTATCTGCTGATGAGCAAGGCATCATGTTACCAACCACAGAGTTCATAACATACAGCTATATGCACCTGGTACTGTCCATTAGAGAGCCCAAAGAGGACTCAGAAATAGCTCTATGTACAAAATGACACAATATGACAATGCAGTTTACCACTTTATTGAAGAGGTTACTTCAGCCAAATGAAGTATTTTGGTTTGATTTTCCTCTACAGAAAAATGGTACTTCCCAAAACAGTTACATTTGTAAAATCCTTGGATAGTGCAAAACATGCATTTTTAAGGGTTCAGATCAGAATACATTTGGCTTTTTTGGGAAACTACCTTCATTGTACCAAGAGGTCAATGGAGTACTGCTGGGATTGGAAACTTCTGCTGCTTCCTTCTCCGTTGGGTTCAGTGGAGAGCTAAGCCTTTCTACTGGCAAATCACAGCTATTTCTGTGTGTGCTCAGTCTTACTGCCGTCAGCAGAACAGAATCTGGGAAAGAAACTCTGCCCAATAGTTTTGCTTTATGTCTACATTTCAACGAGTACTGGCAATTAATGATCTGTTGGCAAATTAACACTGCACATGGCAATTGACTGTGGTAATGAAGTTATAGAGTCTTCTTTATGGTTTATTAGTACAATAATAAACCACACTCAGCATGTAATAATGGCACACAGTTAAATTAAAGACTTGCTGATGCCTTATAAACCATTTTGAGAAACATTCTTGTAGCAATCGGTAATAGCCTTCCCCGTGAGCACAGGCAGGCTTTGCTCTGTATTCTGCAGATACAGTTCTGTCAATATATTTTTTCTATTACTCTTGCATTACTAACAAAGCAGGTCGGATAGTGGAAAAACAAATTGACTGGAACATTTACTTCAAGTTGAACTAATTTTTAAGCACTTTGGGTGAAAAATAAGCTTCTTCAGACTGCATCTATTTTTTCTGTTATGAGGAAATATAACACTAGAGTTGTTCATCACTTTCCTCTCAGACAGAGCCACCAGCTGAATTTCACAGTGTTTCTCAACACCTGGCAACTTGAATTGACTATACGGCTCTTTAAAAATTAACAGAGGCTAAATCTATCCTCCAAAGTCAGACAGGTGAAATGTACTGTTGTGACCCAAGTTTTACAATGAGCATCCCTCAAACTTTCTACTTCATGTGTGTGCCCAGGATACTCCCTGTTTAGAGATGAGGCCTTATTTCAAGCTCCCTGCCTGTTCACTATTTGATCCTAAAAGTGGAGAGGCGTTCACACTGAGCCAGAGCTTTGTGCCTGTGCACTTACTAAGYTCAAACCAGCCAGAGAAGCCTGGTACCACAGTACTTTCAGGTCTGCTTTACAGCCCCTTCTGTAATGTAGGAGCATTATTTCTCTCCTTCTTGCAGGAATGGCAAGTACTTTGCTTTGTTCAGTGTTGCAATACAGGATTCATGCTGTGAATGATCAGGCTCTTAGAGGGGCCCGTTAACGGCAACTGTATGCTGAATTTAACAACAGACAAAAATATCTGGAACTCTCCAGACTCCTCTCTGTAGGAAGCCAAAGCAATGCTTAGGGAAGCTATTATCTGCCTCTTTCCAGAAAAGCTGCATTTCTTTCCTCCAGCTCCCACTGTACCGTGCTGGCCACTAGAGGACATCCCAGACCTCGCCAGCTGCTGGCCCCATTCACAAAAGCCATGCTGACACCAACGTCCCAGTCTCCCTCAATCCAATATTAGAGTTGATGGGTTTTTAGGTCAGTCAAGGTTTTCTTTTTTCTGTCTGACAGAATGAATATAGGAATATAGGAGGAAAAGCAGCCCTTTGGCTACCCTTTATCTGTCTTGTCTGCTTGAACTGAAAACTCATTAGGCAATGGCTAAGTCTGGTGTGAGGTTTGACTGTAGGCCTAGGTATTACCCATGTGTCTGATTTGAGATTTTCTCTTAGACAAAATACTGAGATGACGCTGTAGTCAGTGTATGTAATGCACTGCCCCAGCTGGAACAAAGAGTCCATAATAGAGGAGACCTCTTAAATCAGCATTTGAGATGTTTGCTTGCAGTTCAAGAAGATGCCAGGTCATGGTCCTGAGCTGAACAAGAATAGTCTTCATTGTGCTGATACAGGCATGCTCACAGGGGCCCCACAGGGAAATCTGCATCTTCCACCTGTATTCATGAAAGCTCTGATTCCAAGATGAGAGATGAAGGGAATGAGTCCATCAGAACCCCCTGAAACTTTTAAATTTTCCTTTTATAAAAGTTAGACTACAGACAACAACAAAGTGACCACTGCCTAGCAGTCATCTGAGGAGGTGGTCAACCCATAAGAATATGAGATGACTTTGGGGGATGTGCATAAAACTTCACTTTAGCCAGTGCAAGGAGGCTCAACAGGGGCTCTGAGGAGCTCTCAGAACTTCTCTCCATTGACTGCAGTGGGGCACTCATCTTCCTAAACCAAGGCTTAGGATACGTCACGCTACTCCCAGCCCAGAACGGTGTTTAGTGCATCTTTTTGTGCCTACATGGACTGCCAGGATCTAAAACTTCCTTTGTGATGGGTATCTATAAATCCTACATCACCTCCTGCTGACCAGCATTTGCAGATTCTCTGCTACGGCGTAGTGGTTTGCAGTAGGCCCATTTTGTTGCCAACTGTCCCTTTGTTTTACCCCTCAGAAAACCTTACTCAGCATTATATAAGTTCCATGCAGCAGAAGGCTTTTCTGCTTGTGAACACTTTTATAATATTACCCTCCTTAAGACTGCTCCCATTAAGGAGCTTAAAATCTTCTTGAGGTCTCCAGGCTAACACAGTCTTAAGACTAACAGTGTTTTCTAGCCACCTCTGACACCGTAATTTCCTTGAATTGCCAAATTCCCCTCTGTCCCCTGTTCTTACAGGCACTACAAGTTTTTTCTGAAGCAATTTAAAGAATACCTGCCAGATTCTGCTGAAGCTGAATATCTTCACAGGGGAATGGAGAAGTCAGCGGGGAAATGGAGAGCATGCAGCTGCATCCTGCTGTTGCAAGGCAGTCTGGTTTAATTTTCATTCAGCAGCTCCTAGCTGGTCACTTCCATGCTCAGCTTCAAATTCTAATCCCGAGCTTCTCATTAATTAATGAGCTTTGCCCAGTGGGACTCTGCTTACTGGGGGATATCTGTGACTGAGATGAGCAGCTTCTCTAGAAGTCTAATACCCTCAGCAGGAGATGCTCAGTAAACTCAAATGYGTGCACATGCACTAATTAATATGTAATAAATACACCTAGTAATGCCAGTGTTTAAAGACTGGCTCATAAATGCTGACTGGACTCAAGGAGCTGTAACAATTCTTAATGAGCAATTATAAGCAACGACTTTCTTCTTCTTTAGTGCTTGGAAAATGTATATCTAGTGACAGTGTGAAATAAAGAGTTGCAGGAACAAACGGAGCAGCTCAAACTATGGCTCCTCTCCACCAGCCACCCTATAAAGGGAATGATTTCTGTTGTAGCCAATTTCACTAGTGCTTTTTGTGGCTTGTCCTTGCCTTGGTCCCACTGATGCTAATGGGATGATATTTCATAGGCCAGTTAGTCACCACTAGGTAGCAACATCCTTCCTTACTTTGCAGTATGGGAAGAATTTTAGGTGCGTTATATTATGGTTCAAATCATACTCTCACTGCCCTAAGAGGTATTCCAAGCTCTTTCACTCTACTGCTGTAGAAACCACTGTCACACTCTCTCTGACCTTTGTAAGGACAAGAGGTTACTGATAATACTCTCTGTTCATGTCAGAAGAACCCAAACACTCATACTAAGATAACCTAGAAAGCACCTGTTCCCCCTTATTCTTAGAGGAGAGCCCTTGAGGTGTTCAGCGACATCAAACACCAAAGCGTTGAGCTTTGCAACGTCTGCTCAGAAGAGGGAATGCAGTCTGTGTCCCAGAGCAGGCAGATGGATTAGAGGATCTCTTGAGATCCTTTTAAGTATGAATCCACAGGGCCATGGCCAGAGCAGATCTGAGTATTTGGAGGGTGTGAATTCAGCCGGTGTTTAGGGTCAGGAATGCAGGTTGCATGTATTTGTAACACACTGCTTTGGAGATTATCTGTAAGTCTGGGACATCCAGGTTTCAAAGCACATCTCTTTTGTTGTAGAAAAACAGACATTTGTAACTTCCATTCCTGTTTGAAGGCAGAAGGTAACCAGCCTCACTTTCTTAACACAAGTTGTACAGTGGACTGGAGACAGCTCAAATCTGATTTCAGAACTACCCTTATGTTTTAGATGAAGTTATCTGAGAAGCCACTAAGGTTTTCTGATTATTGATTGCCATGCTTAAAATACAGTGACAGATGCTCAGTGCTGAGACCTATCCCTACTAATGAGATGAAATGAAAAAAAATATTTGGATGTTAGAAGGGTAACATCAGCAGCATCAGCCCCTCTGAGAGATCTCAAATCTCAGACTGCAACTGCCTATCACTTTGTAAAACTTTGATCTGAAGAAACTTGGATAATAAGTTAAAACACTGACTTACTTTCACTGATCACATGCCAATAAATACACGCCCTGTTATCTCTGGACAATTTCATCTCCATTTTTCTCTTCTCTCTCAAACTGCTCAGACATCTTCATTGCAGAAAAAGAGAGAACGCATGACATACTGTGTTTGTGGGTTACCTTTGAGTTCAGACTAATTTGCAGTCTGGTCACGCAATTTCTGAAAGACTAACACGTAACTGTACTTTGCTAGTGTTTTTGCAGACTGCAATAATTTTTGTGAAAAGATAATTTAACTAGACAGGATTCTTCCTGAAACTTTAGTGTAGAGTTGGTTGTGGATTTACAACTCCATTTACCAATGAAAATGTTTGAATGATATGGCTGACAAATGAAACCTCATCAACACTTTATATTATATTAATTATATTAATTATATTATATTATACTATACTATACTATATTATACAACATTATACTATATTATACTATATTATGTTTTGTTTTGTTTTATTTTATTTTATTTTATTTTATTTTATCTTATTTTATTTTTTTAGCTCCATTGGAATGTGTTTTTCCACTCTTCTGGTAGCAGTGTGATCAAATGACAATAAACAATATGTCCTTAACAGCGTTAGGGTCTGGTGTTCTGCCTAACTAAGAACAGTTATTCACTGACTCACCCCAGAAGCCAGACTATATAAGGGTTGTTAGCTCTAGTGCAGAACAGACTCAGACTGAAGTACCCCAGAGGTCTTTCTGAGAGCAGTGGAGGAATCAGCTATGTTCAGGAGAAAGGTGTATGAAGAACTTTCATCTTGGATTCTGCTCCAGTTGCATTAGAAAAAAGGGGCAAACCCCAACTTCAGGAGGAATTTTGATACGCCTTGGCTCTCTTTGCCAAGAGAACTGCTCCATTCTGTTACTGGCCAGGGGCTATGGTGTAGATGAGAAGTGACTGAGATGACAGCCACATGGATGAATTTGCTCTTCCCTAATACTGCTAACACCAGCTCTCCAGGAAAGCTTTTCTGTTAGAGGAAAAGCAGCTGTAGGCATTATGCCTAGCGAAATCCAGAAAGTAGAACCACCTCCCATGGTCCCTTATGTTTTCATTACAACCAAACTCTTCTGAGTCCTTTTGCAGAAAGGAATGAAACCACATGTTTTCTTCTGTCCAGCCTAATTCACTATAGCAGCTCATGTTTAATTGGATACAAATGAATGAAATGCATGCTGTGTTCAAGAGACCAAATATCCACTTCTGCTGGCTAAGAGGAAATATTTGGATGGACACTTTCTGTTGATCTAACCTTTCTTATTTCCCTGAAGTCCACTTCCCTTGTTTGACCATAATAGAAACAGAGTGTGAATATACAGTGCGAAAGGTTGGGCTCCAAACTTCAGCTGCATCTTTATCAAGAAGGCATGGCCAAGTAACCTGAGATCTCTGAGGGTCCCAGCAATCAGTCCAGCCACAGGGATATTTAGACTTTGGGTAATGGTGCAAAGAGATTTTTTTCTTCTGGGAAGATGTTTTCCCAGCTCTTGATACCAGTCAAAAGTCACTGACTGGGTCAACTACTTGCAGTCTGACAGCAAATCCTCATAGACTGGGACTTTCATAAGGTTTCATCTCAGAAGCATTACATAGGCTTATTTTGCAGCAAAAAAGATTCGGGTATGTACTAGTGAGGTGGTGCTGGTCTGTTCCTAGCCAACTTTTAAAGGAGAAAGAACAAATTAACAGGTTGGAAGTCACTTCTCATCTCCATCCGAGACTCTAATAATGGCAGCTAGGCTTAGCTCAGACTGCAAATCGATCACCATATCCAGTGAGAGCACTACTGTTCAGGTTACTGATGGTGATAAAGTAGGTCGTTAACAATGAGCCAGGACAAAGCAAGTGATTTTAATAGTTGAAATGTTATCCTCTTCAAAGAAGTCATAATAATAATGCAATATTATTGAGCCTTTCTAATCTGAGGGCATCTGTCATCTGTCTGCCTAAAACTGATAGGGTAGAGTGCATTTGAATTTCTTCTGCAGGAAAGAGATGATAAAGCTTTATCACTGCTCTCTTTTTTCCCCTTCTTTGCTGCCTGAACATGCCAATAACTGCATTTTGCCCTTTTCTTCTTTTGTTGCTGTTTTTTTTAATCTTGCTACACATGGGAACTCATGGCTACACAGGATAATACTGACCTGTTACTACGGATTTACTGGCTAAGTTGACACAAATGGAGGGTGACCACAATTACACACAGATATTCTTATATCAGAAGTAATGAAAGAAGTAGTCTTAGTAAAGGCAAATCTTTTTATTCCTGCTTTGTGCTTCCTATTCATTTGCCTGTGAGAAATCCACACCAGAAAATCCTATTCCCAATATGTATGAAGGTGTTAAGTGTTCCTGCTGACAACCACTCACAGATGAGTGGTCTGTGATGAAAGTGCCAGAAGCACCTCCTTTCCTTTTCAATGGTGCAGAAGACATGCAGCTTCCATAGATTTCAGTAGGATCTCTGAATGTTCAGCATGTCAGAAACAGTAGAGAAAACACTGGCAAATGGTACTTATGCATATGGGTTACCTAATAGCACCTGAGCTGGCACAACAGGTTTTCATAACGCTAGGACCTGAAATGACACTGCAAGATTTGATAACCCACGCTCTGAAGCGCAGCAGCACTGATATTAATACATTACTCAGATACACACAGGGTTTGGATGACTCAGGAGACTGAACACATCTAATCTCTAGGTCATTTGATTTAGATCTCAATGACTCCTGAATCTGGTAGCAACACAAAATGTAGCTCTAACTGTCCCGAGCATGTTGATTTAAAAGGGACAACCTGCTTATCAAGCTTTACGCCTAGCTGATGTATATTTATTCATTATTTTTTTAATGTGATATCATCTCTTACTTTGTAGCCACAGACCTGCAGTATTAGAAACATGAGTGAACTATTCATGTGAGAACATGATTGAAATGCTGATTTGGGCTGCACCCGGAGAGATGTTGCCTGGATCTTTACAAAGGAAAGGACTAGTTAATGTTAATGTATGCAAATACTTATCCAGCCATCTAATTTGATCTGCTTTGGAACTTAACACAACCTCCATCACCAGACTCTCTGAGTGACTTTTGTTTAATCAGCTCCTACTGCTTAATGAGTGGGGTGATTAACATGCCAGCAGAGGATTTGATGTGCGGTATGTCCGGTGTTAGAGGAGGACAAGACCTAATAGGATTTCTCCTCTCTACTTTTCTCCCTTTCCCAAAATGTGAGGTTTCTCATATGCTAAGCATAACCCCCAACCCATTATCAATTAGCTTGCCATCAGTAAGTCATTATGGGATTGCTGTACCTACTAACCTACAGGAACAGACCAATCCTAGAATATGATCACACATGATTAGAAAATATTTGTATACTCCCCCCTCCATGGTAACAGCTGAAGCACCCTCATGAGTTGTTCTTATTAACATACTCATGTCTATCCCMGTCAGATACCTCTGAGTATCAGGATCTGAACCAATTCACCTCTCTCTTCTACAGGTATCTACTTTTCTCTGAACAACTACAGCATAGGAAAGTGTTGGTTAGTAAAACATCAGCATGCTTGCAGGAGTTACTGCATGTAGCCCACTGCACATAATTGCTCAGTAATCACCTGCATAATTATGATTATGTGCAGTGGGCAACACAGAGTGACTCTTCCAAGCCATCAGCGTGCACTCAGGATAGGAATAGCTGGATGGGTAGATGATACTGAAGAAAAATGAACTGATGTACCAGATGTAGAAGACTGTAAGTCCAGTCTGCTATTCTTGTGGAGTCTAAGTATTATGGAGTAAATGACTGAATCCCACTGACTACAGAGTGAGAGCATAAGTAGTGTCTGGGCAAAAAAGCTCCCAGCTCAGGAACCAATCATCAAATCGTGTTCTTTAAAGATGACTCATACTTAATGCAACCTTCTGAAACAGTCTTGGTTTTGGAAGATCAAATCCAGAGAGGTGTGAAATCCTAGAAAATGCCCCTCATGTCAACTGAAGTTGCAAGTGATCAGCAGGTGTTCAGCACATCTCAGCCTTATGTCTAATCTTATTATAAATTCAACTATTAATAACTCTGTTTGCCAAAGAAATGCCCATACCACCTCTTACTCACATCCTCTAAATGTAAATTGGAGTTGGTCTTGTGTCAGCTAAAAACTGAGGTGCTTCTTGCAAGAACTCACGCTCTGAGCCAAATCACATCTGTCAAAACCTTCTGTGGCTTCCGTTCTGAAAAAAAAAAAAAAAAAAAAAAAAAAAAAAAATAAATGTGATTTCCTCTAAAAAAAAAAAAAAAAAAAAAAAAAAAAAATTACCTGGTGATCTTATAAGAATTTAGACTTATTGTTGAGTTCCTCATATATCCTGCTCTCTCACTTATGGTACATAATGCCATGAGTTCAATGCCTGCCCAAAGCAGGTACCTGGCAGAGGTGAGATCTAGTGGCACGAAGAACTGAGACTTACTCTCTATTAATGGGAAGCATGAAAATCAGACTTGCTGTTTCTCCTCCACTCATGCAGATTCAAGACCTTTCATGTCCCCAAATGGTGATCCTGAAACTCTGTAACCCAGAATCTCTGGAACTTATCTTGAATTGAATGTTTTGGTCAGGGATATCCTTGATTATTTTTTGGATTTGTTTGTACCAGTAGTGCCACATCCTTCATTGTTGTTCTTAAACCAAGTGGGGTTCTTGTGATCTTTGTATGTCTCCTGTGATCCTAGCATGTCCTAGGACAGCTTTGACTATAATTGCTTGGCTTGGTTAAAACAAATACTTTTRAACAAAGGCTCTTTAAACCCCTTTTCCCATCAGGTAATACCTAAATAACATGCTGTTTCCAAAGCCTGGAGGCAGCTGTTTGCATCTGAAGAAATGCTYTCAAAATGAGTTTGACAGCTGCAATTCTTGTGGAAGAAATCACTCATGCAAAGTTATTCCTGCTCATGGATGCTTATCTTCCAAGACCTGGGCAGAATTGACTTTGGACTGAGATCACCTTTCCTGCCAGGCTTCTGTCAATGCCTCTCCCACATGCCAGCCTTTTTGGAACTGCCCTTAGACTCCTTTAACTGAAGAGCATATTTTAAAGCTGTGTTATTGTTACTCCTCATTTCCCTCTCTTACCCAGCATGAAATCCTAACACGCAATCAAGCAGCTAACCCCAGGACCACTATGTTTAATGTTCTCCTAATGCCTATCATTAGGAAGTATAAATGCCAGAGAGTTGTCTGGGCGCCTTATAAAATAAGTATATCCATCTTTGGGGACAAATTATACCAGCTTTCCAAAAGTAGAAGAGGCTGCACAGCAGGGACACGCAAAGGGAAACTTTGGCCAAAACCAACATGATGTTCTGCGCTACCTGAAATGCCCATGCAGAACAGCGCTTTTATTCTACAGCAGTATTGAAAAACCTCCCATGCAGTGAACTGCTCAATACTTCATTTATCTGTTGCGTCTTGCAAGGGTACAGGACTGAGTTAACTCTGCCAAGATTTTCAATGCAGGAGGTTAATATAAACCCAACACATTTCTTCCAAGCCCTATTGTACTCAACAACTAGAAATAACAGCTTGTCTGCTTCCTGTACAGTAGAAGCAAAGAAATAGTAGGGCCTTTAGAAGGAGAACCTGAATGCAAGCCAATCATCTTCCTTCTGGCTCCTGCTGGGTCTCGTCTCCAATCACAAAGGAATAATTCACTATCCAAGCTATTTCTACAGCATTTCAAACTGGGCACTGAAGTATCAAAAGTTATTGTTAGCCTGCCATGCTCCTGAGAAGGGAAATAAGGAGGAGATAATAGAAAGACAGAAATGACCCAGATCAGTGAGATATTCTTTATGGTTTATCACAAAGGAGTTTCCCAAGAGACCTTCATGTCATGCCCCATGCACACATGCGCACACACACACGCACAACCCAGAAAGATAATGAGGGAGGGAAAACTGCAGTTTGCACCAGTACGGGCACTGGTTTCATTCAGGACATTTATTTCCATAAAAATATATTCCCTTTATATCTCAATGTGCATGGTCATACTTTCTCCTCTAGATGACACTGTGTCTGCTTGGAATCAGGAGCTGGAATACCAGGAGCCCTTCAGCACTGGCGAAGTCATGTGGAAGAAAATTGTACCAGCACCTGCACACACTATTCTTGTCTCCAGTGATTTCTGTACAATTCAGAGTTGCTTGCTTAAGGACTCAAAGCCACTGAATCTCAAAATCTCAGCAGCTGCTAATATAAAGTTGCAGAAATGATTTGCGTATGTATATGTCTATATATATAATGTTACCTCTTGGTTTGTCTGTCTCTATTTACAAATACCACGAGGAAAAAGGCTGCAAAGCAATCTGCAGGCCTGGACAAATCTATTTACTACCAGGTAAAATTCCGTGCAGGAGTGGACTAATAGTACTGACAAGGTAGAAGAGTAAAATAGACTAGGTCTAGGCACTGCAAAGAGTTTGATACCTAGATTTTAAGCTGGCTGCATGCACTCACTGGATCCCTCTGGGGTAGAGAAATTTCACTGGGGAGAAAGGTTTTGGAAGTTAGGCTTGCATCTGAACTCCCCTGGAACACCTCTGATTTCCCCAAGGTTACTCCCAATTTATTGGGAAGTAATTGGGATCAGATTCAGACTTATGACAGTTCAAATCTATAAATAGTACAAACAGATTAATTAGCAACAAAGCAGGAAATAAATGCAGATGGCTCTAAGGGAATTAACAGAAATGCCACTCCTTTTAGTTCGTGCCTCAAAAGTTGACAGCAGGACTCAGAAGCTCATAACTCTTTCCTGACAAGATAAAGACTAAATTTCCTTCCTGTTTCACCAGATAATTTTACACACTCCTCTGGGTAAGATGGCTCCAAAGGATCAGGCCAAAATCTGGATGACAGGCCCCTAATAAAAAGACAGCAAGGTTTGGGGGTATTTTCCTGTTGGCATCAGTGTACCATTAGTCATCCCCTGATTAGGAATATCTTGCGGACAAGACAGACCACAGGGCTAGCACAGAGGGGGAGGARGGGGTTGACACATAAGTCTGAGCTTCAAGTGCAGGAAGAGTTACCTGTCCTCAGAAATCTGGAAAGAGACTGCACTAGAAGTGGGATGGAGAAGGTGAACTCTGAAGAAGGTTCCTTGATGACTCATCACCCCCCAAAAAAAGAAAGAGACACCTTAAAATTGATTCCTCCCTTCTTCTTTGTTTGTCTGGAAGAAGGAAGAGTGAGATTTTTTAGCTCGCTCTGAACGTGGGCTGCCAGTTTCACATTGCAGTGTCAGAAGGCCGATACCAGCCCAGGTGTCTACAAATTGACTCACAATTTTGCTCTGTGTAATGAATAAACAAACCTCCCTCTGTAAGATTGAATTAATTTGGATTTATTTGCCTAGATATAGACATTGCAGATGTTTTAACTTAGGCAGCTTGCACTGTCAAAATGGCTGGGCTGGCTTAGCCTTCAATTTCTGTCCATGCAGGCAGAATTCAGAGTGGCTATTGCAGGCTTTTTGACCATGGGAAGGACAAATACAGCTGAATATCATCAGAGGAAAAGTAGTTAAGTGAAGTTTAACTAAAGTGCATGGAGTGGTTGCCATAGCAAAAGTGATGGAAGCCTCTTTGCTTCAGCTGTTGAGAGCAGGGCTGACAAATGCATGTGATACTATACTCTCAGGAACATTTCCGCAGCTGAGATGAACGTTTCCTCTAATTTCCACTTTCCTGACCAAGAAATGAATTGAGAGAGAAAGGGAGAATTGAGGAAGAAAACTTTCCCCTTCTGAAAAGGGACACCAACTTTGCAGAGCTCAGGGGAGAGGGAAGAGGCTGTGCATTCAAGGGGGAGAAGTTTCTTATAAGATGTCTCCCTCCAACTGAGACTTGAGCGCAGTGATCCAGTGAAATACTCTTTATTTTGGCCTCAGAGTCTCATTGCTTGCCAATGGATGTGTTGACCCAACCTCTCTGTGGATCTGTCTTTAGTTTCTTGCCTCAGTGAGGACTCAGATCCCAGGGGCAAACATTGTTGATAGTTTACAATTATCAGTTGAATGCCGAGTTTGGCCCATGAGGTCTAATTCCATTCTGACGTACTACTTCTGGCTTTAACTGATAACTCCAGAGGGGGCTTTGGTCCCTCATTTGTTTCTATCCCATGGAGGAAAAAAGCTAACAGCAAAGAAAAAATGTTTACTTCCTTTCTTTTCAATGTTCAATTTTTATATTCCTTCACTTCCTCAAGGATTCTGTTTTCTCAGATCACACCCTATCAAAGGCTCTAGTTTGTGGGTGACTAATAGGTTGTTCTCTGTCCTCTCATCATCCACCCTCACAAATACTCCTGCCTGGATCCCAGTGCCATACCATCCTCATGACTGTGGGTGGGTGTGCTAGAGCTTCTACAGATCAGTAGTAATTGGAAAAAAAACAAAGTTGTGGTCTTGCCTGGGTCAGTCCCTGCTAGTGGAGTGCTAGAAGCTTGGGGAGAGCATGCTGCAGCCAATGCAGAGGGACAAAGAAGGGGCTCCTAAGTCACAGAGTACCAGCTACAGGTAACCGTGTCACACGATACTTTTGCAAATCATTTAAGCTTCATCTTACAAATTAATACTCATTTTATGTGTTCCCTCTATTCCAAATAAATATTGCAGAGTGTTGCTGCCCTGTAAACTATTTTCCAGTAAACAAACAGACTATTTCCTCTTTCCCTTGCTACAGTTAGTTTTCAAGGCTAGCACATTCTGGGCTCCCAGTGATGTTCCCAATATGGCATCTTCACTAAATAATATATTTTGGGGGAAAATAAGTTGCAAGACTGTCTGGAGACAGGTCTCTTGTAAACCCCTCTCCTTATAGGTCACRCACCTAGCTTCTATCAGTCCTTGCCTCTTAGCAACCTTTCATTTGCTGTATAATCAATTTTAGCCTCTTAAATCTGCATCTGAGCTCCCACTCTGTTTCAGCCCATCTCAATAGAAAACTAGAAACCAAAAGATGGGCTTGAGTTTTCTTCTTTCAAAGTCTTTCCTTACCCTCCACTGATTTCTCTCTTGCCATTTTAATTCTGTTACTACAGCAACCTTGTATTTCTTGCTTTGGCAAAGTTGACATGTTAGCATGGGGACTCACACAAGGCCTCTCTAATCAGCACTTATGTGGTCTAAAACATTTAGCTCATCTGCTCAGAAGACTTATTAAAATGTTCGACCCATCTGCTGTGGGAGGCTCAAGTGAAACTGGAGCCAACATTTTCCCACTCGGTTTCCTGTCATGCAGCCTGACCAAAGCCTCTCATTTCAGCAACACACAGCAATGGTGTGTCTCTACCATAAGGCAGAACACTTGCTTGTATGTGGTCTTTGGACACACTTAAAAGAATGTCAGCTCAGTCTTCTGCAGTGACTGTTGGATAAAAGGCTGTGCTGACATTTGCCTTTCAGAGTGCTAAACGCTAGAAAAATCATTTGACTGTGGCACACGAAATTCAGAGCAACATCTTTCAGAATGCTTCCTTTGCCCTCAGACGCTCGGAGGGAGACATTTATGGCAGCAGGTTTCCAGAGAGCTGGCACAATGGATGGGACCTGCCCCAAGAGGGTCCTTCAAAGGAACCATGTAACCTGGCTGGCAAGCTGGCATCCCCTTTTCCTACTTTTTAACATCTAATTGTCTGGAGAGCTGTGCAACTTGCTCTGTTCAGTTTTGATCTACTCTGTTGCTCTTGTCTCCCCCAGAGGAAACATCACAATTTCCTTTAATTCCCTCTCCATCTCTGACAACATTCAGTCTGCCTATAGGTGATCTGTGTTATGTTGCCCAAGTCTACATCTTTCCTGAGGGAGCTGGAGGCAGTGGTGATTTTGTAAGATGTATAGCTACCATCATCTGACTAGTTATAGCCATATCTGTATCTGTGAGAAGCCATATCTGTATCTATAATCATTCATTCACAAAAGTATTCCTCTCCAGCTTGCTATGAGTGTTGGACTAATAGTAAAACGTGAAGTTTTCCATTATCTTCACTCAGCAGTTCTGCAATCCCTCCTGGTCATGGCCATGGACTATGTTAGGAAGCAGAAGGTAGTTTGTTGCTTATTTGCCCTAAGACTTGTCTGCAACACAGATGCCCTTGCAGGGAATGGCAGCAAGTCAGAAACAGGATACGGGCTGTGGAGAGAAGCTACAGGGTGATAATTTGGCCAGTGGAAGATGGATGAATACAACCTATAAAGGTAACTGCAGCGTGAGGGTGAACAGCAAACAAAAATACCTCCAGCCAACTGTCTGGGCAATCACTGTAAATTGACTAAGACATCTCTGAGAGAAGGTTTAATCACACAAAGCTCCGCTTGCTCATCTCAGCTAATGTAGCTGATGGGTGTTTGTAGTCAAATCCCCTTCACAATGATCCTGTTTAGAAACCAAGTTGCATGGAGGGAAACCTGCTAAAGAGTCAGTTCATCTCCCCATTACTGGTGGAATTTACTTCTTTAAGTAGCTCTAGGGATTACTGAGGTATTAAGGAAAGTGCTGTGACATTGAACTGTATTTCCTCTGCAAGAGGATGTCAGTGTGTATTTGTCCTCTGTGGAGATCATGGCAAGGAGTCTGTGATTTTTGTGAAGAGCTTTTGTGTGTGTGTGTGATGCTGTTTTGCTTTAGTTTTTTAATGAGGAAAGAAAAAAATCCACTGTCACTGTCTATATTAGGGACTTTAAAAGTGCTTAAAAGCACTAGGAACGCCTTTAAAATGCAGACCTCATACTAGAGATAAAGCATCTATCCAGAGAAGAGATGCTTTGATGCCTTAGATGTATTTGTTTGTTTGTTTTAGAGGGGAGAAAAGAACGGTATGTTTTACTGATACACTATTAACCATCAAGATTGCCCAAAGGCATCAGCAGGTTCATTTAAAATGTAAATGAGCCTTTCCGGCATTCAGTTGTTCAAATTCTACAGGCTGCTATTATGTGAAATTGGATGGGGCCTTCACATGGCACAGCTGAACAGTTAGGCTGGCCTCCCTCTTCCACCCAATTATGACCAATGTGAATGGCCACTCCTGTGGGCCTGAGAGCTTCTCTCCAGATTAGGAGAGTTGCTTTATTATAGAAGACAGGGGCAATTAGCTGAGTCCCTGTGCTGCTAACGAATGGTCTCCTTGGGAAATACCACTTAGCATTGCAAACAGCAAGCGGGCATTTATTCATGGCCTTCCTACACCCTTTTGGGAAGGACCATTCTCTTGAATTAATGTTTGGAGGCTATCGGCTAAAAACGAGCATAAACCACAAAATGCAATTGGACTGAGGAAGGCTTTCTCTTTTTAATACTTAATCACTGCATGCCTTGAGCTTACCCGGAGTGGCACTCACCAGTGAGATCCCTTCCCAAACAGCGCCCTGGCGGATCACTTGGAATAGCAGCTGAAGGAATACTTTTGCCTTGGAGTGATGCTGCATCGGGGACATGTTAAAGATTTGTATTGTCACTTTTTAAAGTTCTGCAGCGTTTTTAATCCATAAAAGAAGGCTTAGGAGGCATGTTGCCCACTTAACGGGCGAGTCGTGCTATAGTGGATCACCCTGATCTCCCAGAGGAGGCTGGTTGAAAACCAAGAATTCCGTTGTGCAAAGGATGTCAGAGTTTTGCCATTCAGATTTGTTTTGATGTGAAACAAAACACAATACCTCTACTGCTGATTTGGAGCCGGATGATGGCAGGACTACTGACATGTGAGCAGGGGTTCAGCTGCAGCAGCAGAAAGCTCAGAGTGGCAAAGCTGGTTTGTGGCATGGAGACAAAAGCAACCAGAGAGATGGTTGTGGGGAGAGTTAAATGCTTATGTTAACAACCTTTGCCATGGAATCCTGTCCAGTACGGCCTGATCAGGTTGGCCCTGAAAATCCCACTTGCTTGCCAAACCAATGCGTAAGAACACATTTTTGTAAGTTAGGAACAACTATGTCCTTTTCATGATGATGATGAGGAGGAGGAGGAGGAGGAGGAGGAAGAGGAGAAGGAGGAGGAAATGTAGTTTTGCAAACATCCCTAGACTGGACAATATTTGTCAGAGTTTCACTGAGCTTAACTGTACATGACTGTGCAGGTACACACACACACCTGTGATCCACAACCTAAACTCATGGGTGTGCTTAGCGGAGAAACRTTAACTGCATATCGTATAACTTTTTTAATAGTGTTAAATAACCTTAAACTTTTCCATTTCCTTTTTGTGCGTGTGTGTGAAAATCGCTGCATTTTTCAAAATGTGTTGAAACTACTTAAGATGAATTGTTCTGCTGAAGAGAAAAAGGGTGTCTTATCTAGAAACAAGTTTCCCCACTGCACTGAATTTTGTATAAGTAGGGTTAAAAAAATCAAAGAAAGCAGAAACACTAAAGAAGATCTTAATTTTTGCTTCTATATCAGTCCTTCCATTACTTCTGCCTATTATGGCTTGCATTCCAGCCTCCGGATAGGACTTGCATGCCCCTATTAAACATAATCAAGCACTTGGAGAACTTATTTCCATGTATCTAAAATGGAACCATGATTTGCATGTAATTAAACTAAAAGAGAAAAAGAACTAACATGAATCTTTTCCATTGGTTTTGAACATGCTGCGTCCAAAAGGAATTCACCATGCTCTTTTAAAAATACTGCCAGTTATCCTAAATGATACAATTTTTTTCTTATTTAAAATTTCTAATTAAATTAAAAAAAAATCCTCTTGGGACACATTCAAAACTTGAAAAAGTAAGAAAACAGCATGATGGGTAAGAAAAATTAATTTCTCTTACTTTCTCTTAAAATCTTAAAAATTTTGAGAGAGCGAGAGAGAAGAGCATTTCTTTTTGTGATTTACAAGGATCTTGAGGTAAGCTAGGTGTATTGCCATTTGCAAGCTCTGCTTCTTACAGTGTAGGAAGCTGGCTGGGATGAAGTAATTTTGATGGTCGATAGTGTCCTGTAAAAGGTTACTGGAGCTCCACCATCACCCATGCAATGATATAATGATTTATTGTTGTCAAAGCCTTCTACACAAGGGATAGAACAATCTAAGCTTCAGCATTCAATATAGGCACATTGTGTTCATTTAAAAAATAAATGTGATGCTGGGACTGCCTGAAACAGCTGATCTTATCTTAGAACATCGGCCTTGGGATTGCAAAAGCATCCCTGGCAATGCTTTATGTCTCTGCTTTGCTGAATAGTGGAATAAAAAAGAAGAAAATTTGTAGGAGTGAAGCTTATGGCAAAAGAACAGGGAGGATGTGAGTTACACACTTGCAAAAAAAATGTGTCTGCCACAGCAGGGCAAAATGTGCTGAATTACACTTGAAATCCACGCAGAACTTCTGCTACTCCACATTTCTATTATAAGCTGAGTTCTCCTTGAATTTCTTATCCTGAACTTTGTACCGATGCTAGGTAGGCGTCTAGACAGTACATCTCTTTATGCTGATGGGCTTGTTGAAAATTGCCTTCCTCTAACTTATTTTTCTATGATTAAGTTAGAGACGAAGATGATGTGGGGCATCCTGGAGCATGTGATGCACACAAGAAATCCCAGCTCCTTGAGTCCCACCRATAGGGTAGTCAGCCTTGGTCCAGTATGGAGATGCCATAAGCCTGTCCGATGGGGATTTCCTCCTAGCAGGGAACTGAAAGGAAAACCTACACCAATGTGTCTACACCATCTTCCATCTCTTCCACTGTAGGATGTTATGTTCATCCAAGCAAGGAAGATTTTTTATTTCAAGAGGCAATGAAGTCACCATTGGTTGGGTATCTTTGCTTGACTTTGGACAAATGCATCTTTTCCACTGATATTCATGGAGGAGGCTGAACTCTTCATGTATAAGGCGCTGTATGGATATAACGCCTAGCAGCAAGTTCTGTGCATCCTTGCCTTTTGCACAACCTTCCTGATTTCTGCGAGCTTGCAGGGGATGTAAAGCAGCCTCCTCTATCCTATCACTGCTGTTTCTGCCTTTCTCCCTTACCTGCACGCCCAGAGAAGTTGTAAACTTCTCTGTTTACTTCTCTGTGAACTTCTCTGGGAAGCGGGGGAGCTATCTGCACAGAGCAGAGCAGAGGGAGGCTGAGAGGTACAGCTGTCTGGCACTCCTATGAAATAAAAGCTACAACATGGCTGGCTGCTTTATAGCAGGATATCTTTCAATACATTCTCCTCACGGCAAGGCTGACATTTGATTTTATTAACAAGACAGAGAAACTAGTGCAGAATTAACAGCGGGAGAGATTAGATTACTAGAGCAAATATGCTTTGGTGATAAGAGCACAGGTCCGGAAAACTGGGAGCTGGGCTCTGCTTTGCTGTATGGACTGGAATGGGTTATTCCTCTTCGTCTCTGTTTTCTAGCTTATATTACCAAGGATGTTAACAGCCCCTCAGAAAAGGATGTGCTGATATTTATACATTAGATTTAGGAAAAGGCACTGAAATCTTGAGATAAGTAAGGCAGAGAGAGCACTAATGACATGCGGGACCAAATTCTGCTCGTATTTCTCTGCAGTAAGTGGATACTTATAAAGCTGAAATTATCACCCTGTATTTTATACTTGCACAAACTTCTGGGGGAGCACGTACAGGAACACGTTGTAGGTGAACTGCTGCCTGGCTTTGTCATTTGGCTGGGGAGCGTGAGCCCTTGCCGGGAAATCACCAGATGGCGCTAGTAGAAATAATGTTCAAATGTTCCTTTTTTTAGGCAATTAAAGCTGGAAAAAGGTTTATTTGTGAAATTGTGACTCGGTTTCTTCAGTAAGAAGTATTTGCATCAGCCAGAATTTGTCCAGTGGCTGAACAGAATAATTCCCGTAATTCAGGGCTAGTATTCAGAGCTTACATGCATACCAGCCAAAGGAAAACCAGTGTTGTGTAATAAATCACTTGCATTAGGCCGTCAGCTTTTACTGTTCCTGTTAGCTTCATTTCAGTTTTAATCAATACTTGCTAGGATTTGTTAGGCTGTATGGACAAATCCTGAGGCCTGTACTCGATTCCTATCAAAGTACGATGGTTATCAAAGAGAATGAGAAGTTTGCCTGAGTGGGAGCCATGTAATAAACTGAAGACTTTGAGATCTGAATTTATCACACTTCTTCACTGCTCTACAAACAGATTGACTTCCCCTTGCAACCCTTCTTGCAGAGAAGTTTGCTCATTTTGGAAGCTGGAGAAGTTCATTTTCAAGTAGGTTAAGCCAAAAGGTGCCAAAAATGCATTTTTCTCCTAGTCTATTATTGTATCTTACACTGTAAGTGAGAAGTAGCTTCACCAAGGAATTGATTTCTTGCAAAAGAAACTGAAGCCATGGCTGGAAGATGATTTTCATAACAGATGCAGCCCTTCAGCAGGGATTCTCAGCTTCTTTCACTGCTGGATAGAAGCAGGTCTTGAGTTCAATCCTTCTATTTAAATATTTCATTAAGGGCAGGCATGTTTCCTACTCCCCTCTTAGGGCTCTACCTTTCAATTTCTAACTTATTCAAAATCTATCTTCTTTTATTTTTAATTGAGCTCTTCTATTGTTTTCCATTTCACCTATCAGCTCCCAGAGACATACAACAATACTTTAAACCCCGATAACAGATCTGAAGGTTATTTCAGATCCTACACTCAAGTCACAGTTACAGCTATGTGGGAAAAGCAAAAATTAAAACCAAATCCCTCTCCTGGATGGAAGTTTAGTTACAGCAGGGATCCTTTTTTACCTTTCTCTAAGATCTGGAGACATCCATACAGGGTACTTTACAGTATGTAACACTTAAAGATACCTCATTTCCATTCCACTGCTGCACTCATATATATATATCATATGTATGCAGAGCTCAGGAGGTCTTTCTGAACTTACCTCTCAGGCTGGATAAACTATATGGTTACTCTCCTGATTTGGTTTGGTTTGGTGGCCCACCTGAAAATTCAGGAGAAAAATATCTCAGTTCAAGACAAGGCAAAGTGTTTTGCATGTGGTTTTTCCAACAAAGTGAAAAGATTTTCATCTTTTCAAGTCACTCCAAATTGAAAGGGAAGCCAAAAGAAAACACAAGCCAAAAAGAATACCCCAGCAATCTGCTATGTTGTGCTCCTCTTATTTTGTTTTTTCACAGGCTCTCTTAAAGGTCTAGTCTTCATTCTATTCTGGAATGGAGACAAATACTGGAATCTCCTTTCCCGCCCACCCCCAGCCCCCAAAAGACTTTTTCACCTATGTCTAATTGAGATAATCTCTCTGGAAAAAGTGGAAAGAAATAATTGCCCTCAATACACACACACACACATTTTACACACTCAATTGGCATTTTGCTCCAGGCATGAATTAAGTTTCAGGTATGAACCAGGAGACATTTGTTACTACTGCTTTGACCTCCCTCCTGTTAATTCACATCTTAAAAGAGCAGAAAAGTGCATTTCATGCTCTCATCATTAGAATTCCATTTTGCTGGGGAAATAGTACTGGGCCATCCTTTTCCCTGAGAGGGCTTTTTCTTTGGCATCTGTCATGCCTCATTACACCGAACAGCACACCTTATGCTAGAAAAATAGCAAGCAGAAAAAACTGCAACAAAACTGCCAGTGTCACTGCAAGGATCCTCACTCTATGCACTCACCAAAATAGCACAAACATGATGTGAATAATGAGTTTCTTTTAGTTTTACCCAGCCCTGCTCATTGTTCCTGATATTTGCTTGGGTACTTTAGTTGCATTATCCATTACCTATTTGTTTAAAAAGTAGTAATGATGGACAAAAATCCAGGCGATGACCAAGGTGAGCCTCAGTTGTACATAGCCTAGAACAGAGTCTTTGCTAGACAGTCGACTGTACAACTCAGTGTGAATGTGCAGCTACAGGCTTGGGACTGCTGCATCAAGAAAATGGATCCATTTTGCCTCGTGGATTTTTGTTGAAAGGCTTTAATTTAGAAAACCAAAACTGATCCATGTGGAATTTCAACTAAAATCCTACATTTGATGCATGGGCCACAGTCCCAGGCTGCTAATTTATAGGACACGAAAACCTTGCCCTCATATAAGCTAACTTGAATGCAAATATGTGCAAGCCCATGAAAAACAGCTAGTTCCCAGGCTTATGCACTGATAAAAATGCCTTCACGTTATACCTCCCCATCCACAGTAGTAAAGAAGGCAAGAGCATAGCAGGTATGAACAGCACGTCAACATCTGAGAGTGATCAAACACTCCTGCAATATCCAGGCAGCTTTGTTCTGTACAACAGGGTGGTCTAGTTTTACGGAGCTGCAACGTTGCAGCCAGGCACAGGGACGGCATCCAGCATCCCGCACCTCCTGGAAGGAGAAGCCAGAGTTCTTCCCGCAGACTTGCACAGCCAGAGAAAAGCATTAGACAAGCAGGCTTAGTAGAAGCCCAGAGGAAGGGCAGTGGTTTTCTTTTGGTCGGTTTTGCTTAAAAAGTGACTTATAAATGGAAAGCTACCTTGAAATCCAAATTCATCAGTGTAATCCTGCAGACTCTCAATGAACTAGAAAGAGTAAATGGTCATTGCTCAGTTATGGCCTTATCTCCCCTCCATTCAACACGCAAACACACATGTGAACATTGGTAGACAGGTGGCAGGGCGGGAAAAAAAGAAGTTTCTTTTTCTTTTTGCCATTTGCTCTTGATCCAAATTAGCATAAAGCTGGTGAAACGAACATCTTTGTCAGCATCATAAGAGCAATTAGCCAGGGAGGTTGGTACTCGCTGAGCATCTGCAAGGTCCTGGGAGCTTCTGTTCACCCAGTTGTTTGATCACCAGCATTTCCAGGGCAACAGGCTCTACTCCAGGACAGTTCTTCCATGAGATGTGACTGAGTACTGGGGTCAGCTACATGCAGCCACCTGCATCCAGACCATCTGCAGGAATCTAGGAGGAACTCGGTAAAAGTTCATCGTCTAAAACACACCAAACTGGCCTTTTTTTTTTTATTGGGTTTTTTTTTTTTTTTGGATGAAACTGTTGTCCTGGAAAATCTATAAGCACGTTTACCTTGCCCCATGCTGTACCCGGCAGCTACCTGCCTCCTCCCTCCACCTCGGTTGCCTTTGCTTTCAGGTTCTCTGCCTTTCTCCCTTAAAAACAGCTTGCCTGGGAATTGTCAAGTATTTGAAATCTGACCTGCCGTGTGTCCCCCCCCACCCCAGTCAATAATCACATTAGCACATCTGTGTGACAGAAATAATAGCTTTTGTCTCCCAAAGCTGCAGAGTCCTGTTGCCAGGCAACTCCATCCTGAGGCAACAAAACAGAGAGGAACGGGTGTGTGGGAGGACCAAGCCCGAGTGCAAGAGCTGCTGCTTGTGCTGCTGGTAGCTATAATTGGGGGAAGCTTGGAATATACTGTTTCCACCAGAGATTCAGGATAACAGAGCCTGCCAGACTCAGAAACTTTCAATTAGGTGGCTACAGACTGTGGCTGGTTCATCTTGTTTTGTTCTAATGTTACAGAAAGGCTTTGGGGATGCTGCAGAGAATTGAGCTGCAGATCGGGGTGGCTTGTACCAGAGATGCTAAGCCCACTGCAGCAGAAAGGTAAACACGGTCACCCTTTCCAAATGCATGCCAGAGCACAGCCTAAACATGCTTTGGTGGTCCATCCTCCTCAGGGGCCAGACTCCTTTCGCTCTCCACCATCAGGGATTGCAGCAGTTCAGCTGCTCTGGCATTATTTGTGTACCATTTTCGTCACAGCCTGACAGGCTCAGCATCATGTGGTTAGACAAGAGCATTTCATTTGATAACCAAGCCTTGATTTATCAAATATAACCCTGTTCATTCCAGAAAGAGAGGTGTCCCTAAAATAATAACAGTGGCTGTTGACATRGATAGAATGGGAATTTCATTTGTCTCTTCCCAGCTAAATGAAGAAAGGCTGCAGCATGAAAACCTTGGAGAGTGAAGTTATCTTGGATAAAAAGAGATTGCATCCTTAGGGGCATCAAGGAAGACTCAACAATCTTCATCGAGAGAAAAATAAGGCTAGAACTACATTTATTTCCAGGTCTAAGCCTCTGTCCTCTGTTTCCATAAATGTATTAGCCCACCCCAGGTCTTGCCAGATAGCCCTGTGGGATGCAGCCAGAATGGACATGGAAAAAAAAAGAAAAATAAAAGGTGCCTAAAAATCCTAAAAAAGCAAAAATCAACCGAACTTGTTTGCACAAGGAAAAATATAGCCAGAAGCAAACTCGAACCCTGGAGATTGCCATTAGACAATATCCTGAGGAGGAGGATTGGARATACTGAATGCCAGGGTCCACTTTTGGTCATCTCTTATTTATACTAGGTGCCCTTTCCAGTTTCCTTTCCTGTGCTCCTTTATCAGAGCTAGGTGTGGACAAACACTAAGGCATATAAACCTGCTGCAAACACTCAGACCTCCTGCCAGGAAAGGACTATACTGCCCATACTTACTTGGAKTCAATGCATGAAATCCAGCCTCAGCCTGCTGAGAGCTTCTCTCACCTGTACAGTCCTACAAGGCAATGGTCTTGTCCACAAAAGAGGTGCACATACAGCATGTCTGGGTGCTGTATTGACCCTGCCARAAGGAAACCTAGTATTTTCTACAGATAGGATATGGCCCAGAACAGTGGCTTAGTCACTACCCGCACTTATGACTGTTTATATTGATACTTTGTAAATCCAATTTCAGCCATGGGATAYATACAGCTATGCATGCATTCTGCATATAGGGTACATCTTGAAAAGCATCTCTTTGGTCTCAACTTCACTGAGGAGAAATGGAAGTTTTCCAGTGACCTAAATGACCTGAAATCAATAGCAATCGAGCTCCAAAATGTCATCRCTGGATCCTCGGTGCATCACGACAGCCAGGCACAAAGGAGTCCCTGTGTGTACAGACATTCATCAAATAAGGGCTGCAGGAAAAGCAGTTAAGAGATTCCTTGCATAAATTATTTAGTGATTGTTATTCAACCTTCTCCATTTACATGTAAGTCACTGTATCCAACTGGGTAAAGAACCATCTTCATAACCTGTCTTGTATTATAAAGCATCTTTGATACTTTCCACAGAGACATTTGTAGTGTATTTAGGATAGCAGAAGTATGCAACCCCACGTCAGAAAGCTTTTACTTCCACATGAATATTTGTTTTGCTGGTGCTCAGTGGTTGAATTGTTGAATATACCACATTCTGGATCCTGCATTTCTTACAGCTGTCTCCTGCTCTACAGCAGCATTTAAGTTTATTTCTTGTTCTAGACCGTACATATTAACAGAGGGGTAATCGTGCTGGGCTCAGCCATAGCTGGAGAAACTAAACCTTGGATATTAAGCAAGTGTGAACAGTGCTGCATTAGATTCACGTCTTGGATAGCACAGTTGCAGCTGGCCATAAATCTGTGACTTTTTTTCCTTTTGGCTTTCCTGTGAACTTTGGTTTATGGTCTGAAACACAGGTAACAAAGGAGGCCCTATTCCTTTAAAGACACAAAATTTTAAAGGGTAAAGAGTAATTATATCCCATCTTATAAAGGGCAAGCAAGTAGGGATTGTGCCCAAGTCTTATAGGAGGTGAGACACAGACTTTTACCGTAAGAAGTTGGAGTTAAAGAGTATAGCTGATTGCACAGGTTAGCTAGGCTTTGCTGCCTGCTGGCAAAAGACAAATAAAGACATGAGAAAGCTAAGTGAACACTGGGAGCATGTCAGGAAGCACAGAGAGAGAGCACTTCTTGGGCACAAAACTTTGGAGATGCAGAGACACCTTAATTTCTCAGTGCTTCAGAAGAAGTAGAGGGAAAGGAATCCAAAGTTATGGGTCAGGGAAACTACTCTGAAGACAATCTTTGAAACACTACAAAAACTTTCAAAAATGTTTAAGAGAACAACTCTATTCCATATCAACCACTATTTGCTCTTTCATCAGCCTGGGAAAAAAAAATACAGGCACTCACAGAGCAGAGATGTGCAGTCAGTTAAATCACATGCCTCTAGGTCTCTTTATAATAGTGCTGTAGTTATTTGTTAGCATGAAATGCCTCTCCACTCCAATGGGGGGCTTTACTGCAGTACCTAATTTAATCTTGCAATGAATATATTCCCTTGAATACAGTGTATTTTGTTTGACAGTTCTTAAACGCTTGGATGAATCTAAACATTGAAGAACTACAGTATACAAATTATTTTTCTGCAGATTCATTTAGCAATCCAAGCTAACAGCCAGATTATTAATAATGAGCTAAATAAGATACTTTTCTAAGGGTCGATGGGCATTTGAAGTCTGAAAAAGAAAATATAATATTTGCTACTCAGCTTCCCTCTAGGATAGTACTTGAAAAGCACTCAGATATCCCTTTAGGAAAGGCTATTTTTTCTCATGGTTATACTTACATTGAGGAAACTAATTGCATGGGAGGAATATGAAAGCGAAGCTGCTAACTTTCCCTACGTATGTTTTACAAAGGCACAGGGCTATTGTTACGCCAGAATTTTGGCTAATAAAATAGCAAAAGCTTCCCAATCTCTTGGCTGCATTCCTTTAAAAACAACAGCAGCTCTGCGGTATCTTGCAGATGCAACAATTGGCGACCAGCTCATCCAGATGTACCTGAATTAGCTTTACAGATTAGCTTTATAGCTCAGCTACTAGTGACAGCCTGGCTGTAGAAGCAAATCCCTCTTTACAAAAAAAGAATATGTTGTTGTCTTATGGCTCAACTTTTCCTCTTGGCAGAAGTTATTATTGGTCTATCTATTCCAGTAGCTCATTGGAGCTCTGTGGTGAATTGAAACCTATAGTACTACACCACAGATACAGAAAAAGATGGTCCCTTTCCCTGAACACTTCTATTCTGGGAGGGGGGAAAAAAAAAAAAAGCTACTATTTATCTGTCATTGCATCAGTTAATATAGATGGAAAATAAGGGACAAGCCACTGAATTCACAAACCGTTCTGCAAGATCAAAGCACGCTTCAAGATACGGGCAGGAGCAACTGCTCTGAGTAATTCAGTTGTGTTTGATCATTGCAGAATCTGAGCGAGAAGGATAGTTCATACGTGTGTGGCTGGGGCAGCATGGGGGTCTCAGCGATGCAGACAGACAGGTAGCACCCCTTGAATACAGAAAGGTGACAACAGGATCTAGAGAGTGGAAGAAAATAATGTCTTATACAACTAACAATTGTATCCAACTGTGAATCTACAATTATTAATATCCAGACAGTTGTGAATCTTAGAAGAGAGCCAATGAACACAATAGCTCACCAGATCTGCTGCTGGTCCAAGAAGTCAGGCACAGCCGGTCTGCCAGGCGGAAAGCACAGACTTGCTCAGACCTGGTATGCCCTGCACGGCAATACCAGCAGTGTCTGGGTTTCCTGGACGTTTTTATTTTCTTTCCACCTAGAAATTCCCTCCAGTCAGAATTAGAGGATTTTTTACATTTGTGCAATAGCTCAGACACAGAAGAGGGACATCAGAAATTCCTGGCTAGGCCCATTGCATGTCCTGTGGGAAACGGGCAGCAAGCCTGAAACCTTCTGGTCTTGCTGGGTTTATGGCACATGGAGAGATCAGCTGCACTACATGCCTGCTGTAGGTGAGAGCTTTCCATGAGATCCACTACATGTGAGCAGCTCACATGAGGACATGAATCAAGTGAACACATCTCTGTTCCTGCTAAAACCTTTACACTCTTTAAGGTTCAAGGCCCAGTTAGTCTCCTAATTCCAGAATTAGGAAATTCCCCCCTCTCCCCATAGGTTCCAATACACACCAATGCAGAGCTCTCTTTGCCTCTGTCTCTCCCATGCTAATATTCTTTCACACCCACAGTCATGCTAACATGGTTCACATGCAGAGTCTTCTCCAAAGAGCATCCTTTGTTAAGTAGCAAAGCTTTTCTTTTTCCCCTCCTTTTATTCGGTAGCCTTGTCAGGAGCATTTGCACCTGTCCTCTCACACTCAGCTGCTCTCTATTTTTGCTGAAGATTTCTCCTTTTCAGTACAGGGCACGAAAAGCAGAGGGTTTCATTCAGTATTGGCTGGGAGAAAAAAAATCCTGTCTAAAACAAAGCTACTAGCAAAGCAGAGAGCAAAAGAGAGCGAAGGAAAGAGAAAGAGATAGTGTGCCTGCAGGGAAAGTAGCTTAAGGAGAAGTGTAGGAGGAATACTGACTCTAGACTTGCAGCAGGTCTATTTTTCATAAAGATAATAATAAAGAATAATATGGTGTAATTAGGGCACAAAAATCACACTAAATTGCTGAGTGCTTGTCTGCAGCTTTCACTGAGAGGGAAAGAAACAATGGGGCTGAACGGCTCCTCCCAGGGTTAGCACTGAGACCCGTTTTCCCAAACTCACCTAAAGGATCTCGCTGCTGAAAGCTAGAAGTGTGTATTGGAATGTCAGGGCCATTTTTTTTTTTTCTTCATTATAAATTCCCCTGAGCCAGGTGTGAGAAGGCTGGCATGGGTGTACCAACCAGTACAACACCACAAAGACATACCTATTCAGGTCCTGAAAACTAAGGATGCACAATCTGTGCGGCTTCTAGAGCTAGACTGAACATTGAAAACTGACATCTCTGCACCATGCCCTCATGGTAAAATATTTTCCTGTCTTCTGCACTCAGCCTGCGATGGGGACACCCTTTGCCTTGCCATTGCTCTGGGCTCTGCTCCTTGCATTTTTCCAAAAACACATGCACGATGCTGTAAATGCCTTCTGCAGCCAGCATGACACAAGAGCAAATTCCTGTGTTTAAAGAGAGAAGGATCCAGTCTGTATGCTCTTCTTACACGGAGATGGGAAGGGAACTATTCCTGATTCAGAGCAGTTGGTACTGGGTTGAGTAGCTTTCCAGAGAGCCATATAATACAGACCTGCTCTGATCTCATTCAGGTACTGAACAACCAATTTTCACCAAATTGGATTTATTCCTCACTGTTTCTTATCCTCTGTCGAAAATGACTTTCACTTTAATTTTCTACACAGTTTTCTTAAATAAGGACATCAGTCTCCCTGAAAGAAAATCTTTGATTCAAAGTTCACAGTGTCGGTTTCTAGCACATGTATACCTGTAGTTCTGCTCAGAAGAAAGGGATTGTTTTCAGAGTCCTTTAACATCTACTGCATCAAAAAAAGAACATTTTCCCATAGTCCAGGAAACTGTCTAGCTGAAGACATTACTGGGTAATCCCTTCCCTAGGGATGTGGCTGTAAACCTCATTCCACTTTAGGTAGTGATTTTCCAGAGATTTTAATCATTTTGAGTTTTCATGCTACAAAATCACTGCAAAGCGCTTACAACTATGAATCGCAACTGAAGAGGGAATTTGAGCTGGAGTTAGAGCAGTAGAAGCTGGAAAACCTGCTGGCGAGGGATGCGTGAAAAACCCAGCAGCACAAACTCCCAGACTAAGCCTGATGTGTTGGAAGGAAGGAGACTGCCCTGGTCAGCAGTCCTGGAGCAAAGAGCCCATGTTTTAAACAGGAGAGAGATGAGGCGTTACTGTGAGATCTCCCCCTCCAGTCTGCCCTCACAGTCCAGCCACACCAGCATTTGAAGGACTGAACCACACTTAATCCCTGGATAATCCCATTTCCCTGGCCTTGGACTGAAGGGTACTGGTGGTGATAGAGGTGTGTGTTATCACACACAGATGTATTCCTCCTTAATCTGGGGAGCTGGAGCTCTGCATTTCTTAGAAGTAGTTACCAGCTCCCTGGGATGTTCTGGCATTCCCACACATAGTCCTGCGGCACATCAAAAGGCCAGTAATAAATCAGGTTTTAGTATCCAAACACCTTATTATTTGCCACTTGCCCTAAAATCACCTTTCTGGCAAGCCAATATAGACAATGCAAGTTATGAGGTTCAGAGATAAATGAAAAGGTATATGCATAAGATGAGTTTAAAAGATTTTCGTCATTCTGTGTCATCCAGCTAACCATCTGTCAAGATGCTTATGCTGCCTTACGGCTGGGATCCAGTCCACAAGCAAAAGCTTCACCTTGAATACAGCTTTCACTGGAGACGATGATGCTTTGTGTCTACCTTATTGTTATAGACCCAAACTCTCTATGGTGATTATATCACCTTCAAGCATTCTCCCCCAGGGTTTCTTGTGAGTCACCATTTAATCAGGGGTCTCATTTTAACACTCCCTTCAGAGGACTGCTGACTGCATCTGTCTACTTAATAACAGTGATGCTCTTTGAACATAGTGATGCTCTTTGAACATGACTAGGCAGAATTATCTGCTAGCCAGAACATACTAATGAATGTTTCAGTATTTAATTGTAAGCACACATTAACCCATTGCAAAGTAAATGTACTTTTCCAGCTGAGGGAGCAATATTTAAACCTCAGTGCATTGTTTTTTAATAGCGGGAAACTATAATTTATGTAAGATAGCAATGATTTCTTAAGCAAGTTCAGAAGGAGGAATAATGTATGCTATTCATTACTAGGTTTTGATTGTGATGAGATAGAGCAATTTGGGGTAGGTGTGTTTGGGACAAAAAGTGCTCTAACTATGGCTTTGAGAGATACGGTGATGGAAATTCATATTTTCAATAGTTTAAAAAAGCTGAAAAGGTGCTTAGAACTTCACATGGTCATTACTAACAAATCTCACATAAATAAGTAAATAAATACTATGTAATGATATTTATATAAAGAAGCAAGTGAAAATTAATGGAATATTTGTTCTCAATGATGGTCAATCTCAGCTTGCATTCATGCATCCAGGAATCCACACAAAAGCACCAGATTTTAGAAAAAAAAAAGTATGAAAGGCTTCTGGTTTAAATAAATTGTTTGGTAATGACATCTTTCTTACCAGCCAGTTTGTTGCTGAAATTAAATTGTGGTCTATGTTTCGAGGCAGTTTCAGACTTGATTGTACTCCCTGGTCTTAAAATCTGTAAATCAATACTGTTACAATAAATCTCCATGTCTTCACATCTTAACAACAGTTGCATGATCATTGATTGCTGAATTTGAAAGTTTCAGAAGGTCTCCCTCAGCCTCAAATCTGTCTTGTATATGGATCTGTGCTGCAAGAAACCCTGCCCAGGGGTATTTGTAGAAAACAATCTTTCATTGTCACTTTACAGATGATGAATGAAAGAAGAGGGAGATTAAGTGCCTTCTAGTAAGAGCAAATCTTTTGCAGAGAACTCACTGAACTGAACTCACACTATTTGATTCCCTTTTCGGTACCTGAGCCATGAGCTCATCCTGCTCCTGTACTGACATTAATGAAATAACCATAAATGGGACCATGACAAAACTGCAAAGTTTTCATGCTTTGAAGATTGCCTGGAGGTGAATGCAATGGCCTCACAAGGCAACCTCACAAGGAGGTATCCCCTCCTCCTCATCCATTGTGGCAAGTGTGTAAGTATTAATCAATTAATCATTTCTGAAGTTTAATCAAGGGCTGAAGTTGTAATCAATTGGCAACCCAATGCAAGACAAGGATGTTTGCCTGGCTGCCTGCCTGCCCCTCAGAGCTTAATTAGCAATTATCTCTGCTGAGTGACCCCTTGATCCTGCACAGTTTAGCTGAAAGAAATGTATCCAAGTGGTAATTTCACCTTTTGCCTCCATCATTTGGTATTATTCTAACTGTTTATTAAATTCCCAGACTCTCCAGAGCTTGCACAATGGGAGAATCTTTAGTTAAACCTGCAATTACTGTAATGAGAAGATATAATGAAGTTATCATTAAAGAAGATGAAACATTTTCTTATTTTCCCCTCCCCCCCTTACTTATAACCATCTTCTTCTCCTTCCCCTCAAACTGCAAAGAGTTGGCATTTCTAGTAGAACTCACCAAGAAGAATCTGTGGTACAATTACTTGCAGAAAGAACCACAAGGAAGGAATCTCATGTCAGTCTGTCAGGACTGGAGGTTTCCTGGAGCAACCCAATTCCTCATAGTTTTGCAAAGGTAGGTCTCAAATTCTGTATCTTACTGCCATGTTATCAGATTATGACATTCCCAGGGGAAGGCAGGGGGCATAGCTGTAAAATGTGTTGTTCTGGAATATTTAACTATTGCATATTTATTTCATTAAAAATCCTGCTTTCCCAGCTCTCTCTGAAGTACCTCTGTAGGCAGAAAATAGACTGTCAAAAGCTGGAAGTGAATCACTGGAAGATCAGCTTTAATTTGAGACGAATAATCTAGAAACAGCAGGAAAACACTGAACATTTTCTAAAATGTGGAGAACACATTTTAGCATTGGATAAGGACTCTCATACTTGTGTCAGTAGTTGCAAAGGCTAATATAAGCATAGCAAAAGGAATAAAAGAACCCCATTGTTCCCAAAACATTGGTGGACTCTGTTGGAGAGCTCACTTTACAGTAGATGCTGAGTACACTTCTTGTGTCCCAAACATTGACATCAGTTAAAGAGGTTTAGCAACATCTACACCTACATCTTTGCAAACTCAGACTACTTCTACGATGAAAAAAATCCAGCTTTAATAGTTACACGCACAGATACTTGCATAACTGATGAGCTAAACCCAAATGTCCTGCCAAAGGAACTCAGCTGACAGTCTCAGCAAGATATTAGCCTGTCTGGGATCTAGATCACTCCATTGTAGCTGAACTAGCACTGTGGAAAATATGTACAAGGTAGCAAAGACATATTCCAAAGTGTCTCATCTCAGTTTCTAAACGTTGGTTGCAAAGACCCCAGGTCACATATTTGACCTTCTCCTCCCTCTCTATTCTAAAGAATGGAAGTAGAGGCCAAGATTGCTTATGCATATGCTTATGCAACATGAGGACACAGCATCATCTGAGGGGTTTGAAGATAAATAGCAGTAATACCACAGCTGTATAAAACTGTCATAAGCAATATTCCCATTGGACAAGTGGATAAAATACTGACTTTACACAGAGCAATATTCCTGGGAGAAGGCCCTTAAATTATTCCTTGGGGTATCTTGCTGTTACAGAGGCATGATGGATGTCCATGCATTAGCGGTGCCATCTCAAGCCATCAGAAGCGTTGACACAGATGAAACATTTTGATCAAGTGTTCCTGTTCAGCTTTATATATTAAAAACTGTATTGGATGGAGAAGCAGAACTCTCACCTTTGCTCCATCTTTATTTGTATTCTCACAACGTAACAAAAATAGAATAAAACAGCTGGAAAGACAAGACTGATCTCAACACTCATGCTCACTGGAGGCAGGGCCTTCCTTTGGTGGCTGTAGATCCATTCAATTCTAGGGGTTTGCATCTATTTAAGTAACTATCTGTTGATGTATTCTTGAGGTCTAAATTACTCCACCTGCAATAGATTGTGTGTCTGTGCAGCACCTAGCACAGTAGGTGCTAGTTCATGTGTAGGTCTCCTAAGTGAATATACTTCTTTGAGGCTCCTACTGAACAGATGAAGATGATTCCTCTTTTCTTTTCCCTATCCTTGTTGTGTCACATCCTAGGAGAAAAGTCCGCTAATTAGGAGTGGCTGTTGTTGATTCTTCATTTGCTTCAGAAATTACTGAAGCTCTAGTGAAGAGCTTATGAGGGACAGTTGATTTGCACAGTTTTGGGAACTGAACCACAGAACGTTACACAGGTCAGAGCATCAGTATTTGCTAATATCCGTTGTCTTTGACAGGATTGTTGTGCCAGGTTTATAGAGGGCATTTGCTGCTAATAATGATTGAACAAGAGGAAATGTCCCAACACAGCACAAATTAATATACAGGGCAATAGCTGTAATGAGGCTGTAAAATGAAACTCAACACCCTCAAGCAGGGCTGTATTTTCTGACTTCCCATTTCAGGGATCTGATTGTACTTTGTTTTGATAGCACTTGAATTAGGGAAAATGATGGGAAATTGGGGCTGCAGAAATTTTGCAAGTAGATGTTCTGTGCTGTCTTCACCTGGAGAAGGACAAGGATGATATAAACGCTGGAAAGCACTATATAGTAATCACACCCTTTTTTAATTGAAATAATAATAACATATATTACATGCACATAAGATCAATATATATTACAGCAATTAAACATGGATATATAAAAAGGAAAGACTAAAGACTTATTTGGTAAAATAAATTCGTCATTGGCTTTGTTCCCTTGATCATAAGCTATATGGTAAAGACAAAACTCAATTTCAGTGAGTGTATGAAAGTGCACTGAACATATTTCAAGAAAAATGCCAAAGAATTTGGTCTTTCAACACCCAATGGACTAGATGTTGGATTGGAATTCAGCACCTGAGTACCACTGATACAAGGGCTAGCTGACTGGTTCATTTAATAAACCAGGAGAGCCCAGCCTGACTCCAGACCCCAATCCATAATGGACATCACAAGGAGTAGAGACTGACTGAAAAACAGTGTACTTGTTGTAGACTAAGGAGAGGATTTTAATGACTTGTGGATGTGTTTGAGCTCACAGATCAAGAAATGGGAGGTGGGATTTGAAGGAGGATGAAAAATTAGAATCAAGTAGAAGATGACTGAGGTATCTCTCAGCTGTTTTGAGGGCTTGTGAAGTTGTGTTGTGCTGTGTGACAGCATGCTGACAAACATGGCTGCTGACCCATGTTTGTGGTCCCTTCGGTGCTGCCATTGCTCCTTGCTCCTGACCACCTCCATGCAGCCACACCTTGTGCTTGGGGGATGCAAGCGCTCATCCACTGCAAGCTGCATTGACAGCTACTCTGTAGCATGAGTTGCATGAGTTGTTCAGCCTCCTGGGTTCCTGTCTGTATTACCTGACAGCAGTCCCATTTCACTCCAAGGCTATCACAGGTGAAAGCAGCTGTCACTTCTCCTCTTTGAATTCTGCCTTTACAATGGTTACCACAAAACAAAAGCGCTAATGATAACAGTGCAAACTTCCTTACCATGTATGTCTCTAATGAAATGGCTTGTGTGTCCCTAGAGGGGGGAAAGATAGTTAGATCTTTCTCTCAATTATTTTTCCAGTCTATTAAACTGTCTAAACTCCAGTTTCTCAAAAATATATAAATAAAATAAAAACCAGAGACAATAAATGAAAATTGAGGCCTCTGCTCATCTCATCCAGCATCATGGTTTATCATCCCCAGGAGATGCCTTTAGAAGCATGGCTTTATGACCATAAGAGAAAATAATGATGCACTGAGAAAACTTGCAAATGCACAGCCCTGTTGCACACAAAATGGATCCCCTAAGTGATTTATCATTACCATTTGCAAAATAAATAGCGGTAGAAGAAAGGGAAAGGATGGCTCTGTTTAATTTGGTGTGTTTACACGGCAAGGAGAAGCTACCACTGAGGGAGAAGGGAAAGGATAAAGGCAGGAGCGAGGGAGAGGAAACAACTTAGTTTCCTCACAAAAGATGTATCACCTCTGACGACTGCTCTTGTTCAACTAACCAGTTGAAAGAAAGTGTGTTCCCAATGTATAATGGTGTAAACATATATCAAATGGAAGTTTAGCTATCCCAGCCTGAATCCTCTTTAGCTTGCTGCCAGTGCTTTGAAAAATGCCCTTATCTATGTCTGTGGCTCTGAGAGGAGACAGGATGGCACCCTGTTATACACAGCCCATTTCAAACACTGCAGATCATATACATTACACTGCAGATCATATACATTAGTTACGTACCTGCCTTTTGGAGCATATATGTACCTGCCCATTATTAGTGAGATTTGGTTTCCCACCTCTGGTTCTCAGTGATTTTTTAAGGAAAAGAAGGAAAAGGGACAAGGTACAGTTATGCACAGCCGTCTTAAATAGCAAGATTATTTTTGCCTGCATTTATCCCATCATACTTTGAACACCCAGCTCACGTACCTATGCATCCTATAAGGCCCCAAAAGTCAGTGAAGGTCCTCCACCTCACTGTAGATCTGTCACCTGTTTGAGATTCCCATTTGTCTCTACTGACTTCAGAGAGTAGATTTATTTAGACAGATCAAGTGCATGCACAGAAATGAGGTTGGGTCTGTGGCACAAACCCCTGGATAAGATCTGCTCTGTGTATTTGGGTGCCCAGAAAAGCAGAATAGCAGCTGGATGCTAAGACTATGCAGAACCATCTGACAGGGCTACCTTTGCTATATTCCTGGCTGACCACTGACTTAAGTGCATTATGGCTACTCACCTCAGCTCCCTGGGCTCTGCCCTCACAGCCCCCCATGTTAAAAAGGAGATTAATGGTATTTTCTGCCTTTCTCAATATTGAAATACCTAAATGAGAAACACTGCACGAATCTCACTGGAACCACAGCTGCTTTGTTATCTCTCCTTGGCAGAAGCCACAGAAGTCCAGAACCACTGAGGCTGGACAAGACCTCTGGAAGCCACCTGGTCCAACCCCCTCACAAAGGGCCAAATTCAAAGCTAGATCCAGCTTCAAAGTTACAGCCGGTTAGATTAGGTCAGTTTGGGTTAGGTCCCAAACTTTCTGGCTCTGCAGCAAAATAAAATAAAAGCAGCAGTGAGAAGGTGGAAAGAGAAACCTGGAGATTCAGAATCAGGGCACCTGCACTGTCACTTACTCTCTCATCTCTGTAGTAGGGCACTGGCATGAGATAACACTCCGTGCTTGGGAATGCAAAGTTCACAAAAAAGATGGTTCCTATTGCTGATGGTAGTCTCTACAAGCACAGCATATGCGCTTGTGCACAACATAATATATATTCTGAAGGAACAAACAACGGATTCATGTGGTCAGGGCTAAGGGGAGAAATGCTAATTGTGGGTTAGCTGTCCTATACCTCCATCCTACTCTATTCACTCACTAGCGTATGTCCATATGTGACCAGGACACCTTTGCTCCTTTGTCATGAGTGGGCACAGGAAATGGATTGTAGCACGGCTCAGATAATATTCCTGCTGATCCGTTGTTCTACCTCCGCTTTCTAGAGCATGCTTGGATGGGAAGCTGACTCACTAAATGAGGAGCAGAAAGCAGCAATTTGGTGTTCTGAACTTATCCCTACCTTCTTGACAAACACCTGTGCAAGTCACATCTTGCACCAGCTTACACAGACGGCTTGCAGGCCAGCTCCCTCATCTGCACAGCACCAGGTTGACAACTCTATCACATACTGAAATGAGATGACTGGAAAACCGTATCTTCAGCTACTCTGTCCCATGGGTCAGAGAATCAGATCATATTTTCATAGCTTTGAAATAAAATATCACATGCAGCTTGCAAAGCAAATAATGCTGAAATAATCAGGCACTTTTAAATCAATCATTGCACTGAGGAGGACTATGGTTTAGCTTGAAACTGTTGAAGAAGGACATGGCATGAGTAAATACATGCATAGGAACAGTTCAGTTGTTTGTGTTGAATGGGTTTTCCATTCCCCTCAACATGTTGTTGCTGTTTATACTCCACACAAATCAGTTTAGGAGGATCTGGGGGAATTGGAAAGGGTCATATACCCATCTGTCTTCTGTGGCATTCATTGAATGGGTTGGACCTTGGGTTATAGCTCTGCTCTTTGGGGAAGGATGGGGAAGCTTCTTCCACTTTGGTAAATTAAAGGAGTACTCAGCTTTCCCCTGCAGAGCACCTGCTGCTCAGCTCTGCCCCAGTAATATCCTGGGTAAAAAGGCTAGCCTTATCCCATCTCTGACAGTGGTCAGTAGTGAGTGCTTAGGGGAAAGAGGACAACAAAGACAGAGTGATCTTTTCCTGGGTAAACTCTCCTAGCTCCTCACAATCCGTGATTTAGGAACTTCTAGAGCTTCAGAGTGGACCTAGATCATAATCTAGATGTCACCAACACAGTCTAATGTTCACCAGAAACAGCAGATTCTCCAGCCTGGCTGATTTTCCTTCCCAAGACCAGCGCTCAAGCAAGACATGGTTAAAGGAAAGACCTGTGCATTCACTGTGTGTGTGTATTTGGGTGGTGAGAGGAGAGCCAATATGGCCTTGTAGTGACCCAGAGCTCACAGGAACAAGCCTTGATCTTTGTTAAAGCAGCCATGTTCTGAATTTTTGTCTCAGCAGCTCCCCCTCAGCCTCTCAGGTGAAACCTCAGCAGATGACTCACCAGTCATTAACTCTGCATTTCTCCCATCAGTCTGGCTGGAGCCAGTGCTAAATTTAAATGCTATACTTTCAGCTGGATCCCATGGAGCAAGAACACTGAAGGACAAGCAATACAGAGAAGACCTCTGAAGTGTGCTATGAAATCCAGAAGGCTGAGATTTCAACAATGCCTCTTTTCCAGCAGCAGCCTGAGGAGAGGTAGCCTTACTCCAAAGTGACCAAAGTGGAAAAGAAGTGGCTGTGGAGGAACTTCTTTCCTACAAGTGAATTGTCACCCGTAGCTTGAACTCTTTGGGCCAGTCTACCTCCTTCCCCACACAGGGAAATCTGTGCTTGAGAAAGCAATCCACCCATGTGCAGATTTGACAGCCTTGCCTCCCCACCCATAAGAGACCGATACATGACTGAAGGAAGGGTTTTGTCTCTTCTTATTAATGAAAGTGACGTGGTTTTGAAAAATGAATCCCTCTTACATGTAATCAAGTATATTGAGAGACTGAATATTGTAAGAAATCAACATCTTGGGATGCCATGCCATACCACTGTTCAGCAAATACATCTTCAGGCCTTTCTTTTCCTGCAGCATTAGTGTTTAAAACATGACTATGAGGTGGTTCCTCCTTAGGATATAGTAAGTGAACCCTCAGTCTGAGGTCATGAGAGCTGAAGTGTTTGGTCTCCTGTCTGGGGAGCTGATCCAAATGCAGAGAGGAAAAAGGAAGTGGGGAGAAAAATATTGTCAAAAAATTGTTGGAATGGTGACAGTAATCCTGCTAATCCATCTCTGCAGGGTCTCACAGTCTACTTACAACCTGAACCTCTCAGCAGCTTCAGAGAGACGTGAAAACCACTTGTAAAAACTTTTCTAACAAACCCAGACATTACCTCAGCATAGAACAAGTAGCACCCAGTTCTTTACAAGTTATGGGTTTAAAGTCCTATGTCTTGCTCTTTACCTGAATCATGAGTGAGCACTGTAAATAACACTACTGTTTTGGGACAGCTTCCTCCAGAATCCAAGAGCCGTTTCATGCTGGCTACCCAATTTGGGAGGCAGAAGATATGAAAACAGTTTCATTCTGGAACATTGTCTGTGAGAAGTCATGTAGAGATGTTCCCATGATCTGCTGAAGCAGACCTACAGCAGAGCATCGCTGTGCAGGAAAGATGCTGGACAGAGATGGTGGTTAAACCCTGGAACAGGGGCCTGGAGAGCCTGGGGCACTTCCATCCATGGAGATACTCCAGACTTGGCTGGAAAAGGCTCTGAGCTGTCCTTTTCCCTGGCTGCAAAAGGCCTACTAATTTTGAAAGTAGATCTAACCTTGAATTTGGCCCTGCTTTGAGTGAGAGCCTGACCAGATGACCTGTAGACGTCCTTTTCAACCTAAATTATTCTATGATCCTATGAATCCAGGCAAGGTCAGCAGCAAAGCTACTTTCTATTTCCGTGCTTCTATTTTCCTTCCTGGCATTAGCCTGGCTGGTCTATTTTGCTTGGTACAGGATGTCTCTCACTGTCCACCTATCACGTCCAACACGATGAAGACCTTGACCAGACCCTCAAGGTGCTACTACAGCAGTTACATCCCTATGAAAAACAAAGGAATTCCTCAGTTTGTGCATAGCTGGTGTTATAAATCTTAACTGATCTAAACAAAACAATGAAACCCAATATCACAAGTGTATGCTCAGCTTTTCCCCTTCTTTTGTTGTAGAAAGATATCCAGTAATCTCCACTCACACAAAAGGATGAAAAATTCATCGGCTCTGAGAACAGCCTGGTGGTACCTCCAGGAGCAAGTTAGGCACAGCACGAAGAGACAACTCAGTTTCAGAGACTGCAGCATGACTAGCTCCGTTGAGGTTTCTTGGAGCAGGTTTGGCACATTTTGCTAAATTGGTCATGGCTCCAGCACTCTCCCGAACGTGCATCTTTCACAGTCCTCCCATGCTAGTAAGTCTTTTACACTGGGTGTTGATTGCACCTGCATGTTTTCCTGCAACAAGAAAAACTGTATGTTTTAAGTAGCTTTTTACTTTCTCGGCATTTCAAAGAACATGGGGATAAAATAATAATAATGATAATAATAATAAAAAAAGGGAACCAGAACTAGGTTGGCAAACATAATCACAAGGTATATTAAAAAGTTAAACATAGCTCGGCACTTTGAAAATCAAGCACCATGGGAAGCCAAGGATGTGTTGTCCCTTGGCTTTATGTCACTTTTTAAAAGGAATGCTGTAATTGAGTAATCAGCTTGCTGGTTGTCATGGCAATTGCTGCCGGCTGCTGCAGGGAACCGGCCTCCGCGCTTTGTCTGTGCTGCGCCGAGGGCAGCCACCCACCGCCGCTCCCCCAGCATCCCTGTGCTCGCAGGCTGCGGAGCTCGAGCGCTTGCTGCTCTCGCAGCCAGAGCCCAGGACTCGGCATCAAGCAGTGAAGGGGAATAAATGTAACATGGGGAGACCATGGCCTGGAGGAGGATTTGAGTCACAAATCCGATGGCACCTTCCGCTGTCGGTCGGCGCCTTGGGGTGCGCTGTTAAGTCATTTAGCAGATGGCAGTGCTAGTGCAGTTTGGATCTCACGCTAGTGGGGGGCTCAGGGGGTTAATTCCAAATTTAAATGCAGTGTGGAAAGGGAAAAGTATGTACAGGATCCATACTGGGCAAGCTGTTTGTCAGTGGCCTTTACCTGGTGATTAAAGTCAACTCATGCTGATCAGCATTTAAACTTTTAACCAAAGGGCGGATCTGCTAGCAATAGGATGTGTGCGTACGGATGAAAGAAGGAAAACAGGTTAAGTTGAGGTTCTAAAATGCACAAAGGGAAACGACTTCTTTTATCCACTGCCTGAACTTCACCTGCTGTTTCCCCCAGGGAATCCTCTTGTCGGGAGCTCAAGCGAAGGTTTTTGAAGAGTGAAATGACTGTATTTTCTAGAGAGAAAGGCACAAGAGACTAAATCACACAGTAAATGACAGATCTGTTCAATTGAGAATAACTCAAAATCTTCCATTTTGCTGGCTCCCCTCATTCCTAGCTGCTACATCGGCATTCCCACACCACACCAACCTGTAGCTATCACACCCCCAAGTGCACTCTAAGATCTCCGCACAGGGCTTCCTTCACTGTACACGGCGGAAACATCCTAACTTCTCATATAGTGAATGGGAGAAAGTCTTTAATACTTCTTGCTGACTGCAATCACAAATGACAAGCTGTGCAAGGCATCTAGAAATGAAGTACTGTATTGGTGAGCATTACCACTTCAGCATCTTGTGCCTCCTATCACACTACCCCTGGCATGAGTATTTCTGCACTTGCTGCCCTGAACATAGGTAGAAGCTCTCCTAAACCTGTAATTTGACCCAAGAGAGTGGTTAAGATTGGGTTTTTCTAAGCATGCCTTCCATACTAGGTGGGAAGAGCAGCCCATGGAATAGATGTGCTCTTCATCCCACTCCCCTTAAGTGGAGACTGTATGATGCACTGTTGCTTCGCAGAGTTTGCGTAAATATTACTTTTGTTCCTCCTCCATTTTTAAGGGTAAAATGTTGTGTGGTTAAAAGCTATCTGAACCCCAGAGACACCTGCCAGCACAGCATAAGAGAGTGAATATTAAGGCTGATCAAATTTAAGTACACCATAACTCTTGACAGTGTCCTTTAAAAACTGGTCTCTGCCTACTGGAAAAAATGTCCCCCCATTTGTAATCACATTTCCCTTTGCTTCTCTAAGTTTAGCACACTTTCTTTTGCACTCTGTAATGTCCTTAGCAGAATATGCCATGCTCAAGTCTATCTAGCAAGTTGGAACAGTGATAGCAATTTTAATTAATCACTGTAAGGTTCTATTTTGCATGAAGAAGGCTCAGCCTCTTTGACCCATTAATTAAATTGTGGAATTTACAGTTCCTTGAAAATGTTGAAGAAGCAAAAGATTAGACAGATCTGAGCTGTATTTGAAATGGAAATTGAGACACATTGGACTGTGGATAGGGAAAAGCAAACTGACATGTTAAAAAATGCTTTCAGTTCAACAGCCATCCGCTAAGCCAAAGCCAATTGGAAACATGAATTTTCCGTGACAAAAATAATACAGCAGCAAGAGGCAATAGGTTAGATCTTTAGGGGTGAATTGGCCAAGCTCCTTTAATCCCAACAGAAACTCCAGCTTCCACAGCAAGAATTTGGTTTCCACACTTCTGTGAGTGAAACAATCTAAATTATTCCTCTTTGTTAAGGAATTAAATCCTGATGTGTTTGGGCAATGCCCTGGAGAAGAGAAGGCCAACATTAAAAAGATAGAGCAAAGAATGTGGGTCCCTCTGGCCCCAGCTGAGCTCCTAACTCACAGTATGCCTGCAGGCAAGTCACTCACACCTCTTGTGCTGCAAATGAAACTGCAGAGGTGGGTGTAAGCACCAGGCTCTTATTGTAATTCAAAAATCTCTCTCAGTGCTGAGGTAGGAAAAGTAAATATTTTATTGAAAAAGTAGTTGCTTATAATGTTAAATTCATCGATAAGGAGGCTCAGATTCCTTTAAATTCTTTCTGTTGGTTACTAGCATAAGAATCAATTTAGTAAAACCAGTAGGTATTTCTTCTGGGAAATTCTTCTGGAGTGTAGTAGAGAATTGTATATATTTCTGTTCTATTTTGTAATATTGAATTAATTAACACAGGGACCTGCTGCGGATCCCACTCAAACAACTGGAACTCTGACTTACGTGAAGCACATTAGCAATAGACACACATCTCTTAAATCACCATTACTTGTTTGCATTCTCAAAGCATTAAAAATCTCTGTAATAAATGCACCATTGACATGGAGTAAAAGATGCTCCCTGTCTCTCAAAGCCTTGAAGCATTGGCACCACTTTGCTCCAGGAAAAGGTTCGAGGTCTGAGTTAAGTTAAGGTACTTGGGTTCAGTTGGGTTTGGGTTTATAGCTTTTGCCTCTCTGTGAGGTGGATTGGAAAGGAGGACCAAGGACATCTGGGATGTCAGGGAGAGGGGTACACACAGGGATTGCAAAGAACACAACTCCAATGCTATGATTTTGGCTTTCTGCTGATTTCCTGAATCTTCAGGACTTGTATCAATAAAAATATGCTTGACTAGGTATGGCTGTAAGTTAATGACATTTTTTCATCTACTAAGATTTTACACTTCTTTTTTCCCCCAAAGAGGCCAAGAGAGATCTGTACTCAGACTGTAGTTGAGAAACTTCATATCAGCAAAAGTAATTTCATCACAAAATTTAAATCAATACCAGTATTTAATATTCATCTACTTGTTTTTCACCTCCACAGACTGTCCATGCTTCTGGAATTTATTTCTGTCCCAGCCACAAGTACGTACCCTCCTACTCCCATTCCTGGTATCCCCTATTGCCATCCTGTATGCAGAACAGCTCCTCCAGGGCATGCACATATCTCATTCGGGCCAGCGTCCAGGCAGAATAGACATGCAAATATTTGACTTCGTAACATTTGGAGGTTCAAACTGCAGCTGCATTGGGAAAATCACTCAAGAAACTTGATTTGGTATATGGTTCATTAGAATGAACTTCAATTCTGCATGACTAGATATTTGTTTTCCTAAAATCTTTCCTAAATAAGGTGATATTCCCCTCCCCCAGACAGTGATGTTACTAGGATTTCTTCAGCCAGTCATTTTGTCTAGGACAAGTCTTTGGCCTCCTTACTCTTGGCATGACAGTATTAACAATCCTTACAAAAACATTTATCCACATCTTAAGCCTTCTTGACAGTATTAAATCATCTACCATCCCACGTATACAAGCTGGCTGATGGATGCATGCAAATGCCTAGCAGTAGGGAAAGCCTTTTTAATATACAGTCCCAGTAAATTACTGAGATTATTACAAGAAGAGATAAGGCATGGTAAGTTGTTCTGTTGTTGGCTATATATTCCCACGATACAATGGTGATAGACAGGCAAGCAGGCAGGGAGATAGGTGTTTGGGATACCTACCTAGCTCAAATATAAATAATGTTCTGTGTTATCCAATTATTTGCTTTGTAGCTTCTCAAGCTACATGAGCACTGCCCTCTTTCTAAGTCTCCTAGGTTTCTAATTTAAGTAATAAAGAAGTAAACCTTTCCATTTCTATTTGCTTTCTACAAATAGCTCCCAGCACGGAGTATGACGCAGAGCAGCAGGTATTTAATACCTGTACGTGGCCCTTTGCTGCTTGGGCTATGGCTATGACATTGTGTTTGCCTGTGACTGGGAAAAACACAGGTGTCCATGTATTAATGCAATGCTGATAAATTCAAGCCCATCGGTTGCCCCAGAAGCCAGGGCTGCGAGGTCGGACCCTGCTGCGCCACTGCCCGGCCGGCTGCCTGCAAACCCGGGCGGCGGGGCAGGTTTGCTCCTGTGCTCCCCAGGGACCGCTTCCCGGCGATCGCAGCTCAGGCTGTAATCTAAAAAGTGGCAGCAGGTGGCGCTCAGGAATGCACAGAACAGCTCCGGGCTCGTAGGTGACAAATTCAGAGCTCCCCAAGGCTGCTGCTGCGCCCAGCGCATCGGTAGTTGCAGCCCCACTGGGGGTGGTGGGAAGCAGCAGCCGACTTCACCTTCCTAACTGCTCCTCAGCTACAACCGCTATTTAAAGAAAGGGGAGAGACTAGGAGGAACCCCAAATCCCATTTTGAAGTGCAGTTTCAGCTTTAGCTCTGGCTTGGTAAGAAATTTGAAAAAAAAAAAACCCCAACATTCCTACAGAAAGGATATAATTTTGTAGTAGATTCTAGCAGCTTGTAGAAAACTATCTCTTTCATTCTCCACTTGAAATCCTTTCGGACTTCTCCATAGAGGAAATGCTTGCATGATGGAGCTGAAAAATACATTCCCAGAGTTGGAGCTGAGAGGGACAGGAGAATTAATTTTCAATACCTTTATTTTTGTTCAGTTTATTTTTCTTATTATTATTATTTTGCATTCAGTGGAGGATTTTTTTCAAACCACTCAGATGCTTTTCTGCTGTTATTTTTATTTCATTGCCTGCTTTCTGAACCAATATCCAAGCACTTCTGGGAGAAGATTTATGGATCTGGAAGCATAAGGTTTGCTGTCAATTGGGCTTGCTTTCCAAGCAGAGACCTGTGCCTGAGCAGGTCAGCAGAATGGATTGCATAAAAGAAAGAAAAATATATTAGTTTTGAAAGTAAAAAGGAAAGTGAGATAGAGGGAGATTGCATGTATCTGTTATTTATTTCTACAATTAGCAGCCAACTGTGCGCTGCATTTCAAGCAGATTAAGGTCTTCCTTCTCCTTTCTAACAACAACAACAAAAAAATCTGCTTAGTGGCAGTATTAGATATTATACTAGGACTTTGGTTTTTTATTACACTTTTTGTCACCAAGTGTGCTTTATAAAGCAGAATGAAATCTCTTAAGTGACTATCAGAACTTGGCCTCRTATGCACAATAATAAAAATACTTAGCATTTATGCTTGTTTTGACACGTCAAAGCTTTCTGCAGACCTTTAGTATATAGCCACAGAGAGAGCTTTCCACGCTACATATGTTAAGACCATCAGAGCTAGCAGGCAGTATTTTCCCAGCACTCGTGTTTACCAGTGCCAGGCTGCAGGCAGCTGGCCCAGGCTGTGGGCAGGGGCGGGTGCTGCGAGAAGGTGCTTCTCAGTGGAGCACGGGCACAACTGCTGGCTGTGCACCATCCCAGTGCAGATGGCGTGGCTGGCTGCTGTCCCAAGCTTTGTCTACGTAAAGCTGAGCTGCTGGCTTCCAGGGGTTGTCTGAAACCTCCTACACTTGTATTTTTGACAAATCTTATTTACCCCTGCATCACACGATATGGGGGCAATCTTGAACTGGCCTGTGGACTTGGCATCAGTCCGGAGTTACTGCCAAGGAGCAAAAATGGAATAGAAATGAAGCCTGCATCTGGAGCCCAGGCCGTATGTGAGGTTTTCTCTACACGGCATACCAGCTGCTGGCCCTACCTGTGGCCCCAGCTGCAATTAGGATGTGCAGGGACAGTGTGTTTGACCACAGTACTGCTACTGAAACTCAATGGTAGCATAGCTCAGCTGTCAGGGCTCATTGTCTATTTGAGAAATATCTGGGGGCAAAAGGGAGTTAAAGTGAGTAAGATAACTGAAGAAAGGCTTAGATCAATATTTCAGGAAGCCATCTGTGCTGAGATAGCTATAACTGAGACCAGGCAGTTGAGCAGAAGAACAAGTGGCAAAGTAGCTCTGTGTGTAGTCAGGTGACATTATTGCTAAACAGTCCCTGGTTTGGGTGACATCTTTTAGAAATTTAAGTGTAATTCTTCCAAAATAAGAGGTCCATAATAGACCTTGGACTGGGGAAAGCCTTTAAGTCCTGTTCTTCAGGTTTCAGTTTCCACATGCACTGATTCAACGGGGGATTTGGAGCATTGGTTACAATCCCTGTTGCTCACACTAAGGAGAGCCTTAACAAAGGTTTTCCCAAAGCATCTCCAAAGCAGTAGCCTGGAGTTAACATCTTCTACAGAAACTTTCTAAAACCTTGCTCTTCTCTCTGTGGAACAGGGTTGATTTTACATGACATCTGCCTCACTCTGCAATATGAGATCCGTTACCAGTCTGTAAAAATCAATTAGCAACTTACCACTCAATAGCGTGCCCCCCYCCCCCCCCCCAAAAAAAAAAGCTGCTTATGTACTTATGATAATGTGTTAAACAATTTTTCAACTAAAGGCTTTATTGCTGGGGTGACCTCCCATCACATAAGGAAAAGAGAGTCCAAGATAGGAAACATATGCTTAAGATTTCTACTGCCAGTATTAATAAGATCAGGCATAGAGCAGTATCTGCATAAGAGCAAGAAACAACTATATAGCTGCAAAGCTGCTCATCCTCAAATTAGGGTGAAAGGGTTTTCCCTTGTGACCAGAAAACTTTGCATTTCTTATTCACTGACAATGTTTTCTGCAGTTATCTGGCTCTTGGGAAGTCTCCTCCACATATCCAGTTTACTATCACCATCTTCAGTGATGTTATTTTATTTTGAGGAAGTGAGCCTTCAAAAAACTAAAGTTATAACAAATAATGCTCTTTTTTGTTTCTCTCAGTGATCACATAATTAAGTCTGTTTTAAGCCTGATTTTTCAGCTGTGATGGACACTTGCATTTCTTTTGCTTGTGCTTGTGTGTGCACATACATGTACAGTTCTGTCAGAGGCTGTACTGTGTGAGTTCTCAGGAAGCAAAAGAAAACCTCTTACTTCTGTTGGCTTGCTAACCTTTTAAATCAGAAGAGATCGCTTAATGACAGCATCAGGCTTGAAAGCACTACTCATTCTGCACCCACCAGTTTGACTCATGGCCAGCCTGACTCAAACCTTTTGGGAAGACAGGAATTCCCTGGTGTGTGCTGGTCTTCAGCTTTTTGACAATTCTTGTAAAAGAAACAAAACAGAACAAGGTCTCTTGGTACTTTGTCTCGACCTGAGCTTTGGTGAGTAGCACCTTATCCTTGTGTTGTCTGAGCACCATTTCTTCTAGAAGAGGCTGAGAGAAAAAACTTCAGAAGTATTTACATGAGTTAAAAGCATAACAGGGAAGGTCAGGGTGTGCTGAAGATCAGCTTCTGCATAGTGCAGAAACAACCACGCAAACCTCAAACTAATGAGTTTGGGTACCAGCAGCAGTCTAGATGCAGCAGTGCAGAGATTAGAGCAAGCTGCCAAACTTGCTGACGAGGCAGGGTAAATGAGCTGCACGCTGGGTTTCATGCTGCTGTAGCTTGACTGACTCTGCTCCCCAAGCTAGGCATCATATTTTCACACATCTCACCAGTGCCTCAGATAACCAGCCTCCCTGAAAAGCTCCATTACATGAAAATACTCAGATAACCCACAGAAAAAAAGGAAAGAGAAGATCTTGGGAAGTGGGAGCCATTGCAGGAAATAAGAAGCAGAGAGCTGTTAGGTAAAGGTCTCTGGGATAAATCTGCCCTTGTCTTAAATACCTATGCACATAACCCATAGCATTACTTGTGAAAATACAGGCACTCTATGACATTGGCTAGTGCGTATCCCCAGCACCCCGCAATCAGATCTGTGGTATTGTACAGTCAGTGCTTAGGGTAATATTTTCAAGACAAGTTCTGTCTTTGTGGTGGTTGAAGAGATTTCTGCAGGCACTCCGTTTACAAAATACACAGGGATGAGGTATCTTCATGTAAGGTGGTACTGTTTCCTTTAGTGGCATTTCATTTCCTTTACTTAGTCTTTTCCCATCTTTCTCTATTCATGTGCTTCAGGTCCAATTTCCATTGACTTTTCATTTCCTGTGAGTTTAACTACAAAGTCATCTGTCTTGGAGATTTCTCCGTAGATTGAGACTTTATATTCCCCTCTAGGTCTTTTATTATTTAAATAGAAACAAGTAGTAGGTGAAAATCTATCTTCCTTGAAACTGAAACCTCAATTCAATCAAACATTTGCCATGTACATAAGCTGGTATAAATTATTCCATTCCTATAACTTTCCATAGGTACTAACAGAAGAAAAGGTTTTCTATTACTTCATGTTTGGAATCCCCCCCTTTTTTTTTGTTCTCAGGGGGGTCTATCATACAGGTTACATCACTAGTGTGCAGAAGAATCTGTTTACTTTTCCCCATCATTTCCCATGTCAATTGTTAGACTCCCAAAAGCAAAACACACGGCAGCTGGGTGCCAGTAATTTTTAAAGTCTGACCCTGTGTCTTTTGCATCTAAATTCTACTGTCAGGTTTCATTGCAGGAATTCTTCACTGTTCTCTGTTGTTGTCTTTACATCTCAATCCACATTTCAAAGGAGCAAATTCATTTTCAGACAGAAAAAAATCTATGATGCAATTTTTTTAAACTGTGGGTAACATGCTTCAGCCTTCAACAGCACTGTTAAAAAGATAAACCTATTCTGAAGCATTAATCTTTACCCTTCATGCACAAAATAGTCTGGATTTATAAATGTCCAGACACTGATGTAAATTGGAGCAAGAAAGGGAAGGAAGAGTGAAGAGCAACGTTCTCCAGGTTAGCCAAAAATTATTCTTAAGTTTTTCGGAAGGTGGCTTTCATGGGAAAGAAACATGCTGGACCTATTAATACTGAAGCAAGATTTCTCTTTTTAGGTAGCACATTTCCATCTCCAACACACTGGAGCCGCATCAAAGCCCCCCCCTTCCCCTAGGGCCTCAGTGCCAATGCTCTCCTCCCTGCTTCGGCCATGAGGGCTCAGTTCATTGACAGCAACGTGAGGATAAAAGAGGAATCACTTATTTTATGCCTGCTGCTGACGAGTAACTAGAAGGAACTTGGCCTGATGCAGCTCTGCTTCTTTTCCCTTATCCCAGGAGATGTTGGTCTTTATCCCAAGAGGCTTCAAAGCATGGAGGTGAATCCCTGAGGTTAGGCAATGGGTCTTGGGGTGGAAAGGAGAAGGAATTCAGTCCATCTCTTTTCTTCTGGTAACAGAAAAGTTCTCTACCACGTGTCCAGGATGGGACGTGGAACCGTACATGGTTCTTGGGTGCAGCTGAGAGGAGAGGCTACCTGCTCCACGCTGACACTGTCTCTGCCCAGTTCAGCCAAGCAAGCTGCTCCAACAGTGCCCAGGCCTCCACCAGAACACGAGGACAAAGCTGTTCCTGCAGCTCCTCTGGTGTTGCTGAGAGCCTGTCTCCTCACAGTCCCAGGCAGCAACTTTTCTCATGAGTCACCTGCACCCTCCAAGGAACCCACCATAGTGACCACCGCATGCGTAATGCTGATGAGGTGGGAAGGGGGTGCCATGGCACAAAGCTAAGGCACATCTGCAGCCTCTAAGCTTTGCCCTCCCTGTTTTTTCAAAAAGGCTGCTACAATGCTAAGAGCATCTCAACAAAATAATAACATAAAGGTTTAGTTATCTTAAATATAAAAAAGTTGGTTCCTTCTCTCCTGTTATTCTCCCCCTACCCCCAAAAAATTATTATTGTATTTCATTTTTATTTGTACTTTCTGAGGAGTAATGTATTTCCAAGAAAAGGATTAAATCTCTCAAAGTGAAGTAATAAAACTGAAGCTGTAATGAAACTCACTGGATATACAGGGAGATATTTCATTTAGGCATTGGAATAAAAATTTAGTTACATTCCGAATCAGAATAATTCATGACCAAAATGCCTCATCCTATTTTTAATTGTCCTTGTTTTTCCAATAAAAGTTATAGATGGTTTGGCTAAATCATTGCCTGTCAAACTTAGGTTGTGAATGGCTCAGTGAATCTCAAGGGGCACTTTCAGTTTTTAGGGCAATTCATTTATTTATTTGGCTATACTAATAAAGCACATATCCAAAGATTTACATTCTTATTCTACTACTTAAAATGTATGAACCATACAGAAGCAACAGCAAGAAACAAGAAAAAGCTTGTACAGAAACTCTGAACAATATTCCTATTTTTTTTCTACCAAGATTTGGAAAAAAMCAGCTTTTCCCTAAAATTCTAGGGAAGAATACAATAGTTACATAGTTGACATCTATTCCTGCTTTTCAAAAAATATCTGAAGTGCTTGATTAAACCAAGAATCGAAGCATCATGGCACATTTAATCTGATTTGCTAAAAATGGCTGCTGTAAATACGTTGTATTTAGTGACCTGACACAATATACTTGTTTGTACACTGAAACAAGGAAGAGACACAGCTTGCTCATTTCAGAGAAACATTAAAATACAATAGGAGAGACACAAAACAGAATGCAGTGGGAAAGCTATTGTGGCTTATAATGTACTTTTCAAACCAGCATAGTTACATTAATTCTAGAAAACATTGTTCCCTCAAACCAGAAAGGTTTGCAGTAGAAAGGGATGTTATTGGCTTGTGAACAAAAACCAAAGAGTTATTTTCCCCTCTGTCTATGCTGAAAGACACACCTTTCTATCAGAAACTGTAATGGAAGATTATATAGATTCTTTTTCTGTCCCCAGCCCCCAGAAAAAATACAGTGTGTGATATTCTAGCAGCCTTATGAATTCTTTAAGTAAAATAACTGCATCTTCATATTCCTCAACTATTATACCTCTGTGGCTGCCAAGTAAACAAATTTCTCAGACATGCTCCAAGCATGACTCTCTCTTCCTTTACTAGTAAGGCACACAGCAGAACAACCTAAGATTAGGTCAAATTTGCTTTGCAGCTGCTCCTTCCACAGGAGGGTTCACTTCCCCTAGCCTTTACTGCAAGCACCATGCCTCACATGCCTCACTAGTTTTTCCGTAACTAGCTCTTTACCTATTAGCCAATATTAATGCAAAGTACTCCACGGCATCTCAGCCATCAGTCCTTCTTTCTCTTGGTCTGTTCCCACCAACAGCCACAGTTCAAGTCCAAATTCACCACTCAGGTGAATTAGTTCAATGAGTAATGAGTTCAGTTATTCAGTAGTGAGTTAGCTCAAAACATAACAAGACATCCAGCAACCAGGTCCAAGCAATTAAGTCAGTTCTTTCATCCACATATAATCAGTTTCTCAGATGTCAGATCATGCATTTTCCTGTTGATTAATCTATCATTTATCTATCAAATGTTTCTGAATTAGTTAATTATCTATGCTGGTACACACATAAACCCCAATTGTTACTACACTATTTTATCTGATATCTTCAAATTTGCATATTCTCATCTCTATTGTCCTTTTTTCAGTCCTTTCACAAACCAAAGAGATCCTGCGCCTTGGTTTGCTTTCTAACTTATCCATCACACCTTTAAACACCCCATCACTTTAGCTGCATAATTAGAATAATGAGACTTACTGTTCTTCAAGCCTGCATGGCATTGATTTAGCCTACAGACCTAATCAATGTGGTCTTTCTCTGGCCCTAAACACTAATAGTGTGTAAGTGTTATCTTTAATAAATTACAGATCTACTCCAGCATACAAGGCCTCATGCAAAGCCAAAGAAGGGAAAGCTTCCTCTACAACTCAAGGATCTTTGAACCAGAAACACTGTTCGCTCTGCAAATACACTTTACTGAAATATTATGTATATCTAATACAGCGATCTAAGAAAAAAATCCTGCATCCTTGGTATTTGGTGTGACAGAGACCAATGCTTACCCACACAAACATAATGATTCTGCTGTAGCTACTACAGGGAAGAAGCGTACCATTGACCTTGGCATGTGGACTATATTCACTTATCTGACTAAATCTGAAAAAATGAAAAAGGCCATCAAAGAGACACTGCTGATCAATGAAAGCTTTCGATTTCTGCTCTTCCACAAGATATTTCTTTTGCAGCTGGACTGTTGCAGATGATTTGTCATAAAATTTTAGAGCAGCTTCCAGGTACTTGTGGTGACGAGACTGCATTTGCTCTTCCTTACCCAATACATCTTAAATTGCTTCCTGCTCTTGGTAGCTCTGATGGGCCATTGTTCACTACCCTTTTGTTGTGTATAAGCTGTCAGCTTGAATATGAGAAACTCACAATGGAACACTGAAGTTCTCTTCATAACACAACTGAAAAAAACCCAAACCAAAACACGCCATGCAGTATAAAGTAGGAGCAAGAATCTGAGCAGACTAATCATTTCAGATGCTAAACATCTTGCCAAACATCTGTTTATCTCAGACTGTGAATGAAAGCAGGGGGAGGTTTGCACAAGGACTGGCTATACCACTGGGCGTGGAAAGCCAACACACCAGTGCAAAGCAAATGCAAATCTGCTGCTGCTTGCCACACTGAATCAAGCCCATATAATCTTATTTCTTAGCTTATCCAAAGATAAGTTTGTCAGATGAACCAAAGTTAGTGATGACAAAGATAGAGGAACAATATCTGGTGAACATAAGGATGTATCCAAAATTAATATGGTTAGGAATGGAGTTCAGCAGAAGGAAAGAAAAGTTATATCCCAATTTAATACTCTCTGTAAGAAGAAAAGAATGCCCTTTTCAAGTAATGCCAAATATAAAAATATGAAAAGTGGGGAAAATCACTGCACAGCTAGCTATCTGCTTTACAACATTTACTGACTCCAAATGTTTAAGTGTCTTTTTCTGAGTAAGCAATGCAAAAAAAAAATTCAAATACAGGAAAGTGGTTGATTTTGATTGCAAGTTCACACACACAAAAACCAAAGGTATCTGTAGCTTACCACTTTCCCAAGTCATATGAATGACAAGGTAAAAGAACATTTTTAATTTATTAATTTAGTTATACTTTCTTTGCTAAGGAGTAAGGAGCTGAACTTAGCAAAGGGGAAAAATAATAACCCCTTAAAAATGGCAGTGTTCAAAAACCAGCAAAACAGAAACAAAAATACAATATGATTTCCAATATAAAGGCAGTGAGAATATTTAAGACTATAAAAGAAAACGGAAATTCATGATGAAGAGGCTCACTGAGCTATCTCCAGCTATATTATCAGTGGTGAATGATCAGGCAGATGTACTCCATGGCATCTGTCATCGCAAATGGATTCCAGTAAGTTTTATAAAAAAAAAAAAAAAAAATACAGCCTGCCTGCATAACCAGCCAGTGCCTTGGCTGACCTCAGCCTGGTTGTATTTGGCTATAAAGCCAGATTAAACTCAGAAGGTTTAAGCTAAGGCTAACCAGCACAGCCATTCCTGACCCTGGAAATGGATGAGTGATTTTGCTATTTATGTTTGGGACATGGCCAAATGCCAAAATAGACTTTTTACAGCTGCCATAGCCTCACCTCACTGCCATTCGTACACAAGTTTCAAATATTCCTGCAATGCTCAGGCAATTCAGTTTGCAGTGCATACAGATTGCAGCAGGTCAGAAAATCTGCTCTGTTCCCAGAAAGCATTTGACTTTCCACTTAGGATACACAAAATCACACATGCAGTTAGCCTAGCCTAAAATTTCTTTGGGTTTTGCCTCAGCAGAACTTGCTTTCTGGTTATCATGGTAAATCTCCAACTTTCCATGAAAGGCAACCTGCTTCTAGGGGAAATGTCACTTACTGGTCTTCAAAACCCACAAAATGGGGCACCATCTCATGGCAGTGAGGAAAGCCATGGAGAGGGGAAGGCAGACTTCAGCCTGTGCCCTCCGGTGGTCCCCCCTGCTGGGGCTGGTGTTTTGGGCCTCCCTGGTGCCCTTCAGCGCCCTGGGCAGGCTGGGTTCCTGCATCCCAGCTACTGGTCCCAGGAGTTCCCTGTTGGCCCCAGACCAGGAGTGGAAAGCCCCATATGAGGATGGAGCAGAAGCTGGGGCCATGCTGCCTTGCTTGGTGTCCAGAGCTGGGTCATGGCAGGAGAAGTGGCACTCGGGGCAGGAGCTCTGGTTTTGCAGCAATGCCTGTGGTGGCCCTGCCAAGGTGCAGCTGCCCTGGGAGCTTCTCTGGGGTGCAGGGCAGTGCCTCCATGCTTGGGTGCTGCCCTGCACAGGGCATGTTATCTCCAGCACCACACAGCCTGCATGACATTTGCTAGTGTGCAGACTGTGCCTGTGCTCCAGCCTTGCCCTGCTGTACTGCAGGGATCCCCCAGCCAGCCATTAGCATTTTTGAAAGGTCATGGAGACTGGGGAGGTCCCCCACAACTGGAGAAAGGCTAAGAGACAATGGACATAGATTGAAACAAAAGTGGTTCAGACTGAATGGAAAGAAAACCTCCTTCACCTTGAGGATGGTCAAGCCATGGAACAGGTTGCCCTGAGTGTAGCCTTCATCTTTGGGGGTTTAAAGACCCAGCTGGGTAAAGCCCTGAGACACCTCATCTGTCCCCGCAGCTGATCCTGTTTGGAGAAGGAGGTTGGACTAGAGACCTCGCAAGGTCACTTTCAACTTGCATTATCCTATAACTTTGTCCCCCCCCCCCCTCCCCCCCTTCTTCAGCCCTACTTCTAGAAAGATTGTCATGGAAATGCTCTAAAAGTGAAGTCATAGCAATGTTAAAAATGTACAGCAGCACTGCAAGTATTTTAGCTCAGAAGGATTATCTCATGGCCACATGCGATAAGTCTGAACAAAAGCTGTGTTGACATCTTTGTCATCTCCACAGGCATCAAAAGCTCAAATGATTAAGAAAATTTAGACTAAGTTTTCTAGATTTTAAACTTGGAACTTTAAAAGATTTAGAGATGTAGGCAGTCATTGGAAAGCTCAAGTGGTTACCTGGAAGTGACCAAAACAGGTTCACGAGATCCCACATTTCTTATATGTCTTGTTTTTGTAGTTGCTGATACCTACAAAATACTGAGTGCTCTAAATACCTCTCCTGCAGTATTAGGGACTGTGCTTTTTACCTACACTCTGGTGACTTTTTGAAATCCCTGCCCTGATACTGAGGGTATGCAAGCAGTAAATCAGCAGGAACATATCTATTGTCCATCAGGCCTCAAGTCACAATACAGCAGTCCATGCCTTCTTTAGGAAGCTTTCAGTAGTCTGTAAGTTAAATCAGCAAAAGTTGAAGATCACTAATTTAAAACATCTGACAAATTTATGAGATACAAGTTCACTGAGCAGAACTGCATCTCAAGAAAAGAAAAAATCCATGTTCCTGATTTAGACAAGTTAGTGAAGCACTCGGAACTGGCAGAGCCAGACCTGCTCAGCTAGCGGTCCTACCCTATCATGCCAGCTCCAGGCCCTTTCTGCTAGCTGTATATCCAGCTACCCACTTCTACAATTGATCCTGGGTTTCAAACTCTGTTCAAACAATACAAATAATCTTAATTCATATTTCTCCAACTGAGAAATGTAAATGACATGAGCTGCTTAGCCAGCAGAATGGAGAAAGGAAAGGAAAGGGGAAAGAAAGAAAACCCACACTTAATAAATGGTGTTTTCTTTTCTACAACACCCATCGAGGTTTCAATGTGCAGCAGAGGAGGTGACTCTCAGTTTCCTGGAAACATTTCTAAATGCCTTAAAATGACTCTATAACTCTTTCTCCACAGTTAACTGAGCTAAGAGTAAGTAGAGTTTATCATAACTTAGAATTAAGCTAACCTCCAAGTAGGTGTTAATTGTAGACATGCAGCTCTTTCTCTATCAGCYTTACATAAAAGGATTTGCATTGTGCTAACCCAGGGCAAGGGCCTGTGCAGACACGACGTTAGGTTCTGCCCACCTGCAATGTTTTAACAAACTAGGCAGAAAACAGATGGAAAGGACAACTTGCCTGTATTATTATTTATCTCACTGAAAGGCAATACTGCAGTTTGCCATCCTCTCTTACTACTAGCTGTGTGTTGTGAGCTCCACCTCCTGAATACTTCTCTGCTCTTACTATAACTGGAACAGTAAGCAACAGCTAGTGTCCCCCGAACTTGCCTTTCTCCCCTTGGTTCCCCATACAGCATTTCCTTTATCCACCAATTCCTGCAACAAGCACTTGGCTGGAAACACCATAAGCTGAAGGGACGAGCAAAGCCCCAAAGAGGCAGTAAAGAAGAAATGAGGCCCAGTTTGCTGTGCTGTTCTCCACAAAAGCCCAACTCTCAGGAAAAATAACCACCAGCTCCTGAGAAATGACCAGCATGCCAGGACGAGCGGGTGCTGGCAGGGAGGTAATGATGTAGAAAGGAGCAACGTGRGCAGCACCAGTGGAAATCTCCCTGCGCAGCAGAGCCACTGGCATCACTAAACAGCCTGAGCGATACCTGGGTAGCGTTGCTCAATTTGTGCAGCATGCGGCTGGACTCCCAGTGCCAAGAAATTAAAAACCAATCAGCTTTATTGGGCTGTCAATGCCAGGGCAATTAGCRTTCTTTTCTGACAGCATATGCCCATGCACTGCTCTGGCTCACGTGAGCATGTCCCCCTCCAGCCCAGGCTGCTGGTCCGCTCGCTCAGGGCATGGCAGGGCCCGCCAGCAGCAGAGGTGGCTGCCACATTTGAGAGTCCCTCTCTGCTCCCCCATTTCTTCAAAGCTATAGGACCAACGAGGTTAGAAGCAGCAGCATCCTCCATCCTTGCGGAGGAAGAGTAAAACATCCTGGCCACTAGTTCCCCTTGGATCAGTAAAAACCAGCAGCACTAAAATGCTTGCTTTGTTATGCGGAGAACAAAGTTTCAAAGGCAGGAAGGGGCATTTGGGGGGGAAAATGCAGAGGATCCTTCTTTGCAGTCTACAAGAGGTTTCCCTGATGTTTTAATTAAGCGTGTATATTTGGAAGTACTTAATAGTTAAATTAAAGCCTAGGTATTAGTTCTTTAGGAGGAGCTGTGTTTTCATATCAGAGTTCTGCATTTATAATTGAGTAGATCACATCACAACAACATGTATTTACATCAGACTATATTTCTAAATATACCTAACCTCCAYACATAAAAACTCCCAGCAGGTGCCTTGTTAAACAATAAGGAACATAAGAGGTAGATTGCTGTTATGAAGCCTTCGTTGAGAACTAACTCGAATTGTGTGCTTGTATTTCTTTATCAGTTGTAATAGTGAATCTCTCTGTGGTACCAAAACAGACTTTTGCACTTCAAGCTAGGAAGCTAAGTAGTGTGATTTCAAGATATCATCTACCTTAGTATTTAGGGCCTAAAAGCTCAGAGTATTAATACTTGATTCTGTGAGCATGAAAGTATCTTTGGGAACATAAGCCTAGTCCAAAAGACTTTAAATGCCTTTTTGTCTTCCAAGCACCAAATTAAAATGCAGAGAAACTAACCATTATTCAGAAAGAAATCCGCACCTTCGCTCTCCAGAAAAAAATAGAATAGATATAGTGGACGATCAAAACATTACTGGAACTTTAAAAAACAAACAAGCTCCTTACACACACCTTATGGGAAAGATAATACTCTGATGTAAATTAAAAGCCTTTCTATTTAGCTTCAGTTTTCTTCGTCCTTTTATTAGAGCATTTAATGAATCTGCTAGGGTTTTTCAAATGCAGATGCTAACTATATTTACAAGTAGACTCTGACAAATACATGAGCCTCTGAATCCTTAGCTAACCCAGACCATAATTTGATCAGCAGCCTGAAGCAAGACAGGCACGTGCACTGGTTTGTAAATAGCTTGGAAATTTTTCTTCTTGGAATGCAAGTTTTGCTGCTTGACTCCTTCACACCAGAGCATAACTGTGAATTTCAGTACAATTCAAACCCTATACTACTAAAGACTGAGCAACAAAAAATTTTAGTCATGCTAACATAAAGGTTTAACTTAAAATTACCTTCTTGTATATAAGAATAAAAAACTTCTAAAATAAAAAGGCTAAAGTATCAACTCCAGAGAAAGCAAGAAGACTAAGTAAGATCATAGGCCCCTAAAAAAAAAAAAAAAAAAAAAAAAAAAAAAAGCAACTTTTTAGAAGCTACTGTCTTTTACTCACCTAAGTAATAATAGCAATCTACAAAAAGACATCACCACCTTCCTGAATCAGCTGTAAAAAGCTTTGGCAGGCCACAAAGCCTTTTATAGCAGGAAATTAGGTGTGAAATTTGATCTGAGACCTGTGGCCTCTTGGGAAATGTAGTTTAGTAACTGGGTACCCATCTTGTTGCAGGCCTTGTTATCATCACTGAGGAAATTAAAGGAGACATTTTTACTAGGCGTTTACTTTTATTTACTTTTTGATCCTGCTTGGCAGGTCTCTAAGTGGTCTCTTTTTAGATATGACTTGACTGAGCCCTTTTCTAAGGGAAAGAAAATTTGAATTCCTAGGGAGGGGATTATGGGTAATCTGCTACTTTAAAAAGGAATGAGTGAACATTTTTCTGGTTTAATTTAATAGGGATTGCATGGGGAGCTCTCAGGAGAAAGAAGTGCTGCTGCTGGTATTTAGGTTAGAAAGATGGATATTAATTTTTGTCCAATAAGAGTTTATAGATGGGATCTTTTGTTAGGGGTCTTCTTTGAGCTGGATAGTCTGTAGAAACAAGAAATCCGTCTATGAACCGCCTTTGGCCCAAATTGAGGGAGTAGCACAAAGGCTAGCAAGGAATGAACAGTTAGTGCTTAGAGAAGCTAGTAAGTTATTTCACTGGGCCTCTTTTTTTCTTTTTTTTTTTTTTTTTTTAATTTTTTTTTTTTTTTTTTTTTTTTTTTAATTTTTATTTTATTATTATTTACTTTTCAAGCTATTTAGAAATGTTCTCTGGCCCACTTCTGAACAGCTCCTAAGTGTTAAACTGAGAAATGCTTTCTCTGGAGTTACACAAATCTCTTACAGAAAAGGTAAGTTGTTAGACTGTAGCTGGTCTCCCTCGGGTACACTGTTGCCCTGGCTCTGACCTTCACTTTTCCATTGCAAAAGCCCATTCAGTAACCCTTGTTGCTGAAGCTTGAGGGGTCTTCACACTCTGCCTCACCTGAAAAAGCTTTGGATGTTTCTGGTGTTAATAATGTCTCATTAATTTCTCAGGTAACCTGGGTTATCTGTAGAGGCAGAAGATTAGCACCTTTGGAAACGCTGTGTGGGAATGTTTTCTTTACTCGGGAATCTGACTGTATTGACTATGCTGAAGAACAATTAAGTATGAGAAATCTTGCCTCCTCAACTTCTTTTCTCTTTTAGGAGGTCTGAAGAGGTTTGAACTCTGATTGTATTAACTGACAGGCAGCTTAATTGGTTCCCCTTCATCTGAGTTTCAATGTAATGATGGGCTACGTACAGCCTTGAGTAGGTGTAATGTAAGAACAACCCTCCTCTCAGCTGCTTCTCTGCTCTATGAGAGCATGTTGGCCCGTGTTGAGTTGAGGGTAAAAACCATCATCCTCAAGGCATGTGTGTGCCTGGGGTAGGGGGATGCTGGGGGACTTCATACTGCTCACCAGTGCCTCTGTAGTTCAGCCCAATTTTTGAGCAGGAATGTCCCAGAGCTCTAAGCCTCTCAATTATTTTTCCTGTCTTTCTCAGCTTTTAATTGTTGCTGAATGGGGAAAAAGAGGACAGGTATGGGGCACACTTAAATCAAATAGTTGTCCCAATTCCACCCTCCTCCCCTGCAGCACCTTCTGGGAGGTGGAATGAACAGCACCACCCAGTAGTCTCATTTATTAGAAGACACTAATGAGCATGTTCAATCTGAAGTGAAGACCCTGTTGTGCATAGGTCAGCTTCATTTGAAATCTAAGGAGACCCAGGGAACTGGTTTACTGCAAGATGTTAATTAGTTTTATTGAAAGCAACAGCAGTTTAAAAGCACAACAAAAATACTTTTTCTATGAGAGTTTTGTTGAGAAGACAAACTCACAACTAGTGACTGGGAGGGAGAGGGGAGAGCAAAAAGATAACCACTTGATTGAAAAAGACAGAAAAGTATTACTATGGACTTTAACAACTTATTATAATAGCCAATGATATCATCTTGATTTCACAGTGAAACTCAATTTTATGTGTCAGCAAAGCAATCTTAAACTGCTGAGCAGATGTCAGCTGCATATCTGCCATGTCAGTGATCAGGAAAGATGTTTTTCATGAGCAGTAGCAGAGTCATTGCAAGGAATGTTATTTTTTCATATACTTTGCAATGAATGTGGAGGGTTGCAAGGCTTTAAAAAAGTAATTCCTAATCTCTGCAAGTCATGGATTCTGTCCATTTATGCGCTTTTTATACAGAATATTTTCTGCAGCTGTTGGGAGACGAGTGAGAAGCCTGGAGGAAGCTATTGGATAAGGGGCTTTAGGAGAACACTTTAGGCAGGGCTGGTATTTCAGTTCATTATTTTCAAACTAAATTCTACTGCAAATCTTGACAGTCTTTGTAGAGTCTGGGTAAATTCATAAAACTATTCCCTAAAATACTTGCTCAGCCTTTTAAAAATGAATTTAGTTCTGCACCTGAGCATCCCGCTTCAGCTTCCTCTTGGCTGGTACTCCTGTGACTTGAGTTTTCACTGACACACACAGTTCTTGAAAGCACAGTTTAAATTGTTATGCATGAGTAATGATACCAGAAAGGAGTTTCGCCCACCTCTCACTGTTACTAGCGGTATATTGTTGCTGGAAGCTAGGTAAGACTTTGAAACATCTAGCATAAGATGAGAGCGTGGCGCATTATGAAAGAGATTGAAACCACTGCTGGCGGGGCAGTGAGCATTAAAATTGGGGGTATCAGGTGCTAACCAGGCAAGCTGCTCACTGCCACATGACTGAGGSTCACATACAACCTTGTGTTTTCAATCTAGATTTCCAGGTTTGCAATATTTGACCAGCCATATTTTCTCTGTCTTTTTCCCTGAAGTAAGAGACTTGCTAAATAACCTCACATATCACTTCTAGGGTTTTGTGTGGTTTTTTTGTTTTTCAAAGTTCAGGCTTGGACTTTCAATTCCATTTCTTCCACTGGGGTCAGATATTTTGAAGATTTCAAAATTTGTTAGTCCTCAAGGGTGTGAAGATGGGACTAGTGGTTGGCCGTGAGCTCGGTTGTGATATGCCTTGGTTCAACTCTTGACTCTGCCTTGAACTTCGAAGTCTATGAACCTKGCTATAATTCTGCTCTCTGTGGATCAAATTAGATACTGCTTCCCTATATCAAAGAAGTGACCTGAGGTTTAAAGGAATAACACAGGTGCTTAAGTGAACAATGAGATCCCAGTAAACATGGACAAACACAGACTAGGTTTTCAATGGAGCTCAGAACTCCACATACACCTCATGCTCAGAAAATCTGTTCCAGTATCTAAAGTATCAGCAGCCTTTTTTTTTTTTTTTTGCGATTCTACCCTTTTTTAGTAATGCTTGCAATGCTGTTCTGTGGGTTTTCAAAGCACAGGGTTTTTTCCTTTTCTTTTTTTTTTTTTTTACTTTGGCTTAACCAAGAGCTTGCAATGCACAGCAGAGCTTGCAGCCCCAAGACACTGAAGAAGACAGAGCATTTTGAGCTGTGCTTTTGTCCAACGTCACATCAGGATCAGTAATTTCACTCCTAGCATTGCAAAAGATTTCTCAGTATTTTAAGTACAGATGAAATTAATCCCATTTTAAGGTTATGACTAGTGATTCTTTCATTTTCCATATTCAAGTCTTCACCCTAGAGAATGCATACTAAAAGGAGAAATGTTGATCTTCAGTTCCAGTGCAATAAATGGAGAGCGCTATCTAGAGCAGCACCAATTTTGACAGGACAGCATGCACAATGAGAGGAGGAAAGAAGTCTCTGATATCTCATTATCTATAAATAATGCAAATGAATATTTGAATGGGAAGAGAGGAAGCTACATGATTTATTCGTCATTTTCCCAAGGGGAAGGATTTCTAGTGACTGCTGTGAAAGAATCTGTAAGTGGCTGGGCATGTCAAATGGAGGTCAAGATGGATAGCGGAGGAGTGCAGTCACCTGTGGTATTATTTTCTGGCCATGAACAGTTGAGGAGGTAGAATGTATATTTGGGACTACTGAAACTTGTCTGAATTGCCATTTTACATAGAAGCCAGGTACCCTTCATAGAGGTCATGAGCAATAGTATCCTTATAGTCTGCTCTCTTTGGACAGAAGATTCAAGTTTTACATACAAACTGAACACCAGTTCCAGCACTTTCACTACAGCAGGGTGTGCTTCAGGCAGGGCTTGTCAAAGTGAAAGTAGCACTTCCCATTCATCATCCTGATTTTTGTTTACAGAAATGAACAGGAGCTGTGAGTTCAAGCTCAATTCCTGAAATTCAGCTTTCTAGAGATGCTCCCCCAGGCTCAGCAACAGAGGAAATCCAAGGGCACCGATTCTCCAGCGTTGTCTTGCAGTTGTCACTATCTAAAAATATCTCGCAGTGTCTGGGAAAACACTCTTCCTATTTTTTAATCTCTTTCCCGTTATTTATCAAATCCTGCTGGCTATAGAGTTCAAAGGGGCTAGCACTGATCTTATTCCAATTATCCAAATCTAGTGGATTTTGAGGTGAGCAGGCATGCTGCTCTGAGCTACGGCATACTGCTGGCCATTACCATTACTGGGAGTCCTACAGCTTTCTCTGCTGATTTCATAACAGAAAGGAGGGCTGGAAGGGATGTCAGGAAGGTAACACAAGCCCACCTTCCTGACCCAAGGCAGAAACAGCTCCTCCTAAAGAATTGCTGCTGGGTGTTGGTCCAATCAGTCCTTATTAATATCTACAAAGGTGATGGCTACAAACTCCCTAGCCAGCCTATTTTTCCTTATAGTCTTTAAATAATTAGTAACTTTCTTTAATTTGAATGAGTCAGGCTTTATCTTTCATCCAGTGGTTGTTACTGTGCCTTTATGATCTATTGAATAGTCATTTGCCGCTTGATATCTTCTCCCTCTGAATATATTTATGCATTGTAGTCATGTCACTTCTGGGTAGCCTAAATAGATTTTTATAAGTTAAACAAGTCTTTTTGCTGACGCTGATTGTACAGATTGGATTTGAAGTATAATGGTATCACTCTAATCAGCCCATGAGGAAGAAAAAACAACTTTTTTTCAAAGACAGAGTCAAACGTAGGATTGCACATCCAGTCCTTGCTATATCATCAGATATTCCAGGGAGACAACATTTGTCTAGGCTTTTTATAGCTGCCCTTAAAAACTACAACAAAAAAGACCCAAAGAAAACTGCTTCCTGTGTTTTAACCTGAGATTGGTAAAAGAATAGCTTTTACTTGACCCTGACGACATGTCCCACCCAAGTCTGCTGACAGGTTATTTCATGGCAGATGAACTGTCTTCATTCGTAAACATACCCATAAAAGAGCGTGTGATTTAAGACACTTTTTCAGTCTGATTTTTATGTGTCTATATATGGCATAGGCCCCTGTCTTCTCCATTAGAAAGTTGATCTGTTCATGGCATCATTTCTGAATTGCTACAGAAGTTGGACAGTCTCTCAAGGTTTTCCATTTGAAATGCCTGAAATCTGATTTAGCAAATTTGTTGCATTGCAGCTTTGGCTGCAAAGGTAATCTCTGGTGAAACATGTGTAACCTCTCATGAAATTTGTGTATAACTGAACAAATACCTTGTGCTTTTCTTAGAAGGAAAAGATGTGTTTTAAAAAATTTATTTCAGTATTCTTTACTGTTCACATTTGTTTGAGTTTGGGGAAAGGAAGGAGAGAATTACATTGGTTCTTCTAACCTTAAATTTTTATTTTCCATTTTGAATAGCTGTCAGATGACTGTATTATGAGAAACAGAACTCATTTGTGATGTTTGCAACACAGAGACCCACCATGAATGATTTACAAATAAATGATGTCCTAAAAAAGAAGATAAATTACTTCCATGGGGTGATGCATTTCAATAGTTTTAAATAATTGCAGTTGGTAAGGGCACTGCTGATGATTGCTGCAATGGGTCAGCATTCATGTTGCAACAACACTGAGAAAGGGAGCTTCAATTATAACTCCAATCTACAGCCCACTTCAAATAATTGAAATATTTCCCTTGACTTGAGTGGACTTTACTGTGCAAACAAGCTCCATCCTAATCATCCAGAAGCTATCACTGCTGAACTCTGCAGGGGGAGGCAGAGTAATCTAGTTTTCTTGCATTGTTTTTTGCATTGCCTTGGCATGTCACAAGGGGGTAGAGATACGAAGTGCAGGTCACAGTAGGGTCTGCAGTCCTGAAGACCTGGGAGACTGCTGCAGCCAGTGTGCTCCTTTCTTCCAATCACATAACATCTTGTACGTTTGTGCTGGTTTTGGCTGGGATGGAGTTAATTTTCTTCACAGTAGCTAGTATGGGGCTATGTTTTGGATTCGTGCTGAAAACAGTGTTGATAACACAGGGATGTTTTCGYTAYTGCTGAGCAGTGCTTACRCAGAGTCAAGGCCTTTTCTGCTCCTCACCCCACCCCACCAGCGAGGAGGCTGGGGGGGCACAAGAAGCTGGGAGGGGACACAGCCGGGACAGCTGACCCCACCTGACCAAAGGGGTATTCCATACCGTATGACCTCATGCTCAGTATCTAAAGCTGGGGGAAGAAGGAGGAAGGGGGGACGTTCAGAGTGATGGCATTTGTCTTCCCAAGTCACCGTTATGCGTGATGGAGCCCTGCTTTCCTGGAGATGGCTGAACACCTCCCTGCCCATGGGAAGGAGTGAATGAATTCCTTGTTTTGCTTTGCTGGCGTGCGTGGCTTTTGCTTTACCTATTAAACTGTCTTTATCTCAACCCAGGAATTTTCTCACTTTTACTCTTCCGAATCTCTTCCCCATCCCATTGTGGGGGGAGTGAGCGAGCGGCTGGGTGGGCTTAGTTGCCGGCTGGGGTTAAACCACAACAACGTTCTTCAGCTGGCCATTTGTGTAGTGGCACTTCATTCTAGTGGTAGTGACAATATATTGCCGAGAGAGAGATGAGTTAGAAGAAACAGCTCTAGAGGTCATTAAAATTTCCATGCAAAAAAAAAGAATGAAGACTTATATTTGGCAATGTTAGAATTGCTGAACACTTTGGGGGAATTGCACAGACTGAGTAAAGAAAAATATGCCAGGGTGGATTCCCAAGTGGATTGCTGAATAAACTCTACAGCTGGACGCATAAGACCTGCAGTAAACTGCCCCATTCCTGTTTACTCCTTGCTTCTTCTAATACATGGGCATATCATAGGCTCAAACATCATGCACCATTCTTTAAACTTCCAGTTAATGGAAAAATCTGTTTCATGTTCTTGATGGGATGCGTGTAACTTCAGCTGAAGGCTGGGAAAGTGCAGGAAATCAATAGGGTTCTGTTTTGCATAAAATTAACAGTGTGGAATTTAAGTGACTGCCTTCTGTACACAATTTAATTATTGGAAGCACGACCCCCTTTGAAACTGAGCCCAGGAAATGTGTTTCTGTGTAAATGAATGAGCATTCTATTACAGTGTAATGCACTGGAAAAGACTCCAATAAAATCAACTTGCTCACCCTAAATTCTTTTTTCTTAGAGTAGTTCCTGTAAGTGAGGAGCACTGGAAATCCTTTTCCAGTAAATTTTGGATTGAATATTGAATACAGTACCATCAGGTTATTATTCTTCTACCCATTGTACCCTCCCTTCCCAATCACTCAAAGGAACTGRCAGTTTTGATTTACTTTGCAGAAGGCTTGTGCTCTTTATAGGAATGAAAAGAAAAGAAAATAAGGAAATGTACCTGCGTGGTCAGGAGAAAATGTCATTAACTGTAATATTGTTTCAGTTTCTTTCCATTATTTCATTAGAAAAATTAATGTTCCATTTCAAGTGAATTTTCAGATTCAAACAGGGAATCATGATTTAGTTAACATAATCCAAAGAATGGGACTATTCTTTGTCTGTATCTTTTATCTTTATTTTTCAAGGACTCTACCAGGGCTTGGAGGATTCCGTGGGGTTTTTTTTGCTTTATCTTTTTAGAACTTATAACTCTTTGTTCAGTACTTCCTTTTAGGAATTAATAACTTTGAATTCTCATTTTTCCCGTTCTCTTTCTTTTTGCTTACTGGATCTATCATTATTTACGATCAATGTGTATACGTTTGAGATAATCCATGAAATTGAAAATTCAGTGAAGACATTACACAGGCATTTGAGTAATTTCAAAAAAAAAAAAAAAGAAAAGAGGAAAATTCCAGCATAGAGGGTTGTTAATCTTGCTCATCTTTAGTGCACTGAAGACACATACTTCATGGGTTGCTTTTAAAATTCCATTAATGGTGCTGGAGGCTCTGCCTCCCCCCAGACTTTAAGTTTATTAATACAGCCCCAGATGTTGTTAACACCTTTCTATTATACTTTCCTGACATAATGTAGGAAGTAAAATAATATGTATGGCGATTAACTGATATCCTAACCTGAAATCATGGTGACTATAATAGTGCGTTGTGCTCCATTCACCTAAGAGCACATGCATGTATTAGGTGATGTTACTGGTTAGAGACTTCCATCATGAAAAGGCTTTGTCCAAGTGTAGATGATGCCCTCGTCATCCAGTGAATCACAATGCAGAAAATGTCTCCTTTTAGTGATATGATTAAAGCTCAAAATATTCCAGAGATTTGCAAATGAAGAACACCAAAAACAAATGACTACCCATTTTTAGCTAAATTGTTGAATTCCCTTGGGTTTGCAGAAGCAGAATACAAACTTCTTAAATAYTCAGCTCCTCTTCCATTAGCTTTTTTGCTTTTTCCATTTTCTCTAAATAGAAGAGGTGGAGGCATATGACAAGTTTTAGAATATATGTTTAGAATATATTCTTGGAGCATTGTAGCTGAAGCCTGGACAGAAATGCATTTTCTCTGAAGGAGTGAAATTAGGAGTTAAGTGAAAGAATTTGGATCAATATGAGATGAATGCTTGGTTTGGGCTTTCTTTTGCTGTGTTTTGTTTTTCTAATAGGAATAAATCAGAGCTCACAAAATGACTGACTGGTACAGGAGAAAAAATAAGCTTAGGGTTCAAGGGACTTCCTTCAGTTCCCTGCTGTGATTTTACCCTTTTGAAAAATCTAACCCTCAGCATATGTGGGCTTGGGTTTCTCATTTGCCAGGTATCAATAGCAATTTCCAGGGTGTGGTGAGGATATGCACATTGTGGATTCTGGCATGTTTAGCTGTTTTGGAAGCTGGAAGTAAGGAAGGTTACAGATATTCAATCATTTCAGTGATATGTTCGTGCATGCGCTCTCCTTAGGACATCCTTCATTAACTGTCTTGCACTCTCCAGTGGCTTATGCCCCTCTATTTTATTTCCTCTCTGTGCAAGAAGCAGATACGCTTATGAAAAAACTCGGTTGTTCTTTATACGAGGCTCTAGCTGCCATGCTAATACTGGCATTTTAAAAGCTTTATCTGCCCAGCAAAGGCAGGAGTGCTTTCCAGTGAGACTTCAAACAGCATCATAAACTGTTTGTTTCTCACCACAAGACCCCTTCTACCTTTTGAAAGTTTCACTAAGCATTTTCTGTGTTTGTATTTCCAGATTTCCTGCTTAAGGGAAAAGGAGGGAAGCAAAGGGTTGCTGTAGCAAACTGTTTAAAGTAAGCTTTTCAATTTTCCTGCAAATGCGTGAATTAGCTACCTCAAAGGAAGCTCCAATGACAAGAAATCTTCATCCTTTGTCCTCTTTCCTCCTTCCCCAGTAAAGAGGATGGAAAGGAAAAAGGAAGTATAAAACCCTGATTTTCTTTCTCAATTTTACTGGGCCTGCCAAGATTGCCAGAAGTGTCTTTAAATTTCTGAGCCTTTTGATATTCAAAAGTCCTCATCCCAAATCTCAAAACCAAGGAAGAACTTAAGAACTTTTGACATGAACAGTGAATAGATACAAATAAAAACATTCAAGATATAGTAATAATAAAAACAGTGTGTAGGCASGGTTATAAATTACTAGGCTTCAGGCAAACCCCTCCATAGCTTTGAGGGCTCAGCAGAAACCTCTGGAGGAAGAGCTCAGAAGAGCTTGTGACTGAGATTTTGCATCTTCCTCTGTTTCCTGCTGCTGCTAGAAATGAGATGCTGGATTAGAGCCTAGCACTGTGCTGGGATGATAATTCCTTTAGGCTTGTGATTCAGAAGTGAAAATGAAATAATCAAAGGTAATATACTGAGAAAATAGGGGCTAAATCTTTTTAGTGTAATATCACTTAATGCCAGGAAGTAACTCATCCTTATTAGGAATTATGAACAAAACTCTATCATTCATCTGCATTTCATGGTATATCAGCAATGCGTTTTCATTTGGATAGATCAGATAAAACCAGGAGATCTGGGACCAGATCCTGGAAAAAGAAAACCTCTTTCTTTTTCAAAGCATCTTTGCTTCCAGCTGCTGCAAGTACTTTTTATTAACAGAGGGGTCCTAGTCCTGTAGTCTAGATCGGACCTAGCAGACCAACTACATTGGGTCTGCTGCCAGCTGCCCTCGCTTCTCTTTTAGTCTGGGGTCTGGGAGCCTGCTCTGCGTTCCCCCTTATCTCTTTGGGTTTGGTTTTTTTTTGGGAGGGTGGCCTGGAGTGTCCTGTGGGGAGGGAGAAAAACAAGAACGTGTTCACCTGCATTTCAGTTGCATGACAACCACATTTCCTGTGGCTTGATGAGAGGGTAGAGCTATTCATTTGCTCTACAGTCTGCTTGTATCAGAATTTTGGGCGCTGTCTGCTTGATACTTTTAAATTGCACTATGTATGAATTTTGGAGATTTACTTCTTATGTGAAGCTATGATTAGGGAGGGCATTTTAAAATGTAAGATGCATCTGAAAAATATTGTTGTTCTGGAGGCACAAGAGAAGTGCTCCATTTCCAAACCTGGTGTGATATAGGATGACAGTATAATAAGAGCCTTTCTTTGTATGATTTCATTGCGAGCTCTCAGAAAACACATTTCATTTCCCAAACCTCTCAAAAGCTCTGCAAACACCTGCCACTGGAGAATAGGCCAGTTTAGTCCGGCTGCCATTATCCCAGCCTTAGAGGGCGCTTAGCAGATGAGCAGAACGCATCGCTATCCATCTCCTCTCTACTGGATAGCAGCTTTGCTCAGTTAATTATTTTTGGTACTGCTGCCCCAGAGAATGCTTTAACTATGAGGCTTGTATCCAGCTGCGACAGGATAACAAACAAAGAAATAAATAAAAGTCAAAACCAGTGAATCTGAAGGAGCTGACTTGTGAAAGAACTCTTCTAACTTTGCGTTCCCTGTTGACGGGGTAACATTTCAAAATGTTTTCTCAGTTTTATGATTATACATGTGTTTGGTGACTGAAGGAAGGCTTGATTTGTGTTTTCCCAAAGGTCCCTTACAATGCCTGTAGTACCTCACCATCCCTTGGCCCTTGCAGTTTTTGGAGAGCAGCTTCTATAAGAAATGCCCTGGGTTTCTAGAAATGGCTCACACAGCAAAGACTTGCCAAAAAATGTACTGGAAAGAATCACTTGCTGTATACAACTAAAGCCAGTGGATTAGGGACTATATCCCTCTTCAGCAAATATCTCTTTGTGTATGAAATCAGGTTAAATTCAGTTTACCCTCCAAGGTGTATTTGTGGATGGCCCATAAGGATGACACATAACCAATTAATTAGCTGCTGTGAGAATAGTAGCTCCTAATATTTGTGGTTGTTTGACAGTGTTAGGTAAACATCTTTTAGATATCTGAACCTAGAAATGGGTACGTTTGTCGCTGCAAATTGAGAGGTCTGCAGATTTTAGACATTATTTTGCAAAATAATTGAAAAGAGTGTGTTGGTAAGAGGTAAGACCTTGCTAAGATCTTAGGCTCAGATAACTGTAAAAGAGGAGAGATGGAAAATACACTGTTCTGAGTATAAAGCTGGAAGCTTGTTCTTGTTTTCTTTCTATTCCCTGATAAAACGTGGGGGGAAAAAAAAAAAAAAAGAAAAGAAAAAGAAACCTCTACCATGAATTACCACAGGGCTGACACTGACTCTTACTTTTCTTGAAAATGCAGATTGCACATTGATCGTCTGTTCATTACAGGTATTAGTTGGTATATTTAACAATCTATGATTAATCTGTAATCACCGTGCCTCTGGTTAACAAAAAGAGGTAAGAGGCATGTTTTTTACATCAAAACCTTGCTTCTTTAGACAGTGTCCAGCACAGATGATCCCAGTCAGGGAGAGAGAATCCTAGAAGGAAGCTGCTTTAGAGCACTGTACATCGGAAAGGAGAAATCAGAAGGAAAGAAGAACTTTATTCTTGTACAAATGTACTAGCCCTTAGGACATAGAACACAGAAGTACTTACCTCTTCCTTGATGTGGAGGAAAATATCCCAGAATTAGAAAGTAAAATGATTTCCTTGTTCATTTAGTGCTTGGTACTGTTTTGGAATCTGACCCCAAAACAGGTTAACTGCTAACCTGTGTGACGGAGGTATTTGAACTGCCGGATGCTGAGGATAGATCACAAATCTGTTTAGGCCTCCAAAGTAGAAAGTTTCTCCTTCTCACAGAATTGAAAAGGATTTGAGTCCCTGACTACATTCTTCATCATCCTGGCCTGTGATACAGGATTTCTAAAATTGTTTCAGGAGATCAGTGATTGCACGGTAGGAAAGAGACACTGGCCTCATGAGAAGTTAGGAGATAAATGGAGAAGGTAGGAGTAAATGCAGAAGGTAGGTGTAAGGCCACATGGTTAATTTGCTTGAGCTAATTGATTTCTTAAGATACATTTCAGCTTGTGAAAGGATTTATGCAAGAGGAGGCACTACAAAAGGTGACAATATATGGCCTCGAAACAGATGGAGACATGGAGAGACTGGAGAGTGGAATGGGAAGGAGGAGGTGGCACATTACATCGACTTTAGTTCAGACTCTGTCTCCCCAGGATAGAGGATGTGAGCATGTAATCCTATAATCCACGTGTCTTGATTGTACGTCTCCATGAATAATGCACTAAAAATAGAAATCTGCTATAGCCTTCAGTCTGAGAATTTAGTTCTTAATTCCTATGTAGAGGTCCATGCGTTCAGTTCTGGGGACTGATCGTTCAGTCACATTTGCCAAATGAAATGCCAACTGCTTCGTGTTACTACCATCTGACAGAAGAGACTCATAGAGTTTGGAGGAATTTTTTCATTCTCCATTTTCCTCCAAGAGAGTTGGTTTTTTGGGGTTTTGTTTGTTTGTTTTGGGTTTTTTTTTTGNTTTTTTGTTTTTTTTTTTTTTAAATATGAATGAAAATATTAATTAAAATGTTTAATGCTAACTTTGGCTTGGATATCAAGGCAGACTTAAGCCTTTGCTTTATTTGAGAATGTGTGTGTCAAAAGATGCTTCTGTGCTGTTTTTCAAATAACTCTATTATTGAAGTTCTGCTGACAAACTGATTGCTGCACGTCTGTGAAGTCTAATAGGTGTGGGTTTCCTTCTTTACCTGGGAGATTCCTTTCCATGCTGAAGACTAGCAATAGYTGTTGTGAGCAGGACACCACATTTGCCTTTTCACTTCAAAACGTGCCCTCTCCAGCGTCTCCCAGTCTTTCTGCAGTTGGAGCTTATAGGAGGAAAAGGAGGTTTTTTCCCTGAAAGTGTTTCAGGCCATCAAACTCCTATTGATCAGAGCAGCACTTTCAGTTTTTATCCCAGACGTGATAATTCCCTGTGGACTTAACCCCAATTCCAAGTTGCCATATAGAGAGTAACAGCCCTTTCTCAGACTTAATCTATCCCTGCTGATCATTATTGATTCGAGAGTATGATTTTTCGCTGTCATCTCAAATAGATATGATTTAAGTCTCTCAATTTTTAGTCTAAAGGAACTGATATGAACTACCCTGACAGGACAATGTCTTCCCTCTTCATCTCTCCTGCATTTCAAAAGATGCCTGAAATGAGCTGATAAATGGGATTTCAGATGATGGGAGAAGCCAGTCAGCAAAGCCTGTCATGCCAGACTCCCTCAATCTCAAAGGTTGCGAGGATGCTGACTCCTGGCAAAGTTTTACAGACCTTGGATGACTAAGCAATCTTCATTAACTCAGATTTGCCTAATTGCTCATTTAAGTAAAACAAATAGAAACAGAAAAACTCAGAGCCAACAAGCCAAATGTTCTGAATAGGATATAGTGAAAATTGCTTGAAAGCCAGCTTTGGGGCATGTGTGCAACACTTTTTTTTATTTGCTGCTGCTCACATCTTTCTTGCTACTGCATTTTTGTGAATACTGAAGGCTGGCGTATTGGCCATAATTTTCGCAGCTATTCCTTTGCTATCCTCTAATTGCACACTTTTCACCTTTCTTCATTCTCTTCTTTAGAGCATTTCTTAAGATGACAACAAAACCAGAAAAATCTCATACCTGCTATGAGCAACACCTCATTGGAATTTGCAAAAAATCTGGAGGATGAAAATCAGATGGTCAGTATAATCTAGCTGCAACCTGATTTTTCTATTCACTGCTGGTCCTCAAACACTAGCATAAGTCATCCATGTGTTCTTTACTCACCTCCCATTTTTACCATCCCTAATTTGCTCCTAGCCTGTACTATTAGTCTAGCAGCTTCCAGAAGACCTGAATCTAGTTTTGATTTAGTCACTGACTCAACCAAAAGTATTGCTCATCTTACAGTTCCCTTCCTGGCATGGTTTTTGTCTTGGAAATTTAGTTTATAGGTTTAGTATGGCTGGGGATTTGTTACCATTATCTGTTCATAGTTTTTATACAGTCCTTTGCTGAGGCCCTCGTTCCACCCACAGCCTCAAAGTACTCCAGTAATACACCTCAAAAAAAATTTCATGTGGGTTACTTAGTCAATGAGAATTGACAAATTCACTGGAGTTACATTTAGCACGTGAGCAAATTCGGGGGGGGGGGAGGCGGGGGAAAAAAAGAAAAGAAAAAGAGAGAGAGAGAAAAGGGAGACTATATTCATCTGGTAATTTATTCACGATGAGTAATTTGACATTGTCTCACACACCATCTTGACTGTCAGGAAAGCTCAGATGGTTTTGTAATGAACTTGTTTGAAAGGTGCTTTATTTAAAGAAAGGCAATTCTTCATGGGCAAGTGTCACTCTGCAATGGGAAAATAAACATGGCACTTAACATCATTAGTATCTTATTATTCATGTTCCCCTGGGCAGCAGAAGGCATTCTGGTTTGGTCTTTGCCCCTGTGCCCTGCATGACCAATTGCCTGATTTCAGCTGAAAAACTGCTGATTGTTGGCTTTATAGTGTCCCACTAACCTTAGAGAAATGCTATGGGTTTGTACTCACCTGAACAGGCTGAAAGGAAGAACTTTTTTGTCCAGATGTGTCCAGTCCAGTTAGTGGTACATGTGGCTTAGGGCCTTAGTGGAGATAGTTTCAAGTTTGTTTGCCAACTGCCCAACACGACGGCGCCCTGATTCCCCCCTATTCCTGTAATATCCAGGTATGACTTCAGTATACATAGCTGTTACCGGAGAGGAGCGTTTCTTTTCTAATATCATTTTCTGGGCTTTCTGTGGAGGTCTTATGCATCTCACAAGGGTGGTATACAAATAGTGGATGTTTTGACTTGTGCTGGGATGGATGATTTGGAGGAAGGCTCTCCCATCCTGCCTCGTACATGCACCACGTGTGCTTATGGTGTGGCTCCCTCCCATGGAGTATTGCCAGAATCCTTCAGGCCACTTCAGTGCCTGCTGCGTGAGACACTGAGGAATATACTTGCCTTAATCATTAACACACATCCTAAATATTTCCATGTTCCTTCTTGCTTAACTGTTGAAGTGTGATAGTGTTAAGCCCTCTGATGAATCTCATTTATAAGAACAAGCCTAACTCCAGTTAATGCCAAGCATTTTTTCTAAGCGATTTGTGAGTGTTTTAAGTGTCCATACATTTCCAGAGGTTTTTTTTTGCAATTCCAAAACTGTAAGTTAAAGAGACACTTTGAGATGAACTTTGGTAATTTGATTTCAGTGGGAATTAAGCCTCTGAACTACATATTTAGCATCAGGGTCTTTAAGCATTAGATATCAATAGCCAAATTCTTAATTTTTGTTTTAAGCTGGGAAATGGAGTTGTTGCTTTGCCAATTCAAGACACAATTTCCTCTTAAACATCCCCACAGGCTTATGTGAGACAACAGACAGGAATCACTTTATATATTTTGGCAATTCCCTTATTTTTGGAGGCAGCACTCATACTGTGAATTGCTAGTATTTTCATTAAAGTTATTATTATTATTATTATTTTTAACTAATGCTCACCCGGAATAATTTTCATGGCTCTGGATGGTCTTTTTCTGTCTCTGTTCTGTTAACAGCAAAACTAAGCTGTTGCTCTGCCTTGTTACGGAGTCCTTAATGCTGCTGTGCACCTGTCTGCATGCTTTTATGTTTTGCTCCTCATAATGAAGTCCAACGGCTGCCAAGCCAGCGGAGGAGGGAGAACGCTTCTGTTTGACACCAACATGTTGAACCATTTGTTCAAAACTGCAACTCCTTTAATCGTGCAGGCTGCATCCTAATAGAGAGCCTTGTTGAAGTTAATTATTTCTGTTGGCATACCCCAGCACTCAAGATGTTCCAGAGTGAATCACGATGGTACCTCTTCTAGACTTGATATAATTTATTAAAAGCTACGTTCATTTGAAGGTGAAATGTTGGCAACAACCTTTAATTTAAATCCTGTGACAATTTTGTCATTTTGGACACTGTGTAGCGGTAAAAATTATACTTTGCGGGGGAAAGGGGGAAGGATAAAGGAAGTAACTTGTAATTGTCATAGGAAGCACATCAGTAGGAATAGAGAGAAACAGCCATTCTGGGCTGGAATGAGAATCCATGCTGTTGCTTATGGCCATATGGGCTGCCTTAAAAAGCTGGACAACTCAGAATTACCTAAATTCATCCCAAATTCAAGCTAGAAACCTATAAACTAATTCATGCTAGAAAACTCTAGCAAAACCAGATTTCTGAGCAGCACAGTAGCAAGTGAAAATGAAGTTAGGTGAATGCAGGGCAATTCATATTAGAAAGGACAATTTATTAAATAACAGTGGAAGCCACATGCAGTTCTATAAAGCAGGGGTGTATTTAAGATGTGTATTTGTATTGGATCCTGTTACTCACAGAAAGCTGCAAAATGGTCCTCAGGAGGAAAGAAAGGAAAAAATATTCAATGAAATGGTTCTAAAGTTTATTTTACCTTGACTGCAACAATATATTTTAGCTGGTTTTAACTTCCAAAAGTGGTGGACAGCCTGAGCTGAAACTTTATGTAAAAGTTGAACGGTGGCAGAGAATTTCTGTCCCAATTGTTGTTTGACAATTGAAAATGAAGTTTTATCAGGAAAAATGTCAGCCAAGCTTCTCTTTATGGAGCTTTGCTAAATTCCCCTATGTTAAATACAGTTGTAGTTGGGTTTAATTGCCAAATACAAAAGTGTAAAGGGTTGCATGAGGAAGTAAGTATGCCACACATATAGAAAAGGCCAAGGAAGTACTGATTTATACAGCTCAAAATTAAAATATTTGCCACTCCCCACTTAGCCAGGTCCCAGCTGGCTTGAAGCAAGTCACATTCCTCCTGATGAAATGGTCCAAGATGACAGTGTTACTGGGGATGTCATCTTCCCCTCCTCCAAATAAAAACAATCAATTATTGAAAAGAATGAAAAATTATATGAAAAGAAATGGTGAAAGGGCAAAGTGCCAGGAAGGGAAAAGACTTCGTTTCATTTTGGTATTTCGTTCCCATAAGACACATCAAATGACATTCACACCATAACATACACCCTTAATAATGGCAATAATAGCAGCAATACATCTTATTGCATACAATACCTGTAGCCAGATGACAGTCTTGGAGCTTCTCAGTGAAATACAGTGATTTAAAAGGCTATAGTTCCTGCAAGATTAAAACAAGGGGCAATTAAAACAAATTCAATACAGAAATAAAATCAGCATGCCGTTAAGGGAATCGTTTTGAAATAAAAAAACCCAAACATGTATAATAATAGTGATATATGATTCTATCTGGTTTTGTAGCTCTTTGCAGATTTGCCACCCAAATTAGAAGTAATCATATAATAAAGTATATTTCAGCTCTAATCCTGTTTTGCACTTAAACATATAAACAAATGGAAAGGAGTTCCTACTGCGGTGATGTGTATGTCAGGGAGGTGAATGTTAATTTTAAGAAGCGTGATGCAATTTAAAACTCAGGGACTCCCTTAATTTCCGTAACCCTGGTTCTGCAACTGGTGCTGCGAGGAAAGGGGAAGGGTGGGAGCAGATTTCTACCTGACCTTCTCTGTACGCTTGAAGACAAGGAATTACAGCTGGTAGCGGGGACTGCCCAAGCCACCGACATTCAAAGGTCACAGAGAGGCAAAGCAACACCAAAGCATAACCAGCAGCTTCTCCAGACAGAGTCTGCACACTTGAGGTTTCTTTCAAAGAGATGCCACCACCTTGGACCCTTGCTGACTTTAGAGGATTTGTTTAGATATGCTGTTCTGGAGGCAAAAAGTCCGGAGAATTTTTTTAAACCCGAAGTGAGGCAGGGTAATCACTGTTACAGCATTGTAAGGCTCAACAATTAGTCTTATGGCATTAATAAGAAATATAAAGCTCTTAGCTTTTTAGCTTTCAGGCAAATAATTATCTTCCTTGTGCTGAAAGTCGATGATAACTGCAGGCATGCTTTAGAATTATTTTTCTTTTTTTTTTAAAGGAAGAGACTATTTTTTTAAAGGATTTTATTCACATAGGTCATAGAAATGAGCTCGCTCTTGAACAGACAGATTAACTATTTTAAGATGACTTGTTTGCAATGAGTGCAAATACTCGTCCATGTTTAATTATATTTTAAGAGCACCACATTAGTAATGGATTGTGAGATCTTTTCTAGATCTTCCTACTAATTCTCAGGCTTTCATTAAAAAAATAAAACTCAAGCTTGGCTTTCAACTCTGAACTCAGAAAATGCTTGTAAATTAGCACTACAGGAATATCAGCTTAAGAAATCAGTATCTACAGAGTATTTATTTGTAGAAATCTGTGTTCTTTAAAAACTAAACAAAAAAAAACCCAAAGAAAACCCCTCTGGGCACTGCCTTGGTCCCTGTGCATTAGAAATCTGTATGTTTCCCTAGGTTTTATCTGCTTATTTTGGTGCAGGCTCCCGCGGCGAGGAACAGAGGACGTGCTCTGGGTGCACACTGTGTGCTGCCGCGATGTTCCCAGATTGGGTTTCGAGTGATCCGTGGGCTGGGAGGAGCGGCAGCGTTCCTCGCAGCTGTGCATCTGGGACACAGCGGAGCTCTACTCCAACCCGTTTGATAAGCTTTAGGATCAAATCCCACAGTTTGTATTCAGGCAAACCCCCATACAGCTTGGCAGGTTTTCTCTCCTTTAAGAGAGAGGAGTAAAGACTCGACTCCCTGAGAGCACCAAAAGGGAAGCTTGCTTACATTTCTTTTTCTTTTCCCTTCCCTTTCCCTGAAAGACAATTGCTTTGAATTTTTCTTGATTCCAGACACCAAAACCAAATCCAGCAGAGACAAGCGATACTAAGCACAGTCCCAGAGAAAAGAAGTGCTAGCAGATAGAAAGCTTGAAAAAGTCATTAAAGCAGCTGATGTTTTATCGTATTTTTTATCTCCTTCTGATTAATTACTAGGATCATTTACGATTGCCATCACCTTGTGTGCCAAAAATTCCTTCATCCAATCATGTTAGTCGTGGTCAAAAGCCAGTGAATCTCATAGTGGACGTAAGTCTTTTTTTTTTCTCCATCATGTAATGTCACCATAAACACAGTCAAGTTCGTTATTAGTGACAATGTGATAACGGAAGAACAGAGCACAGTGCAGGCAAAATACCTGTGTTAATCCAGACTTTGGGAACCATTTTGAAGCCTGCCCTAATCTCTGGTTGCTCTGAGAACTTTGCTGGATTTTTATCTCTGTTATAGCTATAGGAGCTGCAGGTGCTGTCGCATGATAGAATAGACATGCTTTTATGCTCTGTCTGCCACGGTATATTTTAAATGCCTCAGCTATTCCATTTAAACATAATGAGATGGGTACCATGCATCTATCCGATGTCAATTGATTGCAGAAAGAGCATTCAGTTGAAGTTTAATTAGCATGTAACTGATAAGTCCAATTACTCTATAATGATTTGGAAATTACATGAGCTACATATTTTGTGATTGTGGCCTTATATAAAACACAAAACTTGTGAGGAAATTTTAGCTATTTAATGAACACTTTAAAAAACCTATTCTGAGTTTAATCAGATATCAATTAGTTGGAAAAGGGAAATCTTAAATTAACATGTATTAACAGTGTTAATTGGCAGCAGCCTTCCCATTGAGTCAACTGCAGCATGGAAGCCCATTTCCACCACAGTGTGTAATGTAGCACAGAATGTGCAGTCCATACAATGCCTCTTATTGTGCCAAAATTTTGTAAGAAATTCAATTATTCCCTTATACTGGGGGTGGATCTGATACATAATTAATTCTGRCTTGTTTTAAGAGATGCCTACATAATTAGCAATGCATGGAATACATTATCTCTGGCATATTTTTACAACCTTAGTAGTTCCCCTTTGAAACTAGCCCTTGCTCTTTAATTAACAGATAAAGTATTGCAATATTAAATTTGAGATGTTGCCATTTTGGCAGCATTTGAAGTGATGTTGTTCATTATGGTTGCCATGGAGCATGCTTCATTTAATTTATGATCATGTGTCCTTATTGATGGAAGAATATCTTGGGGACAGCACCCACCATGTTACTTCAGAAATGCTGGTTTATATTTAACTGCATGCTCTGGAAATCAGAGTAATGTGGGCAGTGGGAGTATTTTTACTGCATGTCTCTGATGTTGCATGGTTCTTTCCCAATAAACTGTGCAAGAACAGTTCTAGTGTCAGAGGGGGAACTTTTGGGAAGGCATTGGAGCCTAGTCTTCAAAACCAGTTAGCAGAGAAAAAATGTTGTCTGAGAGAACTCAGGTCAGGAAGGTTAGGTGTTTTCAGTGAATTGTCACCTGAACGAGTATGACTCTTTTCCCATTAAACTCTGCAGGGATCCTAGCTAGACTGGTCATTCAAGTTAGATGCTAAATTGCCTAAAGTTAGAGGTTGTTAATAATCACTAGCATGCTTGGAATTGTCCAAATATAAGTATAACCTGGAAGTAAGATAGCCTAACATGCCTTTCCTTAAATAAGTTGATAGGAAACACAAAATACAGCAGAAAAAATCATGATTGTTGAATTTTCTCATTAAAGTAAAAAAAAAAAAAAGGCGGCTTTCATTTCCTTCTGCTAGATTTCTCTTAGTTTTTTAATGTGACATATGACTCCTACTGTTCCTGGTCCAACAAAACACTGTTAAAATACAACAATAACAAAAGATTCTGCATTTATTCACAGCAGGAGGAGGAAAGGAGAAGGTTACAGACCTATTGTTTCTCTCTTTACTCACAGCCAACAGGTTTTTTATTCTCTGGATATATTTGGGTACCAGATGGCAGATTGATTTCAAAGTTGTCAAGCAGATTAACTGAAGTTAAGATCCTAAATCTGTTTGGGGGCCTGATGATCCTGCTTAGCAAAGGTGCCAATGACCTCACCCAAAGTTGGGCATTTGGTACCTGAGAAAATAAAACAGGCTTGTAYGTCCAAATGTTAACTCAGTTTTAAAACTTCATTCTGAAAAAGAAATGTTAGACTCTTCTGAAACAAAGGAGGAGGCAAAACAATGTGTCCTCCGCTGATATATTTTCCTTGGTTTTCCGTGACAGACTTTTGATCTGGATTCCAGGAATATCAAGTCTCTCTCTCTTTGCCTTCTCTCTCTGAGCTCTCTAGAGAGGCAGCTTGCTCTTGTTATGTGAACAGAGGGTGCCATTACCACAGGGGCCCAATCTAAACCAGTTCCCATAGGCATGATAATGAGTCATGGAAGCATGGGAAAGATGAAACAGTTTATACACTCTAAGTGCAGAAGTGCAAAAGACAAACTGCTTCCACCCATTACCTCCACCGCAATTAGCACTGCTGATCTTGCCCAAAATTCATTTGTGACTGAGTGATCACAGCAGTTGAATAGTGCTGAACGCTTGAAGTAGCCTAAGGTATTGGGCTTGGATGATATCAGTATGGTTGTTAGAAGTGCAAGGTAATTCCAGTTGGCTTTTTGACTGTCTTTAGTATAGCAGAATCATATCATGAAATCAGCTGGTGATGCTAACAGTGTTCAGATGCATTGCTGTCCTGCTGTCTAACCCTGGCCTTAATGGAGCAAGACTGCATGATCAGAAAATGCTGCCTAATGGTTGTTGTAATACCCACTTTTGCTGATAAGAATTTATAGCTATGCACAGAGCTGGCATAAAAGAGGCCACAGAGAACATTAGGTGTACGCAGAAAGGGATTCTCTCATTGTTTTATGTGTTGAGCTGATATTCCAGAAGAGGTAACACTGTTTTGTGGGGTTGGTTATTTTCAGTTATTTTTCCTATTTCTCCAGTAAAATTTCCCAGGATGTTGAAACAGAGTAGAAACAAATGGAAAAAAAATCAAGCTGAAGTAAATTTTTTCAAAGTGGAAATAAGCATAGATATGTAATAAGTAATCCTTATCTCATCACGGACTGTTTGACACCAACCAACCAACCAACCAAAAACTATTGAAATGGATTTGTGCTGTAGGAACATTTTGTGGAGTGCATAGATTTGTGTATGTATGTGTGTTTGTGTTCTAGCTCCAAACTCCTTGGGTCTGGTTGGTCCACAAGAAATAAGACAGGGACTAAACAACCTAATGATGCTTTAAAACATTTGTGCCTTTCCCCAAGCCTTACCTCAGCATGGCAATCTGAGAGGCTGAGTAAGAGACCTTGCTTCACTTGCGGTGGTGGGATTTGAGCTCTGTCCTTAAAAACTCAACCTGCAGGGCTGGCTTTAATCTGAAAAAGTCATGCCACCTCAAGGCAACGTGGAAGGTACTGCAGAAGCCTGGAGAAGGCATCATTTCTCCGCCTTTTCGTTACTAAAAACAAGGCGAAGTGGTGAGAGATCTGTGAGCGTGGCTTTAATGAGCTGCAAACATGGCACAATGATTCAATATGAGCCAGAAATTAGTCAGGCTGAGTAGCAAAATGACACTTTCTTYTAAAAACAACACAAAGGCATACTGTAATTTTGTGTAATTACTGATCAATTGCCATTGATTTATGCCTCGCATTCGCCATCAAAGGACCAACTAGAATTTAGCATGAGCACCAAACAGTGACTGGATGCCTTTCTAATAGGATGTACTAAATAATGATGTAAGATGCACCTGGACTTCAGGATCATAGAGACTTCTGTCATGGGAAATTGTAAGATAAGAGCATGAGTTTTTTAAAAACTCGTTTCTCCTGAAAAGGAAAATGTTTTCTCCGGTGGAGCAGGTCTCGTCATTTGCTAACACACTGACTCATATTTACCCTGTTGCAAAGACAAGGGTCCAGATTATCAGTCCCACCTAGTTTTCGCACTTAACTAAAGAGTCTCAGCTAAGACCCTAGCTGTTGTAGGCTCCTTCATTCGCTAAAAATAGGGGATATGTCTTCACTGGTGGTCTAATGCATTATGAATGTAAATCTCTTCATTCCTGACTGCCATCACAGGCACTGACTTTTTTAGTCAAATCTTTTCCCTGCTTTTATGACTGGTAGTTGATTCAACACTGCCTGGACTATACTTTGTATAATAGTCAGGGACATGCTGTGAGGAGTAGGATGGGGCTCCTGTCCAGCTGATGGTCAGCGATGGCTCCTGTCCACCCCACAGCCAGCACCTGGGTCTGTGGGCTCCTTTGCTGAGCTGCTGCTGCAGGCTCCAGCTGTAGCAGGACTGTAGGTCTGTACAGGGAGAATATCCATTCCCTGGCCAAAATAAAAGCTATATCTGGCACTGTTGTGGCCAAATGTGTCTAGTGGTGTGGAGATGAGTAATATGTTCCGAGCCTGACCTTTTTGTAGTTTTGTGGAATAATTTAAATCAATATTGCTGTATGACAAATTATAATTTCTGTCATCTGATACAATGTTCTGGGGGAAAAATTGCCTCTCCGAGGAGCATAAAATGTGAAATGGAAACAGCAAAAACCTAGTTTTCCTTTCGGCTTGCTCCCTTGACAGTGAAAGGAGACCAAAACCTCAAGAGAGATGACTGTGAATTTTGACACACCACCCGTATTTTCAAGTGCCACCAGGCTGTGTGTGTGTCTGGATGTGTACCAGCACCGGAGGTCTGTGTGTGCCACTGCCCTCAAAGAGTATGTGAAGAAAATGCTTGCATGCACTTTTTCTCCCTTCCAGCTGAGATAGTGGAGGTTTTAATTGAGTGTTATGAGGGCAGAATTTAAATAAAATGAAAAAGACAGCACTACCACAGTGCGTGCTATTGATTTATGGTTTCCTTTTTGAGCAGAAAGTGGCAGGTTACAGGGCAGAGAAATACTATGAGAGAAGGCAAAAGGATAGAAAAGGGTTAGAGAGAAAGGAGGAGAAAGAAGGTTAAAAATAGAAGAGGAAGAGATACTACAGAGAATGGGGCTTGCAGAAAAAGGGCATCTCCAAGAATGCTTGGAAAAATGTGTGGGTAGGGTAACAAAAGGAAGGGAAACATCCATCTAAGGAGAGGGTAGGCAAGTCAAATAAGAGATGGGGTAAAAAAAGAGGTAGAGAACAGGAGCTGAACCACTTTTTCTCAGTGTTGTAATCTTGAATCCCTCTCTGCTTTCCTAGGCTGTTTGCCATATTGGGCTGGTGTTCTCCAACACTGCTGGTGGAGGCTGCTCTCACTTAGCACCAGTTGGGTGCACTGGGCTGCTCGGCTGGACCAGTCACAGGTCCTACCAGTTTTTCTGATGAATATTCCTGGTAAATCTTTTCCAGGACTTGGAAAGTTAAATCTCTAAGGATGATCAAAGAAACCAAGTGAGTAGCCAGGAATATTGCATGGTAAACGCATAGCTAGTTACAATATAGGTCAAATAGGCTAATTAATAAAATGTCCTGAAAGATAAAAGCAACAGCCTATGATATGTAATTAGATCTGTAGTCCAGGGTCTCATCTTTCGAAAAACAGCACTTGTGGGATATTTTTGCTAACAGATGATGGAGGGCCAGGGTTAAGCCAAATGAACTTTCTTTCAAGGCATATCGGAAGTTAGAGAGGAGGGGAGTGATTCATGATTCAGAATTCTCAGAATAGATTTGCTAAATTTACAAATTCCATGTTAATTCCGATTCTCTTCTCCAGCCATGACGGGCAACAGCTGTTTACTTTGTTCTACTTTACTCCTTGGCTTCATAATTTTCCCATCAAAACGTACCTGTTTGTGTGCTGTGAGATCCTGAATTGGTTTGGAAGATGATGGCAGGAAGGGGATTGGTCAGTACAGTAGTGAAGGAAAGCAAGAGAATATTTTTGGCTTTGTTTCATTTTCCACTGCCCATTTTCTGTAATTATTCTAGCAAAGACTGTAGACGTATTTCTGGAAAGAACAAAGTTTTGATGATTGCAGGATATTTGGGCAATGCAAACTTGCATTTCTTTAAGAAGCTGGTTCTTTGCCCTCTTTCAAACACAAAGCCACAGAGCACTGTGACCTCGTTGGTCAATCAAGCAAACCAAATTGAATTTGAAGTAATTAATACTTGCCACAGTGTGCTTGGGAATACACTAACAACCGAGAACTATTTGCAAAGAATTAGTTCAATTAATTAAACAAAGATGAAACTAATAAGATAAATTATTCCTTTTGTCCAGGTCTAATAATAAATATCAGTGACAGGTTTCTTTTGGCTGTTGCACTGCTGATGCCTTCATTGATGAGTCTTGCCTCTTCAAGTAAGCAAACAAAACCATAAAATGTAGCATTCTCACAGTATTTTTATTCTGGTTTGATTTGGAAGTTGGGGTAGCATCTCCTGTCTTGAACTTCTACGTTTTACAGGGAATGACAATTAACTAGTGTCAAGTGATTGGAGATCTGGTAACCAGAATGATGAGAAGAACTGGGGCTGCCCAACCTCTAGAGAAGGGGGGGATGCACAAARATTAAAAAAAAAAAAAGGTGGAGGAAGATGAACTGCTTTGTATATTTGCTTGGGTTAGGACAAATTACCATGGAATAAAATAACATTGAGAAGTTCTGAAAAAAAAATCTAACTGGAAGGTTAATTAAACCTGGAGGGGATCATCTATAGTCTCTACCCTCAGAGGTTAAGAACAGCCTAGGTATGACCTTAAGTCTAATATACTTCACCTTGGGGCATGGGAGATAGGTGACATGACCTTTATCCATGTTACTGCCATGTTTGTGATTCAGGTACAAGTTGTGTGGGAAAGTAAAAATTTAAACAGTGAGAATTTTCCTTTGCGCCCATAATATCTAAGGATTGAAAGTCATCTGAGCATCATCTACTTAAAATTGGTATAAACAAAACAGGAGTGTTTGGGGTTTTGTGGGGAGGAGGAGGTAGCTGCACTGCTTTGTACACATGCTTTGAATAGAACTTTCCCTRTTTTAGCAGGGTTACATATTTTCTGTCCATAAACCAAGTTTAGCTGTCTCATAATCCCCCTATGTTAATGCATCTCACAGGTAATGAGAGAAAGAGGCAAGTAGAGACAGAGATGAAGGATGTTCATTCCTGTGCCAGGAACTGCAATAATCCATGACCTGGAAAACAAAAACATGAAATTTTGGGTGGTGGGATCTCCCATGCTTTCCTCATTATGGATTACAGGCTGCTTCATCAGTGTCTTTGAAAGGTCGTTGTCAGTCATGCCACGGCTCACCTCCATGCATTGAGTACTTCTGATGTACCACTAGTCTCAAGTGAGTTTTCCCTTCTGCATCATCCTTCTCATTTGGCAGTGCCCACCTTGACCTTTTTGGTTATTTTGAGGAGCTGCTTCCTTACCTAGGAGCCTCTTTTGTTACCAATGTACATACAATTTCTCAGTGATGTCTCCAGTGGTGTTTGAGGGTGTCTCAGGAACCATTCTTGCTTAGGCTGCAAGATAGCGACACAAAGCTGAATGGTACCATAATGTACCCAAGGCAAGTTTTGAAGACACCATGTTATCACAACCAGAACTAACTCCAGAGACCATTATATGCGTTTATTATACAGTACTAAAGTATGAAAGACTCAATTAAAGTTTATTTGATATAAAATTAACACTCCTTTCTTCCTCTTCACTGTGCTGATTACGTTAAAACAGAACAATGAGGCAGCTGCAGTGGAACAGTATCAGAGAAATTTCTGTCAGCGTTTACTACAGGCGAAATTATAAGGCTAGGTTTTCTCAGCCAGTTCAGTGAGCCAACTGGCTGCACATGTTGCAAATGCTTTTTTATACTATCATGAACTGCAAAAAGAATACATTGAAATTTTCCTCCTTTTTGAAAAGTAAGAGAATGGTGCAAACACAGGAAAAATTACCATATTCAGCTCTTGCATTGTGCTTCTCCTCCACAGCTTTCCAGGGCTCTGATCCAGCGAAGCCCTTCAGTGCTCGTACAACTTTAAGCACCTACGCAGTCCCTTTGAAGTCACCATGACTCTCTTTTAAAAAGTGCAGTTAAACACATGTCTTGCTTGAATTTTAGTTTGATTTGAATGTCAGAATTTTCCAAAGGAAAATACTGTGTTTTACAATTAATTCAATTCACGTGATTTTAGTATATAGGGAAAACTGAATAGGGATGATCACCTTTGAAAACCAGTCAATGCAAATCAATCACAGGGACAGCATTTCTTCTATTTTCTTTATAGTAGAACAAAACTTCTGCAGACTGGGTTACTTTTTCAGGGTCCTTTAGTGTAATTTCCCTAGAAGCTTTTTGGATCTACTCCTATTAAATTTTATACACTTCTATTCCATGAGAGTGAAAAATAATATTTCAAATGACAAGTCTATTGAAACCCTCATTTTTTTATCATAAGGATTTAAAAAAAAAAAAAAAAATCCTTCTATCTATTTTTTTCCTCTATGATGGAGTTGGAATAAGAATAGTAATTTGGCAATGTAAATTTGCATAGAAATATGCTGCCTAAGAACCCATTTATTACACCAGTTATAACTCAAGCAGATATGAAATGGCCCAAAGGTAAAGCAGAGTTGATGGCAGAATAAAAATGTGCATGTAACTTTCTGTGGGCTTAAGTTTGTTGACTTTGTGATTATTTTCATTTAATGTGTCTCCAGATGAATATTAACTTTTTTTGCTGGATGTTTACTTCTCGCTCACTTGTACTGAAATAAGAAAAGTGGGTGCTCTGATTAATATTTGGTTTAATTTAACTGCAGCCTTTCTATTCCTTGCTGAAATACAACTTTATGGGTTTTTTTTAAGGGTGATTTGTTTTTTCTATTTTCCAATGACTCAGAAGGGATATTCCTACACCAAAAGCAATCACACATTGTAGGTAGCTACTGTAATTTTTCTTCCTTTGCGATAGTGGACATGTACTACTTTCCTTATGTTCGGATTCATTGAACATGATGTGAAAAGAACAGAGTTCTATTCCCAGTTCTGGTTTTTTTTTCTATTTTCCACCCATATTGCTTCCTGACTTACAGCTGAGAAATCTAATTCACTATGAATTTTATTCGAGGTATGGAAAAAGGAAAGTGAGTTAGGGTTTAATAAGAGAGAGCAGCAAAAGGTACTTCTTCCTAAGCTCCCAAAGCCTGCTCCTACCCTGCTAAAATACATTGAAAAGCATGTGTGTTCTCAGCTGCCTTGCTCAGCTTGTGCTTTCTAGGCAAAGATGACTTTTCCTGGAGTGGAGACAGGAGAGGTCTTTAAAAAAAAAAAAAAAAGACAAGATTTTTTTTTCTCTTATAGTGTAATTTTTTTTCTCTTCTGATGTAATCAAACTTTGAGACATGGTTCTAAATACTGAAGCCAGTTTAATATTGATTCTGTGCATCTTGCAGCTTCCAGTCAAGTCAGATATTGCATGTCTTCAGTAAAGTCTTGTTGTTATCCTTACTCTTCTGAAGAGTCACCAGGCTATAAAATCCCAACTTTGAAGCTGAAAATGAAGCTGAAATGTCATATGATATCACAAGGGTTAACTGGGCAATAACTATTTTTCTGGTCTCTTACTCTCTGTTAATTACAAAAGAAAAACAAAAAGAAGCCAAAACAGCTTACGTTTCTATACTGCAGACAATAATGACCATCACATGGGTTGTTATAATCATAATAGACTTGCGGTATTTTTCAGCTGAAATAGTTTAATGTTATTTTTTATTACTGACTAGTGTTATTTGCTGCTTTAGAAATTAGCTCTGTAATTTTAAATATCTTTTTCTCCCATGTATTATGGCCATATAAATAGGGTAATATTTTTCTCCCATTGCTTTTGTTTGGTTTTCTGACTCCTTCCATATTGATTTGTCTCAGTGCTCTGTGAAATTGATTACATTTGTTTCTTTAGAAATGAGGCTTCTGGAATTCTGCATTATATTTACCACTCAAGAAAAAAATGACAACAAAGAAATGGGTTTCTTTTAGAAATTAAACAAAAGCCTCATTCGGAGGAGAGTTAATTTAATGAAAGTATTTAATCTTCCCCTCCTCCCTATCCTGAAGCGATAAGTTATGGCACTTCTTTATTTTAAGATCTCCTTGCCATGTTTATTCTGAGTCATTCTCAGTTTACTGGCAGAAATGAATTTTTAATCTGTTAGGCCTGCTGAGATTATCCTGCTCTGTGACAAGGAGCTTTAGTCCTTCTTCTGGTTTGAGCATCATCAACAGACTGAACTGAAGGGCTTGTTATAGTTATATTCACTTAAATTTAGTACTGCTTGTCACATGAATTCCTGTTCCCTTTTGCATGACCAGAAGAAATGGAGAGGAAGATGGCAGTTGCTTTCATGGCAAGTTCACATTCTGCTGGATTTGATCCAGAGGATTTCGCTCATCCCCTGACCTGGCCCACCAAGGAGTGGTGAGCCCATCCCCTGTACCCAGCCTGCAGACAGTTTTAATGCAACATCACTGTTAGCAAGCAAACCTCTTCCTACCAGCTCAGTAACAAGACATGGCCCCACAGGTCGCGCTCAGCAAAACTACAGCTGAGTAGCTCTGTCTGTGTTTATGGCAGTCCGCCCGCTGAAAAGCTTAACTCCGAGGAGGGTTGGGGCCGTCGGATTGGCACCCTGCCCGCGGCTGGGGTGAGCCCTGTGTGCTCAGATTGAGACAGGGGAGAGAAAACCAACTTGGCTCGGTGCTCTGCATTGGTGGTGGGAGACTCTCTGAAGTGGAACAGCCTCTGCAGTTTGCAGAGGAGACAGATAAAGCTTGGTCTTGTCGATTGTCTAATGTCAGCCTAGTGCCTTTTTTTGGAGACAAACAGACCCATCCTCGATTCACTTGTGAGCTGTAGCATATTGCAGGCAAGCAGGTGCCTAATTCTAGCAACAAGAGTCAAGGCAGCTGCAGCCCAGCTCTGTGGAAACCTTTCACCAGTATAGGGACTAGGATGTGGATATTTTTGTCTTACAGCCTAGAACCTCAGTTGGAAAGGTCTCCTTATGGCTGTTCTGCTTATGTTCTGTGTCTGGGGCAGCTGCAATAGCAGAGGATACTATAGAAAGGCCATGCTTTGTGCGGATATCACTCTTACATCCAGAAAAGCCAGTTACCATGCAGATGTAACCATGCAAATGCACACAAAACCCCTGACTTGCAACTGCTTCTTCTCTTGTTCTAAATCATCTTTACATACGTGTGGCAGTGAGCATTAAAGTTGACCTCAGGTTCTGGAAATCCATGAGAGCTGGGCACATTTATCTCCCACCTTGGGACGAGCCTGGACCCCTGCCAGCAGGTTTTGTTTCTCATCYGGCAGTCCCTGACCTGTACCAGCCCAGGGTGCTGACAAATGTAGAGCATGACGAGGAGCTTTGAAAAGAGAAACAGTTTTGTAGCTATGCATTACAGTTCCATTTAGCTTCCAAATCGCTGCTGTGGAAAAAGATCAGATAAAATATGTTTCATGGAAAGCTTCTGCAGCTTCATATCATATGCCATGATTTTTTCCCCCTGTATAACCATATTAGGCCCTTTAAATACTGTGAGAGGGAATGGGGAGAGGTGGGAGCGAGCGAGGGAAGAAAGAAACACTTGCTCCCTGTGTTCRCTATGTGTTTAGAGACCCAAAGGTTGAAGTGGAAACTAGATCACCCCTCAATGTAAAATGTATCTTATAGTGGAATTAAGAAATTCCACAACAGAAAAATGACCACAAGTCAGGCTATTCTTTCTCTTTCTCCCACTTCCTGCCATGTTTTTATAGCTATTATTGAACAAAATCAGTGTCACAACAGATTAGTCTCTTGAATGATGCTCCCTAGAGTAGGAAAAAGCCTCGGGCCCTACATGAGTGGGATCCACAACGTGTTACAACAACCTGCTCATGGGTGGCTGCTAGGAGAGGATCAGAAACAGGGGCTGCTTTGAAAGCACTTTGTCCCAGAGGGCACCTTTCCAGGGGATCAGTGAAAGAAGCAAGAGGCTCAAGATGAGAGACCGCTTCTGTGTGGTGTGGTCAGTCTCAGAGGGCTCAGCCACCCCTTTGCAACGGGACAGAGGTCAGGGAGCCAAGGAAGAGAAGATGCAACAAGCATCATCATGGCGAAAGGGTGCTGGTTGGCACGTCTTGATACCTCAGTTTGGAGAGCTGCAAATAAAGTATCTACTATGCAGGCCAGCATAACAGCAAAGGCAAGAACTGAAGCAAGACAGATGGAAATGTCTTGCGAAGTGATCTGCTTGTGTCAGAGACTGATAATACGTGGTTGATTGGGCAGGGGTCATCAGTCAATTCTTGTTGAATTTCCATCTGCTGGACTGCATTTCACCTAGGGGTGGGATCCAGAGTAGCTTTAGACACCCTGAAATATCTTAATCCTTTCTCTCTGCTCCATTACTTAGACTCAGACTCCAGTTACAGACCCAGGGCGTTGGGGGAAATACCATAGGCCTTGTCAACTAGTCACAGCTGCCAAAGGCTGCTTGTCATTAATGATTGGCATATTCACTTTGCAATACTTTTGACTCCCACCATGGCCTGTTTCAGATAATAAATAAAAGCCCAAAAGCACCTGGTTAAAGGAAATATTAATCTGTCTGCAGGGAGAACTTTTGTAGTCCTCTGTCCTGATGAGCAAATCATGCCATTTGGAGTATTAAAAAAATGGAGGCAACCTCTTGATGTCAAGCAATGAAATTACTTTGGCCAGAGCTTCAGGATATTTAAAAATCTGTATTCAAATATAAACAAGTCACCAGGGAATTTTTTTCAGTGCAATGTTATTGACAAGAGAGTCCAGAAAGCATGTCCTCTTGAAGCATTACTATCTCAAGATGTAAATCCTTAATGATACCATATATGCCAAGCCTGTATATTATTTAGACAGCGATAATAGTTCTGATGTTCCAATGAAAACATGCTCCGAACAGAAGTCCCTGCACTCTTCACTGCATACTTAATCAGATTTTCAGTCACTGTATTGTAAGCAAGATTTTAAAACTCTGAAAACTGCAGTTTATAGCAAATTATAATGTTTGACAGGGTGAAAACACACTCCTCTTCAAGTCACTGTCTTCAGATGAACTACACCTTCAGAATATCCTTATGAAGTAGGGAAAATTCATAAATGCTGTTTTGTAGATGAGGAAATGTGGTTGCAGACAGTGTAAATGTCTTTCTCAAGGTTGTGGCAGATTTCCTGCTATTTGCTCCTCTCCCTGGATCTAGGTCATGGTAACATAATCATACTACACCACCTTTTCCCTGCTGCAACTTGATGATAGTGGGAGTGTTGCTGGTGGAACCTCCTACTTTGTCTTCAGATGGGAGCCAGGGCTAGGCTGGCCTCAGCCTCGTATTTTGTGCCTCCTGTAAGAGGGAGAAGATCATTGGAATAACCTTAGAGTAAATCAGTCCAGTGTAGCACTCATGAAACAAGAGTCTAGTTAACAGAGACAAAAAGAGCATTAAGCATGGTTAGTTCTAAACTTTCTCTTTGYGTCTCCCTTCTGTGCTGTGGCAGGAACCACTAGCTCCGGTGAGGCTGGTGGCCCCATTTCTGAGGGACACAGCACTGTGAGTATGCTAGCGTGTGGCTGATTCATGCCCGCATTTGGCATCTGCATTGCCCACCAGCATGGATCACCTTAGCATGCAACACATTTGCAATCTGCCTGCCTCACTTGTTTGATCTTATGGTAGCAGTATGTTTTGTACCCCTACGTGAAGTCAATGCTCCAGAAAATCTTCCTCCAAGGTTGCTTCTCTCTCTTGGATGCTTATAAATGTACGTACTTAAACAGGTCCCTCAGCACCATCATGTGAGGGATTTCAATAGTTTCACTGGGGAAGAAGAAATTACAAACACAGCAAACTGAACTTTATATTCCCAATCCCTAAGTAGCTTTACTGGGGGAGAGTGAAAGGGGCTGTGCATCCTTCTCATTTCCCTTCCCTCTCCACAATACTCTCTATCTTCACTTATCTTGGGTCCTTCTGGTTAATCTTCTCTCTCATCTCATATGCTCTGAAACATCTCTCTTCTAGAAACACTGCCTCCTGCATCCCTCCATCTAATTTCCTCTTGGAAATCAGCCAGCCTCAAATTAATCTTCTCGATAGAAAGCTGGCCCTTCGACTGGCTTGATGGGTGACTCATGTCTTTGCTTCTGCCTCCACCCCAAATATGGCAGCCTGAGTCACTCTCCTTCATCACATCCCTCATTCATTCTTCCTGCCCTCCCCCCGTGAGAAATTCTCAGCCGATGTGTGCATGAAATGCCTGAGCTGCTAGACAGTCCCACTGCGCTGACGTGACCCGCAGGCTCCCTGCAACCCTCGCGCGTTGCCCTTTGTCTCCATTGCTCTGCTGCTGCATTCGGGGACAGACTGTCTCTTTCCACATCTTCTGGGAATGGGCTAGCATGCTGATAGAAGTTACAGAGTAAGTCCCGTCTCAGAGTTTGGTTCTTCGATCACTTCTGGACATTATCATTGGAGCTAATCATCTAATTAATTAAACTGTCTCAAATATATGCCAATGTCGGGCCTTGGCCCAGACCTTTTATTTACATTTCTGATCAGCCCCAATTCTTCATTTGGCAATATGTCARAATGTACAGATGGATCAAAATAGCTCATTTCCCAGTAAAATATGATTCTTTGCAAATAGTAACCCAGACTGTCACAGCTGGTATTCACAGGACTTGAATTATACATACGCAAGCTGGAAGTGCTTTGAAGACTCAGCCAGCCAGAACAGTCAGTGCCACGCAGAATGCTTCCCCACTCACATCCTACCTGCTGGCCCAAAGAAGTCCCCTGTGGATGTGGATGGGAAGACTTCTATCCTTCAGCCAAGCTGTGTTGGCCTCATACAGAGCTCAGCCAATGAAACCGGTTACTGTCAGAGAGCTGCTCACCACAACTCATGGATACCGTACACTCAGAGGAGTTGTCTGACATTCAAATATTCAAATACATATATATTAGTGGAAACATTAGTCTTCAGCAAGCAGAAAGCATCTAATTTAGTGAGATAAATTATTCATTGTAAACAATTTGTTCAGCTCCAATACCCAGCAACAAAAAGGTTTGTTTTTCCTTCCTTCCATGCATTTAAGATTATTTTATCAACAGTAATGGGGGATACCCAGAACAGTCACATTAATATTGGTTTTTTGCTTACCTACATGTTCTTTAGAAATGGGTATAATGTAAAACTGTAGGTATATTGGTGTTAGATTCCAGCTCAGGGAAATCTCTGTTGGGCATGTACAGTGGCACATATTCCAGTGCAAATGTATTTCACAGTTCAGTAAGTATTAGAAATGACATTTTTTGGTTATAGTATTTTCATGTAAGTGACACCTTTAGCTGTATTATGAACTCCCTTCTCTATTTCCCCTAGTTAAGAACATAACATAATATAAGAACTGGGTGAGACTGAAGCTCCAACTAGTCAAGTAGACTGCCCAGCAGCAAGGGAGCCTGCTAGGAAAACAGTGGAAGAACAAGGCAAGCATACAGCAGTGCTTCTCCCAGCTTCCAGAAATTTATARCTTGGGGTCGTTATGAGCCATGAAGTATATCTTTATGCTTGGTAATCTCTGGATATTTCTTCCAGGAGTTGGTCGAGAGTGKGTGTGTGTGCATGTGAGTGTGTGAATTCGTCTATGGATTTGGTTAATTCCTCCCTTTCTCATTCTTTAGATTTACAAATGTCTTCTACTCTAACAAAAGTAACAGTTATATTATTTGTTCATCCCCTTTAACATGTTACCACTCTGATTTCCCCTTACAACCTCTTCAGATGTGCTTGCAGAATTCCTGAGACAAGAAATGTGTAGTTCCATGCTGTCCTGCCTCTGTCAGAGCATTTGAAAAAGAACCTGTGATTTACAGGGGAATATGTAGCAAATTCCAAGTCCCAACAACTTACCTTTATTGGATTTATCTCTGTTGGTGTCTGCTTATCTCAGTGGTCATTCTGTGTCTCCAGGTAGAAAAGTATTTTGCCTTGTAAGCCAATAATTAAACCTTTGATGGAAATGTTTGCATTCTATATTCCTCTGCTGTCATTACCTTCTCCCTTTCCTTGTTCTCCCTCTTATTCTTGTCATCTCAGCATTACTATTCTTCTGGCAGCCCCATCCCAAAGGTAGGCATGACTTCAGAAGGCTTCTGGATGACTTCAGAAGAGATGTTGATAAATAATACCAGATTTAGGCTGTGTAAACAGCATTAAATTTGGTCTGTTCTTTCCTCTTTGCAGCCTTCCAACTAGAGAAGCAGAGAAGAAAAGTCTGTATGCTCAGCCACCTCAGGCTATCCCTTCCTTACTGAAAGCTTTGCTCCAAAGGTTACTCAGAAGGGGAGAGAAGCAAATCTATATTTGTAAATAAACAGCAGGCAAAATAAAAAGAGAAACATCAGAGGATGTTCATCAAGGATGAATAGCAGAACAGTTAGCAAGAGAGAGAGAGAACTTCTCATGCACTAAAAAAAATCCCCATGGTACCTATAAATAATTTGTCTGTGGCAAGAAAGAATGATGAACAAATGCTGGGGATTTAAGTGCAAAAGGCCCCAGTGCTCAGTCCCTTTCTGAAGGCCTCCCTTCTTTCAACCCATGGATGTTCCACTTTCACTAAAGAGCTGACAGCAATGGTTTACAGGACTTAATGTGGCCAGATATTCAACCATTGAGCTTTCCTCAGTTTGGGAGTCTCAACAAACTGGAAACAATACATTTACCATCCCAAGTCACCCAAGTGTTGAGGCTGGAGAAGTAAGTTGGGATGGAATAGCACATTTTGGTGATGTGGATAAGGAATACACAAGTAATTTGTGAATGTTAGGGCCAGATACTCAAATAGTGGGTCAAGAGGTGCAGTTAGTGGCCCGTAGTTGAACCAGGTAGATTAATGGACAAACAAAATTCAAAAACTGATGATGTTGTGTGGTACTTTGTCGAGCTGTGGTTGTACTCAGTTCTTTACAGCCAAAAGTTGTACCAGTTCAGCTGGGATATGAATCCTCAGAGGTGGTTTCGGCCTGGTACTCTGGTTCTTAATTGCTATCCAAAAGAAAAAAAAAATCCATTTCCTATTCATTTATCCTCTCCTGCCCCTGCCACTGGCTTTGAGCTAGGCTAAAAGTTTTCCAAACACTTTAAACTGCAGAGAATAATAATATTTACTGAAATCAGCTTTTCTGCAAAGAATTCTGCATTTCCCGTGTGCTTAGTGGTGTCACCCCCTGTGATAACTGCCTTGTCTGGGTCAGCTTTGCTTTATTTTCTATAAAGCAATTGAGATTTATGGTTCCTGTCACTCCTTTTTCTGAGTTTATTTTATGATGTGACTGATTTTACTGCAAACAAAGCTTTTGCTCATATTTCCAGGGGGTTTTTTCCGTTCTATATTCAAGGAAAATACAGGAAATGGGCCAGTTCGGAAGCTGTAACTTGTTAAGAGCTGATAATCTTTTTAAAAGTCTTAAAATATAGAATTCCCCAAAATGATCTTGTGGCAGCCAATTCTTCATTATGTTACGGTGCATGTATGCTCAGACACTCGTTCAGCTATTATTAGTGCCTGCACTGAAGTAATGTCCAGGCATTTGCTTTCCCAAAGGAGTAGAAATCATGCCAAAAAAAAAAAAAAAAAATTGTTCTTTGAACTATTTTAGCCACTTCTGCAGGAAGGAGTGTAATCCAAGAAACAAGGTCACAAACTGGTTTCTCCATGAGAATGGCAAACACACAATGCTTTTGAAAGCGGGGAAGAATACCAGGTTAGGACTTTGATTGCAAAAATACTTTGTGTTCCCAGCCTCGTCTGGTAAGCGTAATGGTAGTGGCTGGTACTTCAAGACCTGTAAAGTTTATATTTAGTACTCAAGCCTTTTCATTGAAACATCGCAAAATAGCAAAATCCCTACTGCTCCACTTTCCAAAAGAGAGGATAACTACTGTTTTCTTCATTTAAGCCACRTTTTCTGCCAAGAGTAGCTATTAGTTTATGTTTTAATGCTGCAGAAGACATAAAAAGAGGGAAACTTTGCCCTGAAGAATTGAGAAGAAAATGGATATGAGGAGGGAAGTCAGAAGGGCAAGCAGTGTTAGCTCTACTTTATAGACAGGAAATGGAGAGCAAAGGACGGTGTTTTTCTTAAGTCTTTCCAGAGAAAAATGATGATGCMAGCTGTGCGTCAACGTAACGGAGTCTCTATCACCAGAGACAGAGAGAGAATGCTGAGGATATTAGATTCAGCAAGGGTGTAACCAAAACGACTTTGAAATAGAGGAGCCTTTGGATCAACTCAGAAGCAGCTGGTTTTCTTTCTAGTGATTTAGTCAGTGACTGGGGCTCAGGGTTTTACCTGTCACAGCCTTCTGTCTCATTTTCATCTACTGATACCCTTTTTGCCTTTCAGCATCCTTAAATGTGGTGCAACAGAGAGCATCACTTCCTTATTAATCCATGCAGCTCTCAGTGCACAGGGTGTCTCAGGACTATTGCAGTACGCATATGGAATGATAATAACAAACTACATGTTCAAAATCATATATTTGATCTGAAGAGCATCTTGAAGCTGAATTTATGCCAGTCTAGTGGCTCAATCGTTTTCACCCCAAATTTTCCCCAAATGGCTACTCCCAGCGTTCTGCTATGCAAACATCTTTGCTGGAGCTGTCGGTGCCTTTGGTCTTACAAGTAATTCTCTGTATGTGGCAATGGCAGGAGTGCATCATATTTGAATTTCCCTTTCTCATGTGGCTTTTACAACTCTGAGTTCAGACCCTGCCCAGATGATCCCTCCATGTCAGAATCCAGCCGGCATTTTCTTTTCCATCACTCATGAACAGGATCTGGGGATCTGGACACATGCTACTGTCAGAATAAAAGCAAATGCCAAGCACAGAAATCTGTCTTTCTTCCTTCATTTCTCCTTTCTTTTTATCTTTTCTCTTCTTTTCTTTTTTTTTTTCTTTGACTGCAGGTATTGGTTTCACAGAGTGGTCATGTGGGTGGCTCAGAAGTGACCATACATTTAAAACTTTTCTTTAAAATAGCCGGAATCCATTAAAAGCCCCCATTTGTATTCAGGGCATTTCAGCACTGAGCAGCATGAAAGGAAGAGATCAATAATCACATTGCAAGACCCAACTTCTTGCTGTGCCAGGCTAACATAAACTATCTCAGCTCTAATATTGAATCCAGTCCTCCCTAATTTGTCCTTCAAATACAGTATCCCACCTTCTTCCCTTTCACCTAGCTATCCTCTAGGGCTATTTCCCAATTCAGCTATGATAACCTTGTTTTACTTCTTTGCAGTTTATTCCCACATCTATCTATCTCCTCCTTGATCTATCATTTAGGAATTACTACTGAAGGGCCCCATGTTCACGTAGTTATCTTTGTATAGCCTTTATTTTAATGCCACTCTCACTCGTCACTGGCCCTACAAATGTGCTCCACTACTTCAGTAACAGGTTTATACCAGCAGGAAGGAAAGCACTGTTTAACCAGCAAATGTGTATCATGAGGGAAAAGGTGGTAGGAGATCTGTGGTGATGTGTGTTGTGAGCTGACAGCATGGCAAAACTAGGTATTGCTTCCTGAAAGAAAATTGTGAAAATGGTAACTAGGAGGGGCTCCTTATTTTCTTTGGTCTTCTTCAATGTTTTCACAACTCAGGTAATTCCTTACATAAGCTTTATCGTCTTTAACTCAGGTCCCACTCATATTCTGTTCTGCCTTTTATCTATCCCCAGGCTTTAACATCACTACCAAGTCTCCATGGTTGTCTAAAAATATTTAAAGTGCCTTTCAGGTTTATTGTTGTTGTTTTAAAACCAATTAAATTTTCCCCAAAATTAGTTCTTGGCATTACTGATGCCTCTTCCAGCAACAAAGCAATAGCCAATGGTACCTCCAATTCATTAATGCTGCAGGATGGGAGAACTAGAGGAGGCAGGCACATTGCCAAAACTCAGAGTTGCCTGTGCACAAAGGGGAGATGTTGTGGGAGGATGGAGGGAGAGAGAAAAACCTAATGTGGAATCGATGCCAAGAAACGATGAATGCAGCAAAAGCGCTAAGTGGCCAAAGCGAGATGCCCTTCTGTGTGACCATGTGCTAAGTCAGGGAGAAGGAACGCAAGGATGTGTTGGTGTTTGATTCACTGATGGTTTTGTGTCATGCTGAATCTAGCAGTCACACAGTTTCTGCTGTGTGTCACAAAACTCCTGAGGTGAGAAACCACATAAAAATAATTATGGAGGGGGAAAACATTGGCACAAGAATTTCAGGCTGTCAGTCCCTGAAATGAAATCCTGCTTTAGGTATAGTATCAAATCCCTCTAGTCTACCCTTACTTTCACCTTATTTATGACCGAGTCTCATTTTCTGCTGCTTCCAATTGCACAGATATAAAAAAAGCTTTGAATACTGCCATATGAATAGAGAAGTTCTGGTTTTGCAGCACATCATGCTTAAACGGCTCTCGCTTTATGCACGTGTGAATTTACAAGTCAAGCTTAGGCCAAAAGATATTATGGAGTGTTTGTTAAAACTTGTAGCAAGGTCTTTGTGGATCCAGGCTTATTTCAGGGCTGGAGTCTCAAGGGTTTGAGGTACTGAAATTGTTGGATCATGTTGTCTGCCTGAGTTTGTAGAATCTGAAACAATAATTTGGAGGTTTGAGCCACATTACTCATATGAGCAGATTCAGACTGAGGGTGAAACACTGAACGCAGCTTTAGTAACTGTTTCACTGTGTTCGCAAAAATAACCATCAAGTTGTACCGGCTTTTCAATCTTTTTCTAAAAGCAGGCTAGCTAGGGAATGCAGGGAACCACTGGGACATGATTGGAAAATGTGTAAGGTACACAGAGCGAAACTGTCACCCCTTTCCGTGGAACAAAGGTCCTCCATAATTTTCAGCACAGATCAAACCCTGTAGAAGTAAGCAAAGAAGTGAATAATTTTTCCCACACTGTTTGTTTTCCCCCTTTCACTTGTGCAGTTTTGGGTTGACTCAAAGTGCAGGAACCAAAATGCTAGTATGGGAGAAGAGTTGTTGTAATGCAGTTTGAAGGTTAAACATCAAGATATCTCTGAAACAACAGGGCAGGGGGAGGTGGGGTGTTGTTCTGAGATTTGTGAACTAGGTTTTATCTTCCAGCACAAAAATAAGTGGAATCCACATCCAGACTTCCCTTGGTCTGTTCTCCAGCCGAGCACTGATCCTTTCAAGTTTTATTCATGTCTTATTTTTCAGCAATCTTCAAATTTGACATTGACTCTTAATCCACAAAAGGCAGAAAACTTGGATGCTTCAGGTATTTTCAAGACTGACAGTAATATTAGGAGGTAGCCAGAATTTCATGCTGTTCTTCTTATCACCCTCTTGAACATCCAAGGGCAGAGAACTGAATTTTGCAAGTAATTACCAGAGTGTTCTAGAGTGAAATTTCCATCAGTTAAAAGAAGGCTTTTATTTTTTTGTAGTGACATGGGAAATTCGCTTGCTCTGAGCAAACCAAGCATATGTTTATCCCATGTGAAAATCTGCCATTAGCACCCACAAGCTTCTAGTTTACACAACACCTATTTTCTTTTGCAGTGGATAATGAAAGAAGTGTCAGAGCCACCCAGGCCCTTCTACAGTCTCACAGACCGTTATTTCAAGGACCTGGGAGCAAAGGCCACGGCATCCATTCCTGTTGACAGATACACAATTTTGTGCACAAAAAAAAGGTGCTTATTTATATATATATTTAAAAATTGGCTTTAAATCTCCTTCAAAAAGCCAAAAATAATACAGAAGGGGAGACCTTCCTTATTTTTTTGTTCTGGTCTGTTTATTGAATGTCGCATGATGAGAAGAGGAAAATCTTCTGTTGGATTTTGTAGCAAAGTTTTGGCCAGCATTGTTAACTGTTTTCTTTGTTTTTAATGAAACAAACTGCCTTGGGCTGAAGCTAAATCTCTCATAAGCCACACAAGTGAAGATTAACTTCTTGTCCTTCCTCTTTTGTGAAGCCATCAGAAAAGTGTCACTTTTCTCCTTCACTGTTTTTTCCCCCCTTAAAATGTTGTACACATCCCTGCTCAGCATCCTTCTCATTTCGGAGCTGGAGAGGCACACAGCTGTTTCCCAACTTCATTTGCCTGTACCAATGCAAGGGGCCAGGGCATTCCCACTGCATTTGAAGGAAGATTGCTCTCAAGGTTCACACACCAAGCAGAAAATCCTTTGTCATTTCGAAACAGTAGACAGCAGCCAAATATTTGATGAGTTGGTATTAGGAACCGGTAGCAGTGCAACAGGCTCATGCCACTGTAGTACAGCCTGTGAAGTCTTCTCACATGCCAGCATTTGCTTTTTTAAAGCTCCTTCCTACACAATAGCACACAGTCCTTCAGGCTTTTCACTCAGTAATCCGTTGTAAGCTAATCGAAAAAAAAGAGTAATGGGAAGCTCTGCAGCAGAAGTGCTAAGAGTCTTGTAGACAGGGCTGCACTCAGGCAGCTGCCAGGTGGGTTAAAGGCAGTATTGCTGACAGGAAAACTTCTATGAAGTGATCAGATTGGGATCATTGAATAACCCGTGACATGCAAGAGAGCGCTGCTAAAATCCCACTATTTTTGTTATGCCTAATACTTGAGAGGTGATGACCCAACGCTGCTCTTATACTGATTTGTTTTGGGTTTTTTTTAGAGGAAAAGATGCTCTAAGAAATCAGAGACTTTTTTCTGCATGTTTTCAGTGATGAGCCCCATGATTTTATCACAATTAATACATCTTAATGTGTCAGTCTATAGAATTGTAATACTATGTTAGACCAGTAGATTTAACATAAAGTAGGGGGAGAGCATTTCTAACTCTTGTGAATTTGAAAGACTCAAAATCCAGGAACACAATCTAAAAATAAAAAAAATTATAAGGCAGTAGGTTCTGAGGGCAAGCTGAAGATGCTTTTCACAGAACAAGCTAAAACTGAATGGAACTACGGTCTGGGGAAAATCAAAGAATACTAACCAAATTCCTTCAGAACTCAGGTAGAATAATTGGGTTTGAGATTTGGCTGCAATTTCTAGTATGTTGTGCATGTTATTCCATGTGAGTCAGCAGCATTTCTAGCACAAAGATTTTCAAATTGACAGAAAAATGTAACTGGAAGGAGGGGATGTGAAAAAATGTTGGATTTGTGGGTTTTTTTCTTTTTTTTCCACAAGTTATTTATTTTGATCTCAAAAACTTGACTATCTTTTTTAGAGAGGCGTGTTCAGAGGGGAAGAGCAATTCCTCTCCAGCTAGTGTTTTGCATTGTTCCTATCTGCTAATTATGTGAAGGGATCTTCAGAGAGCCTGATAGGCACATCCATAATACCTACTTGATAGCATTTCAGCAGAACTTTGTCCCTCTTCTCATCACACGCACACATACACAATGGCTCCATGGCGTATTGAGAGCTGTGTGTCAGAGATCTCTGTGAGGAAGGAGACAGAGAAGGAAGATATTCCAGGCTTCTAATGTTGCCACCCTCCTGATGAGTAATTCAGGCAGTTTGGAGACTCCTCATGGTCCTCTCCATCACCCCCACCCCTCCGTTCCCAGCAGCACATTCTGTCTCCTTCAGGAGTCACGCCAGCCTCTCAAACCTAAATGGTACATGATGTTAGATTAATTGGCTAAGAAAACATCCACAGAATGAGGGGAGGTGGGGGAAGAGGAAGGCTTGCTTGTCAGAAGTGTCATTTTGTCACACTGTAAATCATAGAAATGGGGAAAAGAAGGATCCATGTTGTAAATGAAAACAAAATGCTTGCCTGGAACTGACTGGCAGTAACTTGGAGGGAAGAGGGAAGAGAAGGACCGGGGAAGGGAGGGGGGAGAAAGACACAAGTCCTGGTTGGTGCGTGATGGCTGTCACCATTGCAGGCAGGGCTCTGAGGAGACATCCTCAGCTGTCTCTGCTCTACACCACAGCAGGCAGCCCTCCTCTACCACTGATGGACTCAGAGCAGGGACCAAATGGGGCCCTGGGGGTGCAGGCTCCTGCAGGGGAGAGTGAGCTGAAAAGGAGGAATGAAGATCTATGGCAGCCTAAGAGCTGATCCTGGGCTCCAGCACCAGCCACCCATCTTGGTGAACTGGCCCCTGGATAAACCATCAGTACAAGCTGATCACTGCATTTCTTGTTGTAGCAGCGGTCATATCCTGGTAGTGTCTCCTGCTACTTCTCATGGTTGGCCATAGTAGAACCCATACAGAAGTCTCTCCCTGCTTTTGCTCTTCTCTTACGAATACTGCCAGAAGAGCTCTACTCTCCTTGAAGCTGAGTTGAAGATGTCTAATTCCTGCCTTACATCTGTTTGCAGTCACTGGAATTATTTGATGGGCTCCTTGCTAACTCAGTCCAAACTCTTCAGTAAAGTTGGAATTCAGTTGCTGCTTCTCACTAGAGGTTTGGCAGCCCGACATGTTCCTGAAKTTTTGGAGTCTATTTTTCCTTTTCTTTTTTCCTGTTAAACCCTTCCTATCACTGTATTCTTCATGTGCTGGGACCTCCCTTGTGTTGCCAACTTCCACGTTCCTTATTCCTCTGCTTTTCACCCATGCGGTTTTCTCTTTAGTGTCCACAAGCAATCTATAGCACTACTGTTTTAATTTCTTTTTTTGAGTTTTAATTTCTTATACGCTTTACATACACAGAAAGATTTTGGTATAACCCACTGCAAGGACTATTTTGGTTACTGGTTTTCAAGAGGGAATTAAACACCCGTGGTAACAAAAATCTAAGATTCCCCACATGGGAATTCTGGGCTCTTTTTGCTACTTTCAGTGCCAAAACTCTATAGAAAGATGTTTTCTCATTCATTCTGACTGACCCTGGCAGACATGAAGCTGCTATGCAATAACTAAGAGTATTTTTATATGTAAGCTAATTTTTCTAGTAGCCTGCATACCATACATTCAGTGTGAAAAATAAAATAAAATAAAAAAACCTTCATTTCATGCCAAATGTTTCATGCTGAAATTCAACAGATGAAGCAAAATGACTTCTTTCAGTCAGCTTTGCTGGTGATTTTGCTTCCTACGTAAGGACCAGCTGCTGACTTCCTAGGTAATAACATCCAATAATGTCAAGTAATAGGAGCTAGATATTGGAGAGGAAAAATAAAACCAAAAACATTCCAGTGGGAAGGACAAAGATAGACTTAGAGCCTGGAATAAGTGTTGAAGATGCACCTCTGGAGGTTGTCAAAATTAGCTTAAACAAATATTTAATTTTAGTTTCAATAGAGTTTGTGTTGGGACAGAAGGAGAAATTACTGGCCTCATGCTCCCCTTTTTTACACCTCTAAGATAAATGGAGCACAATGCCAGGAGAAGGAGAAAACAGCTTCTCCCAGGATGTGAGACCAAGGTGAATTCCCTCTCCTAACTTAGTTAGTAGAGCTRTAGGCATGGGGGTGTCCTTCAGCCATCCATAGGATACAACTCTTCCTTGCTCTCAGCTCTAACACTGGTAGCCTGGCACTGAGACATAGAGTATCCACACCTCTCATCGCACGGCTTGCTGTGGTGCGTTGCAGAATGACCTCCTTCACTGAGCTTTGCCAGTGATACTGCTTGCCAAGTTGCAGGATGCCTCTTTGTTCTGTCACATTGCTGTGGTATCTCACAAGGAGAGTCGTTGTTTCAAAAAAAGACAAATAAGCAAGCAGTGTTTGCAGACTGAGATGGCATGTTAAAGCATCTTTGGAATGGATCTCTCCCTGTGCTTTTTGTTGACCATTTGTTTCCTTCAGTTGGAGCGTGAAAGGCCCAAGCACGTCCAAGGCAACTTCCCTATGCTAAGTACCACCTGCCAGGCAAATAAAGATAATCCATCAGTCACCTTTCCTCTGGGATTGTAAGCTTTCAGAAAGAAATGCTGGCACACACCCACGCTACTCCCCGCCACTGCATTCCCTTCCCATCCAGACTGCAGTGTGACTAGGAGCAGGAACAACACAGAAAATCCATCTATCTCAATAGTATTTCAAATCTAAAACTTAACCTACAAATAAGTGACTTACCCCCGGCACCTCCACAGTAATTGGACTCAATTTTAGATCACTTTCAGTAGTAACACCTGAATGAAAGGGCAGTAGCTATAAATAAATCAGGATAGAAGATATTATTAGAAGATGTTATTAGAAAGACAAAGGTAGATTAAGTGGAGGGGAGGAAAAAAATACCAGCCAAGCCATTCCAGCATAAACAAAATAGAGTAAAATTAGAGCTGGCTGTAGGCAGAGCTTTGAATGACTGAAGAGTGCATTTGCAGCCTGCTGAGGAAAGGCAATTCTGCCCCCACACTGACGCACAGAAGTTTTGGATTAATTTCAGTCCAGACAGGTAGTACAGCTGCGGTTTGGGGCTCATAGCTTGGTAGGAAGGCAAACTGGAGGACTGATGCAGACCTGAGTACACTACACCTGCTGGGTAACAGAGACATAAATGCTAGAAAAGGGGCAGCCAAAATGCGTCTCTTAAGCAACACACAGCTTCTGAACAGTTTTAGTGCAGCTTCCACAACAGAGAGGTGTGATGTGAAGCTGCTGTGAGGACCAAGGCAGTAATCAGTTTTCCCTGTCTTTGAGGTTCGAAGGGAAGCAGTAGGATTGTTTGGGAAGGCTCCAGGAACAGTTGGATAAACATCTCTTAGGGTCAGTCAGCTTGGGTCCTCCCTTAGTCATGGTCAGGGTGACATCTTCAAGGTGCCTCCTGGCTTTACGTTCCTGTGCTGGGACAGGGCTACCAGGCACCCTGAGTCCCTCCCTGCCAAAGGAAGGTAGGCACCATGGCCTGTGGAGGTTGCCATTAGGTTATGGGACTCTGAGGTATGCATGGGTGAGCGTCACTCCACCACTGAACCCCTGGGAGGTTGTTGTCATCTCTTGCATACAAACTGCTCCTGGGGCTTCCTGTCACTTCAGCTCCCTGGGATTTGCAGCATGGTTCACCCAGCTTGTGCCCAGGCAGTACCAGCAAGTGAGTAGTATGTCTTCCTCAGTATTTATTGGCATTGTTTTATTTATGATTAAGGTACAACCACAAATCTGTTCAGAGCCTCATTGTCTTTGCTGTTGTAAAGATACATAAAGAAAGTCCATTGTTCAATAGTTTTATTCCGTTTTAAGATTTGTGGAAATAGAAACCTTTATGGTCAATGTCACTTGACTGAAGATTTTTTYCCATTAAAAAACCAGCTCTCTTTAAAATGTATTTGTTTGACATGCCAGAAGATTTCCTCTATGAAGAACAGAGAAATTGGAATAAATGTTACAATGTAGAGCAAATATGTACAGGGATAAGACAGAAGGAAAAGGCATTTCTCTGACTTAAAGGTTTCCTCCACCCAGGAAGTGAGAAGCGTGGTGTTGCCCAGCACTTGGAAAATGTTTCCTATCATTTAAAGTGAATTTTTTTTAACAAAGAAAAACTCATCTTTTCTTTAAAGCTTCTTGCCACAAACATACATTTTGGACAGCAGTTTGTACCATATGGGTCAGTTGCTAAAAATATATATCTTAAAGGTGAACTTTCCTTTTGGTTTTATACAGTGGCTCAACCAATCACAGCAAATGTTAACCACAAAGTACTCAGTCCCACGTAACCCAGACAGCTCAGTGCTCTGTGAAGCAAAAGGAAGAAAATTCCTTAAGTTCACTGGCAACAAAACTTTTTTTTAACCTTCCTTACTTATTCTTCTTAGGACATGGGCATTGTTCCAYGTCTTCCTGACCTTTAAAATCTGTGGGGAGTACAAAGGGAGGCGGAGGGATGGCTGACATTGTGACCAGTGTTTCCTACTCGATCACCTCTTTGCTTTGCTTATTTATGTCCCTGTCAGAAATAGTGTTGCAAAGCACTTACCAAAAGATATTTTATTAAAAGATTCTTAAGTATTTTAAAAAAGCTGAATTAATCAGAGCTCTGAGAATACATGTGCCTTCAAGGGAAATGAGCACATGGGCAGAGTGATGGAAAGCACTTTTAATTACCTCAATAGCTTCTTCTGTATCAGCATCACTCAGACAGGTAGTTTACATCACAACAAATGAGGTGTCAACTTGGGAATATATGTTTTTTAAGTATAAAATTGATTTTTATACTCTGTATTTCTAACTGTAAAGATGCTTTTCTTTGCATCTTACTTTTATTGCTTTTTCATAAACAGTAGCTTCCATGGACTATTCTCAGTAATGGTCTTTTGATTAGTTGGTCCAATTATTTGCAACATAATCCACGGTTTCCCAGGCAGAAGTCAGGAAACCCAGCATGAATAGGGTCAAAATCCAGATTAGGGGAAATACAGCTGGTGGGTGAGGTGTTGCCCATCAGGCATTTGGAAAGTTATTTCTAGTGCTTTTGCTCCATGACTCCCTAGGATGGGACTTGCCCACAGCAATAGCTGTGCATGAAACTGCAGGACTGGTTTTAGCYGTGTGCTTTCAGGCACCTTGTGGGCACAGCATTCACAGGAGGCTGCTACTGAGCCAGCTTTCATTTAATCTGGCACAAATCAGGGCTGTTACAGACGTCTGTTGCAGGCTTAAACCAAAAGAAAAGCAGGCAGGATAGGGTTCCAAATGAGCCCAGGTCACAGGCTAGTAACGCATAAGGAAATAATGCTGCTAAAAATGCATTATATACAGTCATGCAGAGAAGCAGTTGGATTTACATGCAGGTGCAGTCTCTGTCAGGAATATCTAAGTATTCTCTGTACATGGGCTAAGAAACCCTCACAAAACTGTTGGACATGAGAGAAAATAACTTTCTCATTCAATCTCTTTTYTAACCACTTCTATTAATCTTATATTTATTCTCAAAGCTCCTACCCTCTCTCATATATAGTGGAGACCAAGAGAAGGGTAAATAGGTTCATACAACATTCATATCCAGTGAAATATTCATATTAACCTATATATGAACTTATTTATCTAAGTTAAGTAAATAGATATTTATATATTTTTCAGGCAGGAGAAAAGAGAGCATAAAGACGTCTAGACAGCTGAGTTCAGGAATGAGCCACTTACGGTCCTTTTTAAACTACTGGGAAGAAAAGAGCTGCAAATAAGAGATTCCTGTCTTTTGATTGTAAAGGCGCCCTAGCAATGGGGGGAGGTAACTGAAGATGATAAACTCAGCCACACTTAGCAAATGGTACAAAATTTTTGTGGAGCTGTGTAATTATGACATTTAGAGGCAAAATCAGCACATGGACATTTTGACTTTGAAAGCATAGTCTTAGAGACTTGGGCATCAGATATTTATCCTGAGAGAATTAGGCTTATTCTACTAGTGTTATTGGCATTAATTGGAGTAGTGAGTTGAAATGTTCACAAACTGCCATGCAGGTTGAATATTGGAGATGCCTGCAGTGTTTATAAGCATAAATGGGGAGGGGGAGATATAACAGTTGTGGTGTGTGTATGTAGATGGCCAGTAAAGAGTTGTTCTGCCTAACTCTTTGCTTTTAGCAACTGTGTCAGTAGATCCAGCTGATTACTCCATCTCTCCAACTTTAAACCCTTACTGCCACATGGCATAACATTGTTTTCCTACTGTAACAGTGCAAGGGTGGATCAAACTTTAAGGGTAGAGTTCATTCCTTTGACTTCAACCATCCAAGAGTTTGAGCTCCTGTCTGCGTGACCTGAAAACTACCTGAGGTTTACCAAGTGACAAATAAAGCTTATCTGATTTTGCTACCTCAACACTGAGGATACCGATGTTCTCCATAACACCTTTGTATATGTTGTTGATCTGGAATGTGTATGGGATTCCCATTACCAAAACTATGGTAATTCAATTAATTGATGGACGATGATTTCTGCAAACACAATATAACACTCGATTGAATGATTAGGTTTCTTTCACACAAAAGCTCTATATGTTTTAAGCTCCTTAATTTGAGCACTGCACAATAAAACCTGAAATGTTTCTGGGCCATCTCATCTGAGAACTAGATTGGCCAAGATTGGTAGATGTCAGTATTAGAAATGCTGTGACTTTGAGCACTAGTGTTTGAGATAGGATAAAAACATTGAAAAGGCTGTGGATTTTTTTTTTTTTCCTGGAAGGTTTAAACATTATAATCATGTTGTGCTTCTCTGAGACTTTGGCTGGCTGCAAGGAAGAGTTGAGGTACCCTTTTGTTCCATCCCATTCCTGCTATGTAGGGAAGGGCACTCTAGCGCTTGGAAACGGCTCTGAAGGGAGCACTGGAAAGTGTTCAGAAGAGCCAGAGGGAAAAGCACAGCTCATCTGGTGAAGGGCACTGCACACAGTTGCCGGGAGAAGTGCTGTTTGCTGAACTTGCTTTGATACAATTCCAAATGCCTGCGTTAAGGGAAATAAACATGCACTTCACTTCCCACCAAGTGTTGCTTGTGTCACCCATCTTTTAAATTCTTGCAAGGTTTACTGATGTCCTCGAACTCCACACACATGAACACACACACAGACACACACACACACACCCCCCTTATCCCATCTGAACTGCATCGTAGCCCTCTATGCTGTACAAGCTCATTGCATAGTCTGTGCATTTCAGAGCAGACAATCCCATCATAAATTCCCATGATACCATGACAGCAGTTTTCTGATCTCATTTAAATTACAGAATCACTTCCTGTTTTGAAAGAAAACTGGAAAGGAGATTGTTCTGGAGGTGGATTGGTCTGGTTCAGCTTGTTAAAACCACAGCTTTGAGAATGGGCTGTTCAAACCCGCTTCCAGGCAGCTCCACTTGACTACAGAGTACTGCTGGCCCAAGTTCTGGCCTCATGGGAAGCTCCTTTTCCCTGTCCCACTTAGGCTTGAACTGAAAATACTAATGACCCCAGTGCCTGTCCCAGACCTAAATTCTGCTTAGTGTAGTAACAGGTGTACCTACACTGTACAGTAAAGAGGTATGAATTAAGAATCGGACAATGGATGGAAAATTTGGCCAAGCTCTCATAGTTAGTCACCAGATGAGTATGTAAGACACTAGATTCGATTCAGGAGAAAACAGGATACTGAATGACGAGACAAAAATGTTACGCCTACTCCCTGTCAAGACAGTAAATCTAGTCCTAAAAACTAGAATGAAAATCTACCAGTCCAGGCTCAAAATCCACTCAACCATTCTTCCAATAGAGTGATGAGTATCTTTTCTTTAATATAATGAGTTAAGAAATATGGCCTGTGCTGGTAAGTGGAATATTGAAGGTTGGAATAAAGATTTAGAACCTGTCTGAGCCTTCTTAGAGGATTTGGGCCAATGGAAAGGTTGCTTTGTGTTTATCCAAGGATAAGAACATACAAGAGCTATTTCCACATCGTAGCTACCTTGTGGCAAATTATTCACTGACACAAAATATGGTATCTCTAGCGCTGTTTTCGTCATTTCCAGGATGTAGTGAAATCCATTAGCTCTTTAATGGAGACAGAAGTACTGCAGAACTCGTTGGTTTCAGTTTGTCCCTACCAGACTCATACTCTGTAGCTTAAACTCATGATCCAAATCTTCAACGGCATTTGAGGGACACGGGTCATCGTGTCAAGGGGACAGTTCCTTTCACAAAGTCTTTGTTGTTGTCTCACCAGTCTTTTGTAAATAGGTTCCTCAGCCCCACATAGCACAAACCTGTAGATGCCTAGTGGCTGAGGGAAAATCCCGCCTAGTGGGTGAGGGAAAGGCTGTGGATGTGGTCTACCTGGACTTCAGTAAAGCCTTCGACACTGTCTCCCATAGCATTCTSCTAGAGAAGCTGGCGGCTCATGGCCTAGACAGGTGTACTCTGCGCTGGGTAAAAAACTGGCTGGGCGGCCGGACCCAGAGAGTTGTGGTGAATGGAGCGAAGTCCACTTGGCGGCCGGTCATGAGCAGTGTCCCCCAGGGCTCCGTTTTGGGGCCGGTCTTGTTCAATATCTTTATTAACGGTCTGGACGAGGGGATTGAGTGCTCCCTCAGTAAGTTTGCAGAYGACACCAAGYTGGGYGGSAGTGTCGATCTGCTCGAGGGTAGGAAGGCTCTGCAGAGGGACCTGGACAGGCTGGATCGATGGGCTGAGGCCAACTGCATGAGGTTCAACAAGGCCAAGTGCCGGGTCCTGCACTTTGGCCACAACAACCCSATGCAACGCTACAGGCTBGGGGAAGAGTGGCTGGAAAGCTGCCTGGCGGAAAAGGACCTGGGGGTGCTGGTTGACAGCCGGCTGAATATGAGCCGGCAGTGTGCCCAGGTGGCCAAGAAGGCCAACGGCATCCTGGCCTGTATCAGAAATAGTGTGACCAGCAGGAGTAGGGAAGTGATTGTCCCCCTGTACTCAGCACTGGTGAGGCCGCACCTTGAATACTGTGTTCAGTTTTGGGCCCCTCACTACAAGAAGGACATTGAGGGGCTGGAGCGTGTCCAGAGGAGGGCAACAAAGCTGGTGAAGGGTCTGGAGAACAAGTCTTATGAGGGGCAGCTGAGGGAACTGGGACTGTTTAGTCTGGAGAAGAGGAGGCTGAGGGAAGACCTTATTGAGCTGTACAACTACCTGAAAGGAGGTTGCAGCGAGGTGGGTGTTGGTCTCTTCTGCCAAGCAACTAGCGATAGGACGAGAGGAAGTGGCCTCAAGTTGCGCCAGGGGAGGTTTAGATTGGACATTAGGAAAAATTTCTTTACTGAAAGAGTGGTTAAGCATTGGAACAGGCTGCCCAGGGAAGTGGCTGAGTCACCATCCCTGGAAGTATTTAAAAGTCGTGTAGATGAGGCACTTAGGGACATGGTTTAGTGGGCATGGTGGTGTTGGGTTGACGGTTGGACTCGATGATCTTAGAGGTCTTTTCTAACCTTAATGATTCTATGATTCTATGATTCTATGCAAACTATATCTATATATATATATCAGCAATCAACATCCTGATGAAAAAGGGATTAAAACTCCAACTGGGAGAGCAAGGCTCCCTCAACTGACAAAAAAAAAGGGAGGAGGAATTAGTTGAATAATTTCATTTCAGTGTTGTTTTATCTTTTCCCTAACTGAGATGGGTTCAGCTCCAGCTCTTGGAGAACTTTCAGTCCTGGGTGGTTTATTAGTCTTTCACCCTTGGTTACCTAAGGGAACGTGGTATGCCATGTTCACCCCAAAGCAAAAGAAATCACTTTCCAGATTCAGTCTTTAAAATCATCTTCAGAGTTCTGGCATGACCATGGAAAACAGGACAGAGAGGGGAGCAGCGTCTTCCTAACGAGGGCTAGTAGATGGCTTCAGGTGACGTCACATCATTCATATATGGGACATGATGCCAGAAAGCAGTTCAAGAAGTGATGTTGTAGATGGGTGTGGTGTCACAGCGCCACAGGCAAGAGTTGGTCACTGATGTAAAGCTGCATATGCCAACCCTGCATTGCTGTCTTGGGAAATAAAAGATGAGCAGTATAACATGACAGAAGAGGAGGGGGCATGTTGCCCACAGCCATTTACAACCAGCTAGGTGGAAACAATGCAGCAGAAAGGACTGAAGGGAGATGAGAGCTAAAGTGTTTCAGATTATCCTATAGAGAACAAATGTGTTTGAATATACTACTCACACTGCCTCATATGAAAGTTTAATGTCTTGAGGGCACCAGCTCTGTACAACTCTGCGACTCACTGTAATCAAGACACAAGCAATGGCTATGTGAAAGACCTTGGAAAAGTTTCTTGGCATCTCCAATGGATGTGTTGCAAAGCAGTGACCCATTTTTCAGTCATTGGTTTGTATTTGATAACCAAGAAGCCCTATAGAGTAGAGAGGGAAAAGAAATGAGGTTGTCTGAGCTGAAAGAAATGGCTGTGTGAACCAAACCATTGTGAGGTTTTATATCTTGATTGCTTCTGTCTGAAAAACTCTGCCAAGTCTAAAATAATTTCCATAATAGCATGCATTGCTGATATAAAACAGATAGAAAATTCAGTGTTTCTTTTCAACCTGCAGCTACAACACATCAAATTCCTTTCAGGATATAACTAGAACCTGTTTATCAGTGAAGAAAAGTGCCCGTCTGGGGTTCTTCCTATCAGCACCCGAGGCAGAGATAAGTTTTCTAATGAACCATTCAGTACAAGCACTTTGAAACTACCCATTAGCTGACAGATTTCACCTGCAACAGACCTGAGTAAATTCTCAACTAGCTTTTTTTAAAATTTTTTTTTGCCGATTCTAAATGGATTTTAGTGGCATCTCTTGACTCTTGTTGTCAGGAATGGAGATATTTACCATCTGTTCAAATGCACATTGGCCATGGTAAACAATTCAGACAATTCCCCAAGCAACGGGCATGGGGAGGCAACCAATAATAGATGCTGTCTCTTCACGTAGCTTGGGTGTAGGCATAGGACAACACATTCAGGTGGGTTGTTGGCACTGAAGTGAACTCATGAACACAACATCTCTCCAGCGTGCTTCCAGCAGTAATGGASTTATGAAAGTATTAATGATCAGATCAGAAGATATTAGGCTTTGGCTTAAACTATAGCATTTTGTTTGTTTTAATATGTATGGTGCCCCAGCACATCTTTCTGGGGCGGTATAGCACAGAGAAAAAGTAAAGGAGATGATAGGTGCATGGAAATGAACTTTAGTTCAGAAGCTGTAAGGTCATGTTAGAGCAGCTTTTAGTACTGTGTTTAATATACTTTGCTCAGAGACAGCTGTAAGGAAACACATCAACTCTTGCATGTGTTTAGCTAAACTTTACAGTAGTCTTCTAGCTATAGATGTTGTCTATGAAGGGAGGCTGCGTTTTCGTTACAGTCCCAGCAACCGATTTCTAGACAAACCTATCACAGTTGGTGGACCTGAATCAGGATTTGCTTGTAAAGATGCCCATACTGTTAAGAATTGTATTTGCAAGTAAGTGAAGGTGGAGAATTTAGAAGGTTGCTGCTGGGAGGAGTGAGTGTCTCTCAGTGGTGTCTCTCCTTCAGAAATAACGACTGCAGCCTGCATCTTTTGTGTAGCAGCATCTCAGATTAAGTCTCTGCCACTCATTGCGTATTTGCTTTATATTTTGCAGAACTTTCCAGCTGGAGTCACACAGTATGTTTGTTCCCCATAGCATGAAAGCATGACATCTTACTGCTTTTCCCTGGAGTGGAGTAACACATTCATTTTTAATTGTTGACCACTATATCAGAAATCCTATTTCCCAGAGTTTAATTGTTTTGCATGATGTTTAATTCATGGCTTCCCTACAGAAATCAGCTGTTAACCTTTTAAAAAAAATGTATTATTTAGTATTTATTTATTATTTAGCAATAACATTTTTTAATTGTATAGGACAATATAATTTATTTATATTTTCACCATAAAATTCCATGTCCCGGTGTTCCCTCTCCCTCACCCCCCTTTCTTTTCCTTGCAATTATGAAGAGCAATAAAAGCTGTAGAAATGCTACCGTAAAGGTTTCAAGAACAAGTTTTTGAAATAAGATGGTTCTTACGCAGGACAACACTGAACACACATTTAAATCCTCCTGAAAACTCTAAGCCAATGCTTAAGAGCTTTTTGAAATCAGGGCCTTAGGTGAATATACTTTTCTTGCAATCTTTGGGAATTCACTTGCTTCCATATTCTTGCAAATGAGCTGCTCTGCAGAAAAGTTTGGTGGAATGGCAAATCTCAAGCCAAAGTTGCACAGGATTTGTTAGAAACAAGAATTCAGAGTTCAGAATTTCTGCCAGAGACCTGATGTGACAAGTGATATTCATCCAGCCAGGAGACTGTGCCATCCAGAATGTGTCTAGCTGAATTTCACACACAGCAAATTGCTCTTGGAAATGTTCCAGGACAATAATTATTGGATAGCAGGGAGCTGCAAATAAGTGCTAAGGAATGAGGAAGCACAGCACTTGCACAGATAACATCCCATCTTCTGGCTGCTCAGAATCCCCTCTCTGCTTTGGCTGCCATGGCAAAATCTCCATCTTCTCTTTCCAGCTACTAACCGATGCAGAGCAAGATGAAACGATTGGGTGCTGGGAGACATTTTGTAGTATGCACCAAGTGCTAATGCTCCTTCCAAACCCAGACACTATGCAGAGGCTTCAGGAGTCCCCAGCCACCTCTCAACAGAACAAAGCATTCCCATGATGACCAAGTCTGCAACCCAAATTCAGCTGTCCCCACAGCAATGCTGCTCATGAGAGACAGGGTCCAGCCGCACAGGCAGAGATGCCAGAGATGGATAGCAGCACAGTGGGTATATTTGCAAGTTCCCTATTAGCAGCATATTCCTTACCACCTGTGGACTAGGAGACATTTATATATATGGAAATAGTCAACTTTCTTTGTCTTTTTTTTTTTTTTGTGGGGAAGGTGTGACTGAGTAAATAGTGAAATAAGGACAGAAAAGTGAAAAATAAGACAACATGTGTTGCTGACTAATAGGGCTGTCAGACCACTATTAATGTTTGGTCCAGTATCAGTCCTGAAAAGCACCAGAGCAGAGATTTACTTTTTTTTAAGTGTGTGGGAAAACCCAACAAAGTCAGTATTGAAAAACATTGCTGCACCTGGGCCTGCTTTGCAGCTCCATTTCATTTGATGGAAACCTGACCCCTAAAGCAAATCTCCCTATTTTCCTCCTTTTCCGAGGCAAGTGGTAGACCCAAGAAGGAAAGCCAGAATGGGTGTTTCCTTGTAATCACTGAACTTCTCCTGTAGCTGATCCCTTGCCCTTCAGTTTCTTTCATTTAAAAACTATCCCTCTGCTATCATCATCCACACAGGAACACGTCATTGTTTCACCGCTTCGATAGAGTGCTCTAATGCCAGTGCATCATCAGAGGAGGAAGTGCTACATCTGGGTAAAAATCAGTGTACAGTGGAAGAATTGCAAAGCTTTTAATCATGATACTAGAAAACAATCTAAAGCTTTTTGCTGGGTGTGTTTGGTTTAAAAACAAATTTTCCATCAAATTCTGAGGGAGCAGAGCAGCACTTCCTCTCCTAATTTTTAATATAAACCTTGGCAGAGTTGAAGACTGGATGGCTAAAGCAATTACAGGAAAATTCCAGTTCAGTAGGAAACAGGAAAAAAACCAACAACAACAACAACAAACTTGGTCATTTCTAAGAGATAGGATATCTGATACAGCTGCTGCTCTTTCAAGAACTCCTTAAAAGCATTTCTAACTACTTTTCTCTGGAAAATATTTCAATCGGCATATATCAAAAAAGCCTTTCTTCTCTCTTTCATTTTCTTCCTTCTTTCTTCCTTCTACCACAATGTAAGATCTACTGCAAAAGAAAGAGAAAAAATCTGTATAGCACAAGTGAGTCTCACTTCAACCAAATATTGCCATAAGTAATTATGATTCTCTCTGTTCTTGTTTCAGACATACTGGTGTCACAAATGAATTAACCAAGGAACATAATGCTTCACTGCCAACTGAGAGCTAATCCTTGAAGTTTAGCGCTATTACACTTAGCATATTTCAGTTGGATCTCAAACCAAGACGTGCAGAAGAATTGATACCACTGAAGGAGCTGGATTTCTTGTCAAGAAAGAGTCTCACGATTCCTTTGCTCCAAGGAAATTTGAATGAAGAAACATTCAGTTTGGAGATTTGCCTATTCTGCTTGGAAAAAATTAAAAAATAGGTTGAGGAAAGCAGGCAGAGCTAGAAAACATTGCAAAGAAAAATTATAATTTTTTAGTCAAAATTCAAGTTTATAAATTTTTCCATGGGACTTTTTGACAGTTGTCCACCCGTTCACTTTGGGAGATTTCTTCTGGACTTTACACCTGAAGGTCTTTCAAATCTGTCTCTTAGCCACTGCAGGACAGGGAGCTTGTCTTGCTTGAATGGTCTAGATCTGCCTACAGTTTCCAGCAGACTCCCTTGGTGACTATTGACATGTGGTTTCTGGTGCTGGAGCGCATGCACGACAGTGATCCTCTTTTAGACTGGAGCTCAGCAAGGTGCTGAACACTGACATAGATTTTGGGTGAACTATGGTTAACTGCATTGTGCCATTGCTCCCAAATCACTAGGTCTATGCCACTTCACTTTAAGCAGTTACTGAGACACCTAAGGAAGGAGTTTATTTGCCTGGGGCTGCCTTTTACAGTCAATGAGGTGAGCGGGGTATCACCAAAGCATGAATCTGAAGTGCCCTGTAGTGCCCTTAGCTGACTTGCTTCCTGATTTAGATGCCTCCATGAGATACAAAGAGGTGCTTGGGAGGGATGCAAACAGTGAAGGCAGCAGGGAGAGACAGCAACAGAGCGGAGAGCTTCAGCCGAGACATTTGCATCTGCAGAGGGAACATGGAAGGAGAAAGGGACCCGGCGTCACAGTCTCAGTTCAGCAGCCCAGTTCAGGGGCTCTTGGGATTGTGCATATAGTCACTGTGGAGTTCTGTGGATAATGGTGGTTTTGCTTTAAAAATGGGGATGGGAACAGTTTCACATAGCAAAGTGCCACAGAAAAGATCAATATCCATCTGACAACAATTCGTGGTGAGAGAAAAGGCCGGTGTTTGCTGCATGAGCTGTCTGCGGTTGCCGCTCTCACCTTCTTCTATTGCAGGGAGCTACACATCAGGATGTACCTTCAACACCCAGTCTGCATGAGTTGTGCTTATAGTTATACACTTATTAAATGATTGTGTGCATTTGTACTCAGACTATTATAAATCCAWTACTTCCCCAAGGCCATAGGAAATGGTTTTAAAATGTGAGGCTTTTCTACAGGGAATTGAGAGACAAAAATATTAAAGCAATATACTTGGCTTGCACAGATCAATGTAGTGCAATAACTGGGAAGATGAACCAAGCTTAAAACATTACAAATGTGATTGGATGAAAGCTTAACATGACATTGAGCAATTCTCACTACTGAAGTCTCCTAAACCACCTTAAGAAAAAAAAAACAAACCACCAAGCAAAGAGCCTGGCAGTAAATCATAAAAGAGGAATGATGGTGTTTGCACGTGGAACCAAAGTCTGGGTAATATAATTGCACAGTAGCGAGTGAAACTTCAAATTTGGCCTTCTCTTTTTCAATACAATGGAGAGGTATAGGTGAAAAGTCTTGGGATGGGAGATATCAAGAGGTTTTGAAAATTATTTTTCCATTAAAACTTTCATGAAGATTTTTTCTTCATCAGTAACTTCGGTTCTCCGTCAGGGAAAAAAGTGTTCCAAAACTGACAATTCCTATTTGGGAAGGGAACAATGAAGAAAAGAGAAACAAAGCAATCTTTCAAACAAGATTCAAAAATAGTCATTAAAGTTCCTACCCGGTTCAGAAGCTGGTGCTAGGTTGAACTAAGGCACAAATGTTACCCAGTGAGCAATGAGATTTACCTGCACTTTCAGGACAATGAGTTAATATTTCATCCCAACACAGGCAGGCATGATGTACAGGTTAGTGAGTCTTCCCATTTTTTTTCATGAATTCATATTAAGCTGAAAATAAATATTAATGAAGGGAAATGTTTCCTTTTCTGAAGCACTGAGCCACTTATAGGAATAATTTTTGGGGGGAGGAGTAGGAAGGGAGTTTATATCTCAGACTTCTGTCATTATCTCGCTTGAACTGATGGAAGCTCAGCCACTTGTGACTAAATCACTAAAATGAACGGACATCACTGAAATGGTGGTTGCTCATTTGCTCAATTCCAAGTGAAGAAAATTAGCAATGGTTAGTGATGGATGTGGATTTCCTGAAAAGGAACAAAAGCAGCCTTTCCCAATAACTCCAGTCATTGCAGGCTGTATTCCCACATCACGTGTGTTCATGGCCAGGGAGCTATGATTCTCCATTTCCATTTGGGATGCATTCAGGAGCCATCCAGTATCCAGAAATACTTAAACTCGATGGCATCTAAATTGCTGCCACAGGTTATGCATGTGGAAAGTCTTTCTTTAAATGCTACAGCTATCTAACCCAGAGCTCTCCAGGATGAGGGCTCTCAAACAGAGATTTCTCTAAATACTCCTAATGTATGGGACCTTCAGCAATGGGACCCTGAACATGTTTGTATGCTCAGCCTAGAAAGCATGTTCCTGGTTTTGGAACACATCAGTAGCTGCATAAATCCACTTGGGATCTAGAAGTATTGGGTTCAGGTCCCTGTCTTAGAGTGGGGTCTGAAACTCACAGTCTGAAAGTGTCCAGTTCTCTTGGCTATTAACTAATGTCAGTTATTTCACGTCTTGTCTGGGAAAGTGGACTACATCTCCACTGTCCCTGGGTGTTGAAGAATGCAGCTACTTTGCAAAGCACAAAAATGTATTTTAAAAAAAATTAAATCAGTCAAATCAATAAAATATTATCCACTCATCAGATCTTCAATCAGCTTCTCAGTGCTCCATTTCTAATTAATTGCCATCTGGTACAGCCCCTTCTCTCCCAAAGCAACAGGGAATATTCTTCTGGAGCAGGCACACACAGCAGTGCTGCTCGTATGCTAACCGCTTCTGACTGGTGATCCTAGGGAGCCTGGTTGTTTGAGGCAAATCGCCTCCCCAGGGACTGCATGATTTATTCCCTGCATTTGGGTTGCAAGATTTTTCGTAGAGGAAAAAAAATGCTTCCGTGTCATTTATAATGGATCTCACTCCAATAAACGGCTATGTTCTGGCATAATATCACTGTGGCTTATCAAATAATAAAACCCTGTCACTCTAAATTGCTGGGAACGGGACCAATCCAGCCAGCGTTGATTCCTATGTCCACTTTTTCATGCCATGAAATTTTGAATGGTTTGTGTGCATGTAGGAGTCATGGCTGTCAGCGGGGAAGAACCTTAGCATGCCACAGGGAAGCTGCAGAGACAAGTGAGTGTGATTTCTCAGATTCTGATCCTTAATATGCTATCCAATTTTAAGTGCTACCTAATGCTCATTAGGGATGATCAGAAAGCCATATGGCCTAACAAATGTAATATGTAGTTCGGCATATTGGCAGAATGACTCCTTGTTAATTCTGTCTCCTATTCCACCCTCTGCCTGGTTGAGAGGTTAGTGAGGAGGCTGGTTTTACCATGCTGAAGAGATGACAGACTTGATAACTTTAGTACGGAGCATTTCCAGAGCTTAACAATGAATGGCACAAGCTTTCTAAGAGGAGAAAAAAATAGGCACAGATTTTCAAATGCATCAGCAGGTTGCAAAAATGTGCTGATTAGCCATTTGTATATTTGACTCGGGACAGTGGGGACTTGGGAGATCTCAATTTAGTTTCTATCCCTGCAACATTTTCCCTGGGTGACCTTGGCATGCCATTTAATCTCTCTGTGCTTGGCTTCTCCCACTTTCTCCCTAGGATAGGAAGCGGGGTCTTGGTACAGATGTGTTTACACAGAGAAGACCTGAGAGTATTTCACAATAGTGTGAAATCCTGGGCCTTTTATGGTTGCTGRTATTTCCTCATTGGAGACCTTGTTACTCTTTCTATGTCTTTTCCTTTTCTTTGACTACTTCTGAATAAGACCTGTGATAATATTTCAAGATGGATGCCTTCTCGGACATCTAGAGTTAATGAGAGTGACTTATCTAACATCTTGGAGAGGACTGGGACCATCCAATGGTGCTGGACTTTTCTGGCCTGGGGGTTGGCTTCCTCCCATGGCAAGGTTTGTCCAGCAGCCCTCCTGTCATCTCACCCTGCTATCCATCGCAGGGTATAGCCTTGAACCTCTGATGCAATGCTTCTTTCTGTGAGCCAAGGCGATGGACTGCCCATAAATCTTTTCCTATGGTATTTTGGAAAATTCAACTTTCAGATGCATTGGTAAATTTGAGGAATTATTTTCTTTAACACTTAATTCTTTCTGCCATTATTCTCAGCATATGAAATGACAGGCTGCAGAGAATTTGGGGTGATCCTTGCTCTGCTGAAACCACTGTGCTCATCTCTATTGTCAAGCCCAGGGCTTGAATGTGTGCTCTCCACAGCCGCCAAGTGCCAGCAGGAGTGCACCTCTTACACTGCTGCATTTCCTCAGCAGTAGCACAGATGAGTAAATTTGAGCAAACGGCTTATTTGAAACAGAGCCCACGGAAAGGAATAAAAATGACATCAGCAACAGTAAACTACTGTTGCAAATAACAGCAACAAAGTCTTAAAGCAAAGGTTGGCTGTGTCTATATAGAGGCAATACTTAGTGTCTGTGTGATGTACAAGGCAGCTTATCTCTTTGAGAGCAGGAGACTATAAAAATACAATTGCCAGAACGAAAGAAAATTGAAGCTGATTGCCATAGCAACAAAAGAATTACATTGATGAAACAGAAGCACATAAAATCCTTGTATGCTACATTAAGGACAAAGCAATCAAAAGTAAACAAGAGTGGATTGGAATTTGCTTGGCTAAAGCTGGAAATGACAAATGTTTCCAGCTGATGGAGGCAGAAATGATCCCAAAAGAAATGAAGGGGTAGCCCTGCAGAGCCGGGGATTCATCCCCCATTTCCTCTGGGAGCAGGACCTGAGGGACTTGGGACTGTGGGTACGTGCACTTCCCAGGCTTTGAAGGCARCTGGTGGAAGCACATTCCTGATCAGATGGTCAGTAACATCAAACACTTTTTGTCTGTGCATTTTGCACAGATCTCCATGAGTTTATCCCTGAGACCACCTGGTTCCTCTCTCCTGCTGAAATTCCCCCGCGCAGCTGGGAGAAAAAAGGAGTTTTCTTTTTCCAGCTGCATCTCTTGAAGCATCTTGCTCAGACAGGCAGCTACTTCRCCATGAAAAAATATATCCCCTCCTCTATGGTACTGCACTTTTGCCCTTTCAGGTCTGCCTGGCATGATGAGACTGCAGACACTGCAGCAGAGCCAGCAACTTTCCAGAGTGCACTGATGAAACCACAACTTCAAACCTATACAGAAATCYAGCAGTTTTCTGATGTGGGGGGAGAGGGGGGTTGAAGACCCAGACCTCAGCACCTCACACAGCATCAAACCTGTAGTGGCAGATGCAGCGCAGTGCTGCGCTTCCTTGTCAGGCTCCACGCCCCTGTTTGGGGGTGGATTATTGCACACCTGCGGGCTACTCTCACCTGCTGAATCATTCCCACAGCCAATTGGTTGGATGAATTTGCCTATGGCATAAACAGCATAAAATTCAGTGGTGTTACACCAGAAAAGGAGGATGCTCTTATGTGTGCCCCTGTCCACATGAGCTCAACCACAGCTATCATGGTTCTTTGGAGAAGGGGCTTATGCTATCCAAGTAAAATCCATCTGAAGTAAGTGTCTATACGCCATGGTCTGGAAGACTAAAAGAAATACCATGTGTTAAATGAAAGATCTTTCCTGAATGCAGCTTTAATTAAAATCTTAGTATTTCTTATCATAGCAAAGCCTTGAAGTCAGTCCAAATRTTGTAGTTAAGCACAATGAAAGTATTCCAGTATGAAAGTGGTGGACTGACATGTCCTTAAGATACAGGAACATTTAATCTACTAGATCTTAGACTGCAATAATGACCAAACCTTTCAAAGTTACCACAAAAAATTCTTAAGGCTAAAATAAAGTTGACAGTTCCTTTAATTAAACTCATCTTCCTTTCAAAGAAAGTGACAAAAAGAGTTAAGAAAGATTAATTAAGACTTAAATGCACAGAAATGACTCAAGGCATATTTAAGTAAGACTTAAATTAGTCTTTCATTTGGACACGGGAGATTCCATTAACAATAATGAAATGGAGATAGCTAGACCTTAAAGCCTCCGCTCTAAGCTCTGCTTGGAGGCTGTTTCACAAGTCCTACCCATCTCCCAGATCTTAGGCCAATCCTGATTGTTGTTTCTTAAATATTTCTGTCATCTCTTTTTTTCAGTAATCTTTTTTGATTTCTGCTGTACTTTAACAAAACTCTTAGCCTTAGCCCTATTTGGGTTTACATGCTTCCTTATATGACAACCTATTCTCCTTTGCAGGACCCTAAATACAAAGATATTTTCACCCTCTGGGTTTCGCACCATTTGGGCTTTTAGGGAACATTAGTTCAAACTGAAATCTTGCTCTCTATGTGGTAAAAAAAAGAACCTGCTGCTTAATAGATAACTGCGTTGTGCAGCAGCTCCAGCTCCTGCATAGGGGTGGCACTAAGTTATGAGAAGAAAAACACGGATAACAATTCTCCTGGCTTGCACTGAAGTAAAGGTTTGCAGCATCTTGCCATGCGCACATGGGCATGAAAGTCATCCTGGTCACCATGGTAATAAGATAATCAAAACCAACCCTTGAATTTTTAACTCTGGATGATGAATGGCAGAGACAGAAAGTGTCAGGGCACAGGCAGAGAAAGAAAGGGTTGCATGGGAAGACATCTGTGAAGGAGAGTGAAGCTGCATCTACTGAGCACAGGCAGGCTCTCAGGTGCTTCCTTCCCCCAAGGAGACAAAAAATAAATAATTTCAGTAAGAGATTCCTATCAAAGCAGGAGGACGATGTTAGGAGCTTCCCCCAGCCCAACACGGGATCACTCCTACACGTGGCAAATGTGTGAACTTGTGTCCAGGGTGGCTGCAGTGGGGTCTCCTTGCCTTCTCCAGGGTGTCTCTGCCTTCCAGGTGGTCCCCAGGTTTCTGTCATTGCTATCTTCACCACCGCAGTCCCTTTTCTCCTAATCTCTGTCTTAAATCTGCCTTGCTACAGTATAAGCCCACCACTTCCAGTTGTGTCTAGTGTGGGTATTGCGAGGGGACTGCTCCCTGCCTCTTTAAAGGAGAACTGCTGTTATGACTTGCTTCTCTATCTTCTCTTCTTCAGGCTAAAAATCCAGCTCATCCAGTCTTTCCTTAGGGTCATGTTGCTTAGACCTTTCATCGCTCTTGTCATTCTCATTTATTTTCCTTTACTCACAAGAAATGTATCCTCCTTTCCAGGTTTACTCTTGCAATAAAAGGGCTCCTCTGGCGTTTGTCTTCTGCACATTGTATCTTCTGACTTTCATTCCTTTTTTAATTTTTTTTTATCTCCACCAAACCAGACTGTAAAAACAGGGGGGTGGGGGGGAATTAACTTCTATTCAGTTTTGTTGGGGTTGCAAATTGGATCCATCCATTTCTCTAAGCAGGAAAACAAACAAAATGCCAATGCTCTGGGGAGCACACATAGCAAAACTATGCAACAAGAAAATTTGTAAACCTAGTTTCTCTCTGTGGGTGGCTAAATGGCTGTTTAAAGCCATTTAGCATCACACACACAGTTGAAGAAACAGAATAATAATAAAAAAGAAAGCTGCATCTTCCTATTAAAGAACCCCCTTTTTTTAATCCAGATTTACTGGATTGCTGATTTAGGATTGCAGGCTGAAGCTCTTTATGAAGGGGAAAAGAGCTTCATTTGGGCTTGTAATTGCATTAACATGCACTCGTGAATACACACTCAAGGCAGTGCTGCGTGTCCGTTGAATTGCTACTTCTGTTGGCCAGAGTCCAAATATACTTTGGGTGCTGTGGAGAAGGAGACAAATGGATGCCATTTTCATGGTTAATGATCACAGGCATTAGCAGGCACGGCAGCAGGGGCGGGGAAGGAAAAATGATGGAAAACTTGCTCAGGAAATAAAGTCCATTGCCCTCCTTTGTGCTCAGAAAGGTGGATGGATGCTGCATTTGTCTGTGCTGCTTCTGTTTGGGAACCAGAGTTCTTTTTATTGTAGGCATTCCTAAATTTAAGCAACAGATGTATTGCAGGTGTCTGCAAAGGCCTGGAGGAGTCCTAGGGGTTGCTGGGTTTTTAATACCTTGGGTAGGGGTAACATCAGGTCACAGCAGTAGAGAGGGATCATTTACTCTGCTAAACTCCATCCTGCCTTAATTGCTCTCTCCTACTAAATCCCAGACCAGTTAGTTGAGAACTAACTTAGATATCACTGCAGAAAGCTGCTGTGACAGCGGTGTGAATAGACCTGCACACTCCTTATCTTGCAACAGTTAGAGCCAGGAGACCTTCCCACACAATTCGGCGGGACTTCCAGGTCCCACAAGAAGATATAGACAGAGGTGCAGCTGGGATTTGCATTTCAGGCAGCTTACAGATGACTCTACCATGAAAGACCCCCAGGACAGAAGTCACAATCTGCCTTGCAGCTGGATGAACCAAGAAGAAGAAACTACTTATTTTTGCTTCATTGATGCCCTGCCCCATCATGATGGGACTGAAACTTGCATGTTCTGCATTGCTTTGTAACACTCCGTGCTGAGGTCTGGGAGAATAAGTGCAGGGTAGAGCACAAGAGACAAGGAACTGTTTTTCCTAAGCTGTGATACATGCTTCTTTGGGGCTTTAAGCTGATTTCAACTCAGACAGGAAAAAAAATCAAAATGGATAAAAGCCTCCATATAGTGCAGTCTTCACATGTAATCTAGTAAAAAATAAAGTACTTCTAGATATGTCCAGCTTCCAGGACACAGCCGCAGCCACACTCTGCTTTTAAGCCTGGCACACATTAGTGCCCCGCTGCAGCTATCGGCCAGCTGGCCATGCTTCCCTGGTGCTACCATTGGCTTGCAATTAACCCCTTCCCCCAAAGGGAACAGCTTGGATTCAAAGTCGTTTGTATTCAAAGAGCTGTGTAATTCAGGCTCAGGTCTGCGATTACAGAAGTTGTAGTTGCTGGTTTAGAGCTGTCTGGGTTAACACATCCTTTTACTAGATGGGGCAGCCAGCACATGTCCTCCAGTTAAAACATACCCACACTGGCTCCATTCAGTTTGGCTTTTACATTCAAAAGGTCTTTGATGTTTATTCTAGAGCTAAACAAAACCTCCAGATGTGTCACGGGATAGAATCATCCTCCAGCCAACTCAACATATCCCATCCTACACCTGGGGGTTTTTTATTCATCCTCCTCTCCAGCATCTCAGGAATTCCCTTTTGGAGTCTGAAATAGAAATAAAATCCCCCCACAATATTGGCAGCCTGCCATTTGAAAAAATAACATTTAAGGGGTTTTGTTTGAATTGGTTAAGAGGAGGGAATCAGAAAGGATGCTGTGTTTGGATTGGAAATAAAAGTAATGTGACTATTTGTTGACAATCTTTTGTGCCTACCAGCACCATTGCAGAAACTGGCAATACAGACTGTTTAAATTTAAACACTGTAGATCAAGTTTTACACCTGCATACAAGGTGTAAAAACAATAAGCCGACCAACCTAAAATTAATCTGTGTGGGAATGTGAGATATTGTAGGTGTGCTGGGTAATGGATTCCAGCTCTTTAGTGCAGCAGACTGGAAAAGGCAGCGGGTGCTCTCAATTCGTTTCTAACCTCTTGCATCTTAGCTCCCTTATCGTGTTGCAGAGAAGCAACAATTTGGTTTTACATAAATTAAGGGGACAAACTCACCTTCTGTCCTGCTTCTAGCTTGCCAGTGACCCTGGGACTGTGGAGGGGATTTGAAAAACAGAGGAAGCTAAGCTGACAGAGGAGCTAATTAGGGGGAGGAGATGAATGATGGGGCCCTGGGAGTCTTCTGCTGCCTCAGGAAATCCCAGGATTTCTAAATGGTTCTCAAACCTTCTAAATGAGTCACTTGAAGGCACGCTGCAATGTTGCAGCAGAGTTGAACAGAAGGGGTGGTATTCTGAGGCTTTAATGATTGAGATGCATTTTAGTTTTAGCCCCTAGATGTAACCAAAAAACAGTGGCAATCACCTTCACCTCCTCATTCCCTCTGCTCTTCTTCTCCTCCTCTTCCCACTGCTCCAGAACAGCTGCTGTTGGCTCCAGCTCTCCAGCTCAGGATCACAAGCACCATCACCACTGCTTCTCTTGGTGAGACCTTCCAGGAGCCCCACCAATATGCTCAGCAGACCCTGGCCAAATCCTCCCCCAACCCTGCAGGGAGCCCACAGAGATCACCCTGGCCTCTGCTCTACGCGGGGCTGCATTGTGGACATGTCCGAGGAGCTGGAAACAGGGCTCTGTGAGACACACAGGTGCACCCACAAACCTACGGGCCCAACCTTTTCTTCACACTCAGCTCCTTGGTGCGCAAGAAGCTCTGCAGTTCCTTTATCAGTTCCTTTATTAATCTTTATTCAGATTTTAGCCCCTAAAGGGATGCAGAAACCTCTGTTCTAATAGCGCCTTATGTGCAGCTTCCTTCTGTTCATGGAGATAATCTCATGGAGTCTTGCTTTTCTGCATACTTGGCAGTGTTGTGCTTAACCATATGCCACCAAGTTAGTGGATCATCCTTGGAGAAGCCGAGGGGGTAATTCCCTCAGCCTGTGGGGARAGCAGGAAGCGTGTACAAATGCCTGATCTCATAGGGAAGGGGGAGGGAGAACAACCTGCAGATGGCTCTTGTTCTCAAAGCAAAGCCTACAGCCATCTCTCTCCAGGGAAGAGAATTTATGCTCTGCAGGAAGTAAATTGACACGGTGTGGGTGATGACACAAACTTGATGTATCATTAAGCACAGCTCAAAGGAGAAAGGCAGGACTGATACAGCATCTGGCTTTCAGGGAAGTCCTCTCTGCTTTGTGGCATTATCCTGGATAGACTGATACAATCAGACAGGCCAAAAGATTTGCGTATGATCACAGACAGGTGAGCCATGAATGGCTTGGACCTAATGAAGACAGTATCATATGTATCCCTTCCTGCCCAGAACTAGCACAGCATCATTTGATTGTCTTTGTTCCTGTACAGGAAAGTGAGACCCATGTTTAAGTGCCATGAAATAGAGGCATGGGCTCTTCATCAGGGCTCTAGCATGGCCCATGCAGAAGGCACATACCAAGTTCAGTCCTCGCTCCCTCCTATCTGCCTTCCATTTTCATGAGAGATTTGACAAGTAATTTATTAACTCCACAAGCCTTCACACAGTCAAGACTAAATTTAGAATTATTATTCATGGAGATGAAAGCTAACAGTGTCTCCATTACCTCTTGGAATAAGGGGTCCTTTAAGGACCAGTGAGGTAACTGCTTCCACGGGTGCTGTCTGCTCATAAGGCACACATAATCTTTCAGTTCTAATTATCCTCAGAGATCTCATTTGTTTCTCAAAACCGTGAGTTGGTTCAAATACGAAAACATGAGACTACTCATTCGTTCACCAACTCCAGTAACTCTTTGGATCATATTCTTTTTGGAGAATGTGATTTCTTTATTCAGTGCATCTGTCTTTTGTGGCTTGAAATTCTCCCTGAGAGACCCCAGGCCTGGATGTTGGCTGGTGGAAAACTAGGCTAAATCTAGCCCTTAATGTCTAAATAGCATGAGTTATTGCTAAACTGAATAATAGCCACAGTATTTATTTATGGAGTTGCTATGCCACTGCTTCCTTCTCCTAACTTATTACTTTGTAAAGCTCTTTGGGATACCTGGAATTTGAAAGGTGGTATATTAAACTGAATTCTATTATATTTTCTATTGCTGTCAGCAACTTCCCTTTTTAGCCTGGTTTAAGGCACCTATGTGTGTTTCATGAAATGCATTCCTACTCCTGTGCTCCAGGGTCCCAGGTGTCCATTTTAGGTAGTAAAGACTGAATATTAGTAGGTGCTACAACTAACATCCTTTCAGAGCACCAGTCTTTATTCCTGTCAAAAGTACTAAGTAAGGAGTTTGAAATGAAAGGGCAGAGATTGGAGCAATACATTCCTCATTCATCATTCCACTGCTTGGATAAAAGAATATTAAACTCAGTAAAATAATCAGTCTCCTTACCCTGAAGAAAGGCTCAGATTTTCTTTTCCCATATCTCAGAAGACATTTCTTTACCACCAGCTACAAATTCTGATATTGTCTTCTCCCAAGAAATTCACAAACCCAGGTTTTCCACTTTTAATGCCAGCATAATAATTTTGAATGATTACTGTTACACTGCCCGTCAAAAATGGTAACAACTATTGACAGGTTAACATGATAAACAAACAGCTTAAGGAAAAACAAACTGCTTAAGGAAGACATGTTAGGGTGACATCTAGACATCTGAGGAGAGATTAAACCCCATTGAAGTACACCATTTCAATATGCAGAATATGAGCTTCTTAGAAACAGGTGGATGTTTTGCTCCAAGGGAGCAAGAGTCCGCCAGTGTCGATGGCATTGAAATGATGAAAAGTCAGAACCTGCCTAAGTCACGGGATCTCTGTAATAAAACTTGGGTTAGAACCCAGATTTACTGAGACATGTGTTAGCTACTTAACCAAGCTTTCTGAACGGACATGTTGTGGTGTAAAGAGTTACAGAAGCCCCTAGGACAATTAGTATTACCCTAGAAGTAAGGATGTCCTTGCTAGTAGCTGGGAGACCAACCTTCCCTCCCTTTGTCATTTTTGGAAAACAAGCATTTCATTTCATAAAGATTTCTTTTGTGCCTTTTGTTCTGGGAGATCATCTTCTTAACAGTCTAGGCACTCAGATTAAAGTGACTGATTTCAGAGGGATTTGATGGTTGTTGTTGCTGGTTTGTGTCTGTTTTTCAAATCATTCTTGATGTATCTTGCAGCAAGAAAAAAGAAACTCTCTACGGGTGGGTAAGCTGAACCTAAACTTCTAATCCCACATGGAAGATGCTGCAATCAGGCACATCCCATCAGTTCCAATACAGTGATGAATCCAGCTGAGTTACTTGTAATAGTGTCTAAGAAAACAGATGAGCAGTTGAATCCAAATTTTCAAAATAATAAGTTTCCATGGGGAGACTGCGTAATTCTTTTTACAGATGGACTTCCCTGGAGACTTGAGCACATTTGACTATTATTAGAAGGAGGAAAATGGGAAGAGAATATTTTAATGTTCAGGATTTTGCATTTCCCTGACTACGCTGATCTTAGAATTATAGCTCTGGGACTTAATTTTTTTTTAAAAATGAAGATTTAAAATGCTTATGAACACTTTTTTAAATTAAAAATATACATTCTCCATCCCCTCTTCTTTGCAACTTCCATTCTTCTTAAGTTGCTGGGATTCAAGAGGGACATTGGGGCTAGAGTGGAACAAGGAAGTGGGTGGATGGGGGTGCTGCTATTAAGTCAGAGATATTAAAAATCAAAGGCAGCTGAGACATAGATTTATCCTACTCAATCCTGGACTCTAAAGCCCATGTTCTGACAGTAGGCATTTGGGCTGCCACTTTCAAAAAGCTATTAAGATCAAAGATGAATGAAATGTTTCCAGTTAGACATAGTTAATACTAGAGATTGCTGAAATTCTGTACGTTCTGTCATCTATTCACATGCACACATACATATGCTCCCACACAGTTTGAACTCCAGAGGTTTTTTGCAATGATCATTAGCTAGTCCGAAATTTTGGCTTTGGAGACAAACATCAGGTCATTTAAGGGTAAATAAAGCAGACAGAGAGAACTGGAAAGGGTCCATTGTGTTCATCCTTAATTCATCCCTGCCTCCTGCAGTCAGGATATTCCCAGGTATACTGCTGAGGATCAGCATTCAGATTTAGACGTTACCATGGCTATCCGGAATGGACATTGCGCTAATGTTTAAGAGCTTTAAAATTCTGGGTGGGTTACAAGGAAAATGCTATTGCTGGTTCTTTTCCAATTTCTAGCTGAGATATATGTATAAATACCCACCATTTATGTACATCAAACCAGTACTGAGTAAATGAAGACCGCAAATTATTTGCAAAATTAATTTGAATTTTAAAATAAGGTCATTTTGGCTTCATTCCCTTTTAATCTTGTGCTTTTTTCAAATGATAAAATAATGAATTTAACTGGCTGCCATGCTCTGCTCTGCCACAACATGAAGATTTATTTAAGAATAGATACAGGAACAAATACTCAAGCTGTGACTCCTGTCTTGTGCAGTAATACACTCAGAGCAGTGACTCCCAACCTGTAGAGCAGAACCAGGCCATGGATTTAACAATCCTACGGCATACGCCAAGTGCTCCCTTCTCAGAATAAACTCTTCACTTCAAGCAGAAATCCATGCAATAAAGGAGATGCGTTCGGTCCAAGGAAGTTGAGTTTCAGAGACAGCACTTTGCAGAGACTGATTGCTGTGAAACCAGCATGGTCTGCAGATACCCATGGGCTGCTCCTCTCTGTTAATGTATCAGTGGAAAAGTCTCAAAGGCAGCAGGGGGAACGATGGGAAGAGAAGTCTCATGGAGCCCCAGTGACTCCAGAATCTCTTCCTCTGAATAAGGATACTCATAGTTACACCTCAGGAGGTCTGGAATCAAATTTTGGTATCCTTCTGGGAATCACTAAAACATCTCCAGCCTTTCAAAGCCCAAGGTCTGGGGCAGAAGCTGGTGCTGTTCCTCTTTGTCATGGATGCTTTGTGCTCACAGCAGACTGCCATGCTAACCCGGCTCGTTTTGTACCTGAGCTGCATCATGTGGATGAAATAAGTTGGGTATCTCTGAAGAGCGTTGCACCATCTCAACAGACCTCTGACATGAATAAGGCTGCTCCCTTAGGATTGTTTTGTGGAGGAAAAATGTGCTGAAGGTTTATGAAAAGGAAGGAAATTAGTATAAATAGTGTATGCTATCAAAACCTCAAGAAATGACTGAAGCCTCCAGCTAGGAAGGATAACATGATGCTGTACATAATGAGCAAGGGGCCACATGGACCACATGCTGGGTGAATCTGAGGGAAAAGAAAACTTTAGAAATTTCCTTGAAATTTGGAAAAAATACTGCTGTGGGGCTATCAAAATGTTCTATTTCAATAAAAATCAAACTGTCACTTGGATTTTTATTTAATTTTAGTGTTATAATTATCTCCTGAATGATAATATACAATATATTTGCAAAATGAAATGTCATTTCAAACCCCCCAAAATCAAAATGTTCATATAAAATCAAAATGGAATATTTTGACACTGTCAAAATGCTTAAGTTCTATATTCTTCCTCAGGAAAATCTAATAAAAATCAACACAATTGCATACAAATGTACAATTTCATTAAAACAGAATTTTCTAACAGAAATATGTTCTGCCAAAAACAGAATAAATATTTAAGTGTCTTTGACATTGACTGTCTGGGTAAAAAGATTATCTTAATTATTGATTTGTTGACTAAACAAGTCATTCAATTGAATACTGCTATTCTTTTAGTGTAATGGCAGTGTTTAAATCCTGTATTTACAAACAGGGGACCAGAGAGGAGGTTCCCCCAGCTGTGTCATCGATCTCCCGCAAGACCACTAGGAAATGCTGACAGAAAGAAAGTAAGAAAAGGGGAAAGTGAGACCCTTCACTTAGCACTTCTCCCTCCTTCTGGCAATTAGAAGACCACGAACTTTCTAATTCTGGCACCCAGGCTATTGTGTTTAACAGATACTTCCATATTCATTTTTTATGAATTTGTATAATCCTTTTCAGCCTATTAAAATCTTATTAAGCTCCCTCACATTTTTTTCTCCTGCAAAATATTAAGGAATATCCCTTTTCCTTGTATTTCTCTCCTGCTTTCATTTGAGTTCCTTGATCATTTCACAAAATTAAGCAAGGGGAAAATCAAACTACACAGTTTTATCTGTTTTGGTCCCACAGCCCAAGCTTGACACTAAGAGCCTCCTGAGTGGAAAGGGAGTTCGGCCATTGACTTTCATACCTCTCTTTCTCGTCACAATTAATCAGAACGATGGATGCTTTATGCTCATTAAATGTGGAGTTTTATGGATAGTTCTGCTTTGCAGTGCCACAGCATTAGCATCATCAGACATTTTGGCAAATTTCCATGTTCAATCTCTCATGCAAATAAATATTGACAATCTATTTCATTCAATTTATTAGTCATTTCTCACCCTCCCTTCCCCTTTTTACATCTGTTAAAATTATTCATTTATAAGAAGTGTAGGGGAATAATTCACAATCAACAATTTGTCCGGTGTTCAGCCTTGCTGCTTGCAGAACAACTGGCAACAGACCCAAATGTCCCCAGTGCTCCACGCATTTGACTGGAGGGAACAGACAGACTCCAACCACTGAGTGACTCTTCCCTGCAAACTCCAGTTTAACAGTACACTTAACATGCTTAAAACGAACCATATGCATCCTTATTCATCACAGACTTCTATATGATATTAAAATCCTTTACTAACATTGAGCCTCAGGTTCATTAGTTTTGGCTGGATGGACAAGTCGCATAGTATTTTCCCATCTCTTTATTTGGATGAATATGCAAATATTTCCATGAGAGTTACATCCATAAGCAAACCTAAAACTGGGTATTTGCAAATATGCATGCCACTTTGAAATTAGTTCTCTACAAACATTCCCGCCAGTAAAACTCAATTGTTAGAGTGTTTGCAGAGAGCTAACGGATGAGAGGATGGATATAGCTGGACTGAACTCATTTAAATATTCAAGCAAATAGTTGCTTAAGTTTTCCATTATTCGTCCAGTTTGATTTTAAAAACATTATGAAAGATATAGATTGGGCACTTTCTTAAACTGCTGAGGACAAACAGGAGGATAACAGGAATCTCTAAGGGCCATTCTCATCCTTAATATGCATGTTTCCTTGAGATGTTCTAGAAGATGATGCTGTCAGATGATTGTCTCAAATGTCATTAAAACTCCATCCATACCCATTGGCTCTTCTCTTCCACTCATAATTCATAGAATGTCTTGCTACATGTGGTAGGAGCTATCAGCAGGCATCTTCCAAGTCAAGCCAGAAGTCTGTCTACACTGACAAACTATACATGGCCATTTACTACAACACTGTGGAGTTCTTCAGCAAAACATATACTGTATCTAGGTAATGGAAAAAAGTCTTCAGGCACTCAGCAGCTACTGCTTGATTTTGGCTGGAGCTCTGTAAAACACAGGTCTGATTTTGATGTCTGTCTCCACATGTTCTTGATGTCCATTCTGGGTAATACAGAAATACAGGGGAGAATATCTTTGCAGCCTGGAGTTGAGTGTTCTGTTGTCTCCAGGGCAAGGATGCATGGTCTGGCAGAGCTGAAGAGTTCCCACATGTGGAATACCCAGAAGTGTTACAGTTCATTCACAAGGCTCGTGTTCAAGCCCTGGAGTGGAGCGACTAGGGCTTCTGCTGGTCACAACCATGACTCATTAGTGGAAGAACAAGCAGAAATTTGCACAGCAACTGCTTTCAACCATGCCTTGTGCCAGAGTTATCAACTCTACCCATATGGTAGATAAGCAGTGGAATAAAACCACTTCATCCAAAAAACCACAGTGGTTCCAAATAGATATATCTGGTCAAATAATTTCTGTGGAGATTTTGTCTGTTACACTCAGGTATTTCCAGTTATCTTTGAACAGGTAACTTCTTTGTCTGCTGCTAAACACATCTCTCGCTTCTATTTTCTTCTCCCTTCTCCTTAGCCTTGTTCCAATAACCAAAGTGAAGGAGCACCATGAAATCATTTGGATGCATCACGCTTCAGAGATACAGCTTCATCTTCAAAGCAGCAACACTGAAATAGGAATAAATGAAAGCTTTAAAATAAATAAATTAATTAAATTCAGAAGAATATCTTCACAGCTAAGAACATGAAGTGGTTTTGATTTCCAGGTCACACAATTTTCGAAGTAATTAGTAGCAATGCTTCTTAATATATCATCTAGACTGATTACAGGAGACAGAAAAGGTGCCTTGAATAAGAGCATCTTCACAGGAGTTTAATGCAGTTTAACTAATATGCTTTCACTTCAAAACTTCAGGTAATCCATCTTAACTTGCTTAGGTGTCCTTGTGCACACACTTTTTGGATTGGATACTTTTAGCTCTTAGAAGATGGGTGATTTCTTGCTCATCTCCAGCTGACAGGTACATACCTGTAGCACTGGGATGAACAGAGGGTATGTACCAAAAATGATGTAAGTCTGCTCTGAATTTATGGCTACATCAGATGATCTATGTCTCTGTTGCCTGGAGTGATCATATAGGAATTACGTTCTTTGGTGTACAAGTTGTTGTTTAGCAGTTCCTTGCTTTGTGGCATGGGAAGGAGAGGAAGGTTGGGTTGCCTGCCAGCATGACGCCAAATGGGGCTGGGAGGGCAGATGGTGCAGAAGTCTTCTCACATGTGCTGGATCCTATGGATCTCTAAGTTCAGGACCCAGAAATGGATTTCTCTCTAGTCTGACCAGTTGGTCATTTGCTTTCTCTTAAAAAAGGAACTTTTATTTCTTTTTTTTTTTTTCTTGCTGTATTGTATTGCCCTAACTCTCTAAGTAGATAAATTAACAAAGGGGAGCTCTAAACTCTCTGAAACTGCTTCCACAGATTTGTGCTTAGGCTACCAGAAAGTAAATATTTTAATTGAGAACAAAGCAAAAAAACCTGTGCCTTATCTTTTCCCCCAAGTATCATTTGTAAAAGTGATTGTGTCTTGTATTTTTCCTGATAGTGATGAAAATGTGGCCTCTGTATTCTGCTAAGAGGAAAGGACAAATTCCTTTCAGTTAACCATAAATTCAGTCAAGCATCCTTGAGCAGAAAGTTTGCTCATGCTCATTAAAGAGTTTGCACATTGCTTGGTGTGTGTGAAGGGAAGAGGAATAGGAAGGGGACAGATAAAGGAAGATATTAACTAGAGAGAGTGGAAAAATCCAAGGAAAATGTATCAGGAGGAAGACTTAATATAGAAAGGAAAAGAAAAGAAAAAAGGAAAGGAAAGGAAAGGAAAGGAAAGGAAAGGAAAGGAAAGGAAAGGAAAGGAAAGGAAAGGTCAAGTCTATATTTTACAGAGAAAATACCTTTTAATGTCAGCCTACAAACCTCCTTTTAGCTAGGATAACATATTTCTTCAATGACAAAAGGAAAAATTGAATCTTCTGTGGAAGAAAAAAATCCTGGTTTAAATTACAGGGGAAAGGTCTATGAACTCAATCTCATTTTTTGAACCCAAAATAAATAATTTGAGTGGTTATCAAATATATCCAAGTTCCTCTGGGTTTGCCCAATCCTAGTCCTCCTCTGACCACTTCTGTACTTCTGTTTCCTTGTAAAATACATCAAAGATACATCTGAGATAAAACAGATCAAACAGCAGCAACCTCTGGAACCAGAGAAAATGTAAGTGAGGAATGCAGAGAACAGCATGATAATCATGTTGAGTACAGAGGGATGAGACTTCTAAGGAACGATGCCCAGTGGACTGCTTGGTTTATCATAATGATGATGCTATCTATGCATTTGCCTTGCACTTTCTCCACAGAAATGACTATAATTTATTTCTGTGAATCTCATCTGAAGCTGGTGGAAATCACTGATGCCCTATCTCTCACCAGCTCTCAGGAAATCTGCTTTTCCCAGGCAGAGCACATTAGGCGGGTAGTCAGGAGGATAATGGAGCAGTTACATTACTCCAATGGTTTTCATTGCGATAGACTGCTTGGAAGCAGCAAATGGCTTGCTTATTTCTCCTGGTGCATCTAGCTAGCCCATGGCTTCTGTTTGTGGTGGTAGAGGAGAGAGCTGGGATGGACAACCCTTCAGGCTGCAGATATCAATCACACTAATTTTTGCATCCTATTTAATTCAAGTTTCCTACAATAAAAAAATACAGAGTGGGAGGAGGGAGAGCAGCAACTTGGTACCCCATGCAGTAGATGGAAGATAAGGATGGCAGCCACATTGCTCCAGCTCAAATGAAGGCAGAATGTGGGCAGGAATTCACTGTGAACTATCAAGCTTGGAGGTCACCCAAGGCACTGTGTGGTTTTCTTTGTGGTTATCATTCACGCGTTGCTTTGGTGTCTGGCCACAGGAAGAATAGGGCAAACCAGTAAAATAAAGTGTAAAGCACTTCATTTTTGAGCCATCTTATTTAATCTGTCTCCTTGGGACATGAGATATCATGTGTTTATATGGCTTTTATATAGTGAGAAGTTGTACCACCAAGTAGAAGTTGTGACTGTTATGTGACCTATAAGCTACACATGTAATGGGAACACTTCCAGCTCCTGCCAACCTGCAGACTGGTGTGTGAACACCAGTTTCACGCTGAAACCCCAATGTTTACGAGCATATCTGCTTCCACGCTGATAGACCATGCTGGCCATCTTTGACAGTTTAAGCTTGCTGAGATGAGGAGGAGTAAGGCTAAATCAGAACAGCAGTAACTATAAAACAGATTAAAAGACACAGAGCATGTGTCTGCCTATGGAGATGTAGCCACAGAACAAATAGGGCTGTAGTGCTGAGACTGGTATCAGGGGAGGGAACATGTAARGAGCTGTTATCTTCTAAATGCAAATATTGTAGAACAGCAAGACTTTCATTGTGTTTGTAGTCACAGAATGAGCATCACCAACACTTAAATTGCAATTAATTTGCTGGGTGTGGAAAAACATACAGTATTCTCGCCACCATCTCTTCCATTCCCTAACCCCAAACCCTGAGTTAAGAATCATAATTGCCAGAGTGGACACCCAAGTTCTGTCAAAGCAAATTAAAACTTTTGGTTTTATGAGGACAGCATATATTTACAAAAATTATCATCCTATCTTGTTTCATTATCATAGTTTTAACTGGAAATGTGCTAAAATCATTCAAAGGTGCCTGATGTTTCACACCTAATTCCTTTCCCAATTTCTGTGCCACTATCTCTTTTCACAGAACTATTTTGTCCCAAACCAGAACAAAATAAAATGCCAACAGCAAGATTTCTTTCCCTTGCTGAGGCAGAAATGCCTTTTTCCAGCCACCTTCAGCAGTATACAGTATCAGGATAGTGCAGCTGTTTTGCAGCCCCCAGCTCATGCGGAGGAGCTGTCCTTTACCCGAAAACAGAAGAAGCTGGGGGGGATCGTGACTGCTCTTTGGTGTTCCTTTCCCAGTTAACCCCTCCTCATATTAGCAATAATATTTCTTGGCAGCACTGTAAGATACTTGTGCAGCACAAGCTGGGAAAAAAAAAGTGTATTCCAAGGTAGGTCAGTCAAACAGCAGTATTTCAGATGTGACAGATGGGCTAAAATCAGGAGTTTAACAAAAAGAAAGGAATAGCCATGAGTAAAAAACTCTGTTAAGATCTCTTGAAAATGTGTATTACTGTCAGGTCTGTAGATCTTATATCTCTTCCTTTAGGCAAGAGGCAGAGAAGGGTGTTTTGGTGACAAGTGTAGGAACAAAGTTTAAGCAATATTGACTGGCTAAATGAGCAATGTGTTATTCTGCTTTCACACATTCAGAATTCTACAGAATCCTGGCTCTGACTTTTTATTTCTTACTTTTAGTAAGCTTTTAATTAATCTTACAAAATGTGGGAGATGCTGTGATGGCTCTCCTATAACATGTCGTTCACTTTCTCCTTTACAAAACATTTCTTTTCCCCAAATTTGAGTGAGTTTACTCTGAAAGGAGTGCAGAAAAATGTCTCTATACTCCAGACTTCAGTGCTCTAGGAGATAGTTTGCTGTCATCAAGGGACATACTTTCCTGGAGATATTTCAGACTTCTGTTCAGACCTAGACTTTGCTAGGTAAGGATGATCCTCTGGTAGAGTGGGCTCTCTTCAGCCACATGTGTGACAATACTCTGGATGGCTGAATGGACATAAAGTAAAAAAAGACCAATGCCTTCCACAGCTGCCAAAAATCCATTTTTTTCCTTTCTTTTTGTGCTCAGAGCTGTGAAGGGCTGTTCACAGAGTGATGTAGGAACTATGCACAGATTTTACCTCTTTGCAAAAGCAATTTGACAGGCTATATGTCAGCAGAGATGTGGATGCACTGAGCTTTTCCCTTTTGCCATGTGTTCTCCATTTCCTGTAATGTGGACACCAAAGTTGTTCTGAGTGCTCAAGTAGAAAAGCCAGGAAGAGTGGGATGTGAAGGACACAGCAGGATGAAGCAGTCAGCCCGGGGTTACATCACAGGAAAGCTGTGGAAATAGGAACAGCTCTGATCCCTTAGCAGATCCCTGTACAAAGATCATCAACTAGATCTTACAGCCCAGAGACAGCTCCAGGTTCCAGCTCTAAGGGCTACACCGGATCCTCGGGCCATATATACATCTCATTGCATCTAATCAGCCCATCTGGTTTAAAAGCAAGCTCTTCCCCCAGCCACCTGCAAGCAGGATCCGTCTTGCAGATGAAGAAAGTTCCTTTCTGTTGTTCAGTGAAGAAGTTGTGCGCCGTGAAGCTCATTATAGAAAAAGTCTTCTGCTGACCAAAGGGAACAATAGCAGCTAAACCATACTGCTAATTAATTTTCCATGGCTAGATAAGCTCCCAACCCCTGTCTGAATCCATTTGTCCCCTAGGCTGCAATGCCTCTGCACACTCAGGAATTTTCAGCCTGCAGAGCTATGATAAATAGAGGCAGGCAGTGGCAGTGCAGATAGGCTGCGTTACTGGAAGTCTGCTCTCTGTTAGCTGCAGGATGACTCCTGGTGAAGCCTAGGTTTAATGGCAAATTAAATCTTTTTTCAGCAGCTGTTTCCCCAGACAACTCAAGCACATGCACCCTGAACTGAACTGCTGGTTTTGTCCTGCCTGTGAATAAGCCTCTGAATTACATTTGAAAATGAATTAACTATCACGAGCTTTAACTGCTGCTGTTGAGGACCAAACTCCGAAAAATTTAAACACTGGCTTCATTTCTGCTACTAGTAAAAAATAGGAGCCAGAGCCAAAGGCTTCAGACAACTTTCAGTATTTGTAAACATCTCCCAAGCTGAACTACTCAAGCTTTAGGATTCAGGGAAGCTTTAAAGACTACAGAGGAACCTGAATTTTAATTTAGTAATTATAGCTGGAGACAGTGTCCCAGCTCAGAGCAGTCCAGAACTTCCTATTATAAGATCTGCTTTCAGCTGTTTACAGCTTGGAGAAGTTTTGAGAATTTGAATTGCAGGCTTTTTGAATGAATTTAGTGTTTCTAGAAAAGCATCTGTTAAATTGGTGTAAAACTCAGTCTGAGAATAAAATAAGAGAAAATGTACATTGTTAAAAAAAATCCTCATTTGCTTCCAAATTCAAAAGCAAGGACTTGACACGTACCACGGAGAAGGTAAGAGGGAGGAGTCGTCTCCCTGCCATTATTCCTAAAAAAAACCCCAACAAGATAAAACAGGAACATAAGAAAATGTGAACCTCAGGGGTAAAAAATCTATTAACAGAACTGCTAGAGTCTGGCAACTAAATTTGCTGAAGGGTCTGTCCCAACCTGCCAGTCATGTTCTCTGGAGTTGATGAGGACTGGAGAGATCATTCCCTTTGCCCAGGGTGTCATGGGCAAAACAGCCTCAATTTGGGGAATTTTTACTTCAATTATTTTATTGCCAATCAACACACACTTCTAATCAGTGATTTGTATATTGAGAAAAAGAAAGCATAAACAATTAAAAAGCACTTAAGTAAACACTTTTCCTCCCCCAGCCTCAAATTATGGCAAATGCCTATCCTCCCTCCTTCCCAGTTTGAATTTTTCATGTTTTCACTCCAGGTTACACTCAGTCTGTCCCAAACCTTTGGTGAGGCAATGGATGGTGAATCGAGGTTGTGTGTAATGGTGCTTCTTACTGTCCCTGCTCTGTGATGGTTCATCCATGGCCACAGTGTTGGCATGCGTTGTGCATGGCCGTGGTCTCTTGGGTGTCCCTGCCTCAGCACAGGTCACCTGTGGCCATGGTCCCTTCTGGGTTGTACCCTCAAGCATGGAGCACCACCACAAGCTCTTCCATGAACTGATGTCTGTGCAGATGGAACCATCAGTCATGTGAAACACCACCGCCCAGAGCAGCCAACCAAAGGAATTGGGATGGACTCCACATCATTCATCACCGTCACTGGTGCTGAACGCCTGCTCCAAAAGGGGCCAAGACCTGGAATGTGCTTGATTTAACGGGTGAAGTAACCATTGCTAGGAGAGTAAAGAGGGTCCCCAGTCTCCAGATGCAGAGGGGCTGAACAGTGTTTTCCATGTTTCAGTTGCACTGTGGTCTGGACACAGGGAACAGAAGAAAAGGACTTTGACCTCCTGCACCTGCAGTGCAAAGGCTGCAGTTCGTGCTGTCAGTAAAAACCTAAGATATCTGACAAGCTATGTCATCACCCTACAGTGCTGGCCTACACAGAGGATGACAGCCTATTGCCATTGCTTATTCTGTTATCTACTCTATGAAACAGAGCAGAGGAAAAGTCCATGGTGCTTGTGGAATCACCCGGATGCTGCATGCTGGATTTTCAGGAGGTGGAGAGGAAGACACAGGGTTAGTCTTTTTCTCTCCTTTTTTTTATAACTCACACACAACAAAAATATATTGGATCTTTACGTGATTTCAGAGGTGAGACCCACTTCCACCTTGGCTTTAAACAGGCTGTCTACTTTGATTCTTGTCTCTAAAGAGTCATAACTCCTGATGCGGAGCAGACTCAGAGGCAGTCATGCACACTTTCTTTGCCACCTGGAGCTAGAGAGGCAAAGCAGAAAGAAATGGAGACTTTCCTTCCTGGAACCGGGAAGGGGGGAATACATCAGGACCCCACACTGCAGTAAACTATAATAATTTTGGAAACAAACTGCCACAATGCACCCCATTTTAAGAGCGACAATTCTTACTGAAAGGTCCTAGCAGTGCTGATTTCCATCTCAGTTCAAACTCTGACAGCACCACCAATGTGGGAGAACCCGACCAAACACAGTGCATGTGGAACGGGACATAACAAGCTGTACGTCTGTGGGCGAGTCCCTCAGGGGTTGTTATAAGACTCAGCACCGTGTTCTTTTAACTGCCTGAGAGAGACGATAATCGTTTTGCAGTGCCTGGTGCAGTGTCTTCCCGCTACTATAAAATGCAGTTTACAAACAAAAATACAAGAAAAGGGATTTTGGATGTTCTGAGCACTGTCCAGGGCCAATTAGAGAGCACCATTCTTTCTGGTCTACAGCTGTGAGTACAGTTCATAATAATTCACCGTATGTTGTTAAAAAGAAGTAATTCTTTACACATCTGCTTTTCACAGGCACTTACTGGCCTGTAGAAAATGTAATTAAGCAGGATTCCTGCCTGTTGTTTTCTTACACAAGACCTTTCTGTTCTGCTGCTGCTGTTAACTTCATCAAGAGGCAGGCACTAAATACAATCCTAAAAACCAGAATTTGTCTTTAAGCAAGGCCATGCAGTCTGCAAAGCTTCCTGCTTTTGTCCTGCTCCATCCCCTAGTTGTACATGCCCCTTCTCACTACAGCCGTCTCCCACCCCAGTTTCTGGGTGGAGTGGTTGCTGCGAGTCAGGATTTAACAAAACTCCACTATTAGGAAAAGAGGGTGGAGGGTGGGGGTGGAGAGGCTCCTGGGAGTCGGTAATGGCATGCAAAGCCTTTCATCTCTAGGTTTCTAGGCCAAATTAGCTGTAGTGACCCAAAGTCTTTTGAAATAAAACAGATCTCTTTTTTATTTTAATTTGTAATAAATAAGAAGACAATTTGACCTGATTTTTTTCAAAGGGCTAAGTGTGTGTATCCCCTGTTGGGAGTTCCTCTGAAAATCAGCAGCTTGTCTGTGAGTAAAAGAAAGGCAGCTCTCCTCCCTGACTGCCTTTGAAGCTTCCCGGGCAGCCCCATCCGCAGCCGGGGCATCCCTCCTCTGAAAGCACTGGGAGGGGGTGCTCGCCCTGGCCCTGGCCAGCCCCCCCTTGCCCTCTTCTCATCTCCTCCACCACCCTGCTGACTCATTCCAGCAAGTTTTCTAAAAAGGAGACGTTTCCAAATAATGACTGACTTCAAGAGTGTGTTTACAGGAGAGATATTTGTAATATCTTGTCATCTAAGCAGGTTTGTCAAGTGTCACATGGCGAATGTGAACAGACGGCTTTTTCCCTCCTAGAACAAGTCTGGAAGTCACTTTGAAGTACATAATTTAAATAGCTATTCACTGGCAGCAACACCCCAGTTTTATTCAGCTGTAAAAAAAAGCATCATTCAGTTACATCTGTTTATAACAGCATAAGAGAGTCCTGACTGCTGAAGTGCCATGTGGTATTTTCAGCCATTTACCTCTTCACTGTTTTTCCCTTTCAGTGTCAACAACTTTTTTTTTACTTCTTGTAGGCTGCTGCCTTAGGACATCTTCTCTTTGTGAATTAGGGAAAAACTTGATCTGGTCTCCAGGCTATGTTAAATATCTAGAATTCTGGAATTTTATGGACAAGCTGTTTGAAAAAAAAAAAAAATTAAAAAATTAGTTCTTCTGTATTTTTTTCCCCAGTGGCAGATTGGCAGGATTTCCTTTCCACCTGTCCTACAGCAAGGAAGACTCCTTATCTCAGCAGTTTTGCTGTTGATAATCAACAGGAAATATCACCACAATTTTATTGGAGCCTGACAATAGTAGGACATCTGGTATTAACAGAAGCTGTTAACTATATTCAAAACCTAACTATAGCATGACAGCAAGAAACTTATGTAAGATTACTTGTCACTTTGAGTTGCAAGTATAGTATAGTATACACTTACACAATCCTGGCACACATGCACGCATGTGTGGTTTCCAAGATTTACAGTTGCTCTACACCAGTCTCCACAGTGGTTGGCCTCAAACTATTCCCTTCCTCCAGCCCTCACCCCATGCTGCCCAGTGCCTCCATCCCACCCCCTGGGAGTGTGGTTCTGCTGCTTCTCTGCTTTTTTGGATGCTGCATGTCAGACACACAATCACCCCTAAATCCACCAAATAGTCAGCAGATGTTGCCATGCCAGGGCAGCACCCTATGGAAGACATGCTTTCTGCCAGCAGCCCAGCAATGCTCTACCGTTAATGTGGTAGCAGATTTTCAGTCGCAAGAGTGACCGTGTCTGTTGGCCATGGAGAGCAGAGGTATCTGTGTCCACCAGGAATTTGCAATGCAGTGAGGTAACAGCCCAGGACAGCGCAGTGAAAAATAGCAAAGTGTGGGGTAAACTGAGTTCAGCTGTGGGAATATGTACTAACAGTGCAAGGCAGTACTTTAAATTCTAGGGATCTTGAGTTGTCTGTGTATTTATAAAGCCAGAATAATTCTTTAATATTTCTACCATTAATGCTTCTGCACCAAAATCAGAATGTGCTGTGAATGCTTTTGGGGGTATAGACTAATGGTATTAAAAGGACCGACAGGGCCAAATTCTCTTCTGGGCTATATTTGTGCAGTGTTAATGACTTCTATAATTAAAGGTATAGTATGAGCCTATGTCTCTCAAGTATTTAGGTACAAATCCTCCTCTTCTCGCCCACACAATTAGTTCTACTTCAGGCTGTAAGGACAGAGAGGCAAATGGGCAGTCTTGGAAATGAAGAGAACTGCACTAGAAATTAAGAGGCATAGAGAAGGAGACCTCAGATCCCATTATCTGAACTCATTTTATTAAGGGCATATTTGTACTGTATTTGTAATTCCCTTAGAATCGCCTACCCATTGCCGAGGAATGTCTGCAGAGCAATTATGTTATCATGGATGCTAATGTGACCTTGGGGAGGGAGGGAACCAGAAATTGTGCAGTTGTGAAGAGAAAATCTCAGATTTTAACGATGGTTAATGAACACCAAAGCTTGGCGTGGCACCTTTGTGCTTCCTCCTTTCTTAACATGGAAGCTGGTTCCATGTGGAGCTGGAAATCAGTGGGGCTATACGTTTGCCTGCTGGTGAGCAGCTGTTAACAAATGAGTTGTTCTCTACCTACTTAAATTAGGCCTAATCCTTCTTTGCTCTGTCTGTGCCAGGTCTTTTTTTTGCTGGATCTCAGTTGAGGCTGAGACAAAGGAGACTTGAGGTATTTATGCGTTTTCCCTCCCAAGGCTCGGAAAATTAAAAATGAGTTGTCACTGGCCCAAGCCCCATGAAAGCTGAGAATTTCAATCGATATTTCTGCCCCATTTCACTGCAGAGAGTGGGATGTAATTATTACAAATGTCATGGTAACAAACTCGGTAGTTTTCACAGTGACAGTTGCCACTGCAGAAATAGCACAACACAGAACAAAAATTACCTGTCAAGCATCTCATTATGTTCATCCAAATCCCGCTTGTTCAATTCACCATTGGGTTGCACCTGACACAACACTTCCAAATGCTCTTACAGATTACCCGTGTCTGTCTGTCTCGGGCCATAGACAGCCTCCCACAGCCCACCCGAGCGGCTGGCACCAAAGTCCCCAAGGTCTAGAGGGATGTCAGTGCCTCCACAGAAAATGTCTCACTCCCAGTGCGAGCCCATACTCTTCATATAGGGTCTGGAGAGAGTGAGGACCTTAAAGAGCTAGCAGGGTTGAGTGGGGTATCATGTGGAGACCGAGAGGAGACACATTGAATCCTGACATTCTCTGGAGCTGAAGTGTCCTGGGTTGTGACCTGCTCTTCACAGCATAGGCGATGTGACTGTTCTACTAAAATTGTAACCCCAGAGTCAGTGTATCCATGCAGGAAGCAGGAAATTTGGGTTAAATTGCCTGTTTTCTCTGATCTAGTGCTTTCCAGTGCCCCGGGAAGTGCCTCAGACTTGTTCCAGGCTGGGGAAATAGAAAAGCAGATGGGCATGCAGGCAGGCAAACAGACACTCGGTCTCTCTGCTGGTGAGGTTGAGCTATGGTGCAAAGCAGAATTCAGGTTTCATTGGACCAGAAAGACTAAAGACAATTTAAAACATTTGAGTATTTTAAGATCACAGTGAGGTGGCCTTGCACTACGGTGTCTCACGGGGACGGCTGAGCGTGTACTGTTTTGAACTAAAATGGAACTGAGGTGCCTTAAACCACTGGAGGGACAGTGGCATTGAACCTGCCATTGACAAAATGTGACTGGCACACGGTGTTCCCTGAACGACACTGCACTCGCCATAGCCGCCTGCCAGCAGAGCCAGCCTGGGAAGAGGAAACGTCCCTCAGGGCTAACCTCATTTTGTCCTCTTTGTGGTGTTGGTCCTAATGCAGAAAGTGACATTTCTCCGCCTTTTGGACTTTAAGTTCATGAGATGATTCATTCTGTTCTTTTTACTTCAAAATAGCCCAGTAAATACATTACTGAATAGGCCTTTTATCTGATAATGGATAGGATTCTGATTAGATCACAAAATGCAAACACAACATTGCTTACATCCTTTAGTGCTTCTTGTGAAGGGAAGGGTCTGATGTACACAAATGCAGGGCTATTAAGCAATCTTTTTTCCAGATCATAACTCAGAAGTGGGAGTCATATGTCTACTCTTTGGATGTTATACAGCCTGTTGTATACTGTTGTATATAACTGTTGTATACTGTTGTATACTGTATACAGCCTCATACTCTGAGCACCTTAAGCAAAGCACCGCTGAATAATATTTGCTATCATTTGCAACCCACAAAATCAGGAGGGTGGAGGAAGCAACAAAGTTAGCTAAGGTAACAGTCACAAATTCACAAGGACAATCTTCATTGAAAAAAAATTAAATATGATGCCTTTCCCTAGTTCTCTCAGAAAAACACCTCCCTGAGGAAGGGAATTTCAAAATGGTCAAGTTTTTGGGCTTAAGCCAAACCACCATTGATTTCAACCATTTTTTTCTCAAGGACAAGAAAACTACTCCAAATAAAGTAAGAAAAGATCTTTCACCATACCACAAATTTCAACCCTTCCTATCTCCCATTTTCACTAGGAAGACAGATTAGGCAAATGCAGCCATGAGGATGTCCTGTTTCATCCACTAGCAAGAAAGTCCCTGCCACCTTCCAGAATGACATGTGGACTTGAAGTCAATAGCTCCTATGTATAACAGACCAATCTATGTCTAGTATACTCTAGTATATATTTATACCATATGAGAATTTTGCTCAAGATATGATTCAAGCAGCTAAGAATGAACAAAGTAACCTACAAAACAGCTATTGATTTCCCAAAGGGGTGCTTGCAATAGGAAATCAGTTGGCAGCATGCAGAATTAGGACTTTAATTGCTCCTCAACCAAAACAAGGTGGAACTATATTTTTAGCCTTTCACAGTGCTGTCCACTATTGGAGAAATACTGGGATGGGTGTCTATAAATCRATGCAGCAGATCCTTTTGGCCTGAGCTACTGAGGGACTGACCATACCTCAAGAAAGAGCATTTAAGAACCGGATGTATTTCATTTCTATTTTTTATTTGCTGATTAATTATTTTGTCAAGGCTGAACCTGAAAAGAGCAAAATTCCACCCGCTCTCCAAAAAGAGCAGCTCAGGGTTTTTTTTGTTTCACAGTTTTAAAAAAAGGAATGTGCTTTCATTTGCCTAACACTTTTATTAGTGGTTTTATGGACATCTGGAGGTGTAAGATTCTCCCCGTTTTCCCCCTTATGTCTCCATCCCTCCTTTTTTTTTCATTTTACTAAATAAGAGGGGCTGAAAGGAGGAAATACCAAAACCAGGGCTTTTTTTTAAGTTTACTATTTTGGTTCTTCCTTCTCTCCAAAATATAATTTTGCAAAGTAAAAAACAAAATTATTATTATTATAAATCTTGTTTCCCCTAAATTACAATGAGTCTTTTTGGCTCTGTTTTGCCTGCCAGGCTAATTCTTCTGCAGCTAAAGAATGCATGTTGGTTTTGGGCAGGCCACTCAGCAGATGAAAAATAATTTTAATAAATAGAAGAAACTATTGGCAGAGGAAAAAAATCTTGGTGTTTTTAACCTGCCACAAAACAGTTTTCAGCCTTTGACCTTTCAGATCAGGAAACTCTAAGCAGCAGTCAAAACTAGTTTGTTTTCAGCTTTCTCCATCATTTATACCCAATCTCTTATCCACCCACAAGCTCACCCACTCTATTGCTAATAAAAACAGAACTCAATATCTTTGTCTCTTAGCCAATAGGCTCCCTGTTCCCCTGAAGCAGGAATGCTTCCTCATATCCACAGAGATGGGCAAAGGGAATTATTATGCAATGTTGAACTGCTAAAGCAAGGAAGGAGAACACATTGCCTGAGCTTAGGCAGAATGAGAAGGTGGAGATTAATGAGTCTGAGGGGGCTGTAGTCATCTCCTTGTGTGCTACCAGCATGGGGCATGTGCTCTTGGAAAAGGGAGGTGGTAACAGCCATGGAGCTGTGTGTTCTTAGAAAAGGGAGGTGGTAACAGCCATGGAGCTGTGTGTTCTTGCTGCTATGGCCCCTAGAAACTCTGATTTTTCTACAAATATGGAATTCAAGTTGTGATAGTTGAAGTGCACCTGGACTGGGTTAGTATGAAAAGAAGGTGGGGAAGGTTAGGGCATGGGAGCTGGATGAGTTCTTTGACGCTGGAGAAGGCAAACTCACTTTTTTTAATGGCTAATTTAAGGCCTTCTCTCCAAACTGTCCTTGGAGGCCTGTATTGGCTGAAGTCACCCTTGGCTGCAGGGCTTTGTCCTCTGAACTCTTCATGGGGTTTCAGTGGCATAGCAGGAATAAAAGGTTAAGAACAAAACAGGAGAACCAACATTTTTTTCAGGTGTTTGTGGATTTGACCTCGAAGAGAAGAATATCCAGAGTCACAATCCAACTGCAAGATCTGTGTTCCTCCCCCTGTCCTGAAGTCTTTTCTGGGACATTTAGGCCAGGCTCCCACCGTGATGAGATTCAGAAGTAGCGTTACAAAGCTCAAAAGCCTCCCAGGTGGAAGCTCCTTTCTCTTTCATTCTTCTGAAAGCCCTGTGGTGTCCCTCTGATTGCCTTCCAGCAGAGCCAGCTTCCAAAGCCTTCCCTCTGAGTGGAGAGGGGCATTTCTTTCACCTGACTGTCCCCTTGTGTTTGGAGAAAGCTTTGAAAAGAAACCACTTGTAGAGCATATTTGGTAATAGGATGTGTCTCTGCTGGTTTGTGGTATGTGTTCTATAAATGGCTTTGCTATGGCATTTAATCAATTGTTTCAGCTGTTTATTACCCTGTATATCACAATGCAATGGAGATAGTTGCTTAAGTTACCTTTATTGAATCTGAAGTAAATACACAGGATCCACTTAGAGTCCTCTTGGAAGGATATGCTTTGAATACACAGAACCAAAACAACGGCAGTGAAACTCTCTGCCCAATAACAGAATGAATCTGTGTACAGAATTAAGCAACTGGCTCTGTGCTTTGAATAAGCTGTACCTATGCCTTCGAGTGCACTGTGAGTTGCACAGAGAGAAAAAGTCTTTGCCTTTGCTGTTCATTCTTAGATGACTCCTGTAAAGCAGGGTTATTGAAGACAATATTGAGGATTCTGGCTTCACCCTACCACAGTGTCTGCAAGGAGTAAACAAAAATGGATGTCCCAGAACTCTTGGAAAATGGTTGGAGAAGTCCCAGCAGCAAGGACCAGTGAGCTCCAGCATCAGCAGCCTCACAGGAGGCAGCGGGTGGAGGAATCTGGAAGGCCATATACTTCCTTGGCTCCACTGATTTATCCTCAGTTTGTCTTGGTCATATTTGACAGATACACAGATGGCCTGTGGCCAATTAACAATGAAGTGGAGATGTCACTATGCATCTTGACATAGGAAGGGATGGAAAAGGCAAAAGGCACAGGGCATTCCTGGATGTAAAATTTTCTGAGAGCTCAGTCTGCCTCCTGAGTAGCCTTGACTGGTTTCTTGCCCTCATGGGATGGAAATGGCCACTTGGAGAGGCTTTTTTCCCCAGAGAGAACAAAATTAGCTAGAGGCCACAGCTCCTGGCACCCCTGCAAGTCTCACTCCAGCTCTAACCAAAATCTGATTCCTTGCAGGCAAACGCACAAAATCAAGAGTTGACAACCCTTCAGATAGAGATGTGGCATTAGAGTGCAGGGACACAGGAGTCAAGCAGTGCATCCAGTCCTTGCTCAAGCTTCTATGGAGCTGCATATTAAAGGTATAGTAGAGATCCTGCCTTCATCTGTATTTTGAACTAGGGCCAGAATGCTCAGTTGTCCAGATTTATTGTCCCCATCAAATTTTTCTCCATATACCTTAGGCAGAATCTTTGCCCTAGCTGTGCCCTGGCATAGTGTTGCTGGACACCATGCCCCAACCCCTGTGCTACACACATTTCTGCACCCTGAGATAATGACTGCAAGGTGTGGATGGTTACAGAAAACTAGGGTGCCCTGGTAAAGGGGTTCCTCCATGCCCATTAAAGACCTGGCAGGATTACAGAGGTAAAAGTGTCCTCCTGGAGTCTCTAGGGTGGCACGTGACCTGGTACACTGAGAGCTCAGTTCTCTGAGTTAAAAAACCCTCTAAAATCAGGCAACTGGGATGTATCTGTTCTGTCTCGGGGAGCCAGACCCAAGCCCCCTCCACAACGATCAATCACTGGGGTTCCTACTACCCTCAAGGAATGCTCCTACATGCTGAATCCTGGCGATTTTAGGTTCACAGCAGTGGCTATGTAGGTGAAGTGCAAGCCTGGAGAAATTTTGTGAATTAATCTGTTCCAGGCAGTGAGCAGAAGACAGACTGTTCTCCCCTGCTGTTTGCAAAGCCTCTGAAGGCAGCGCAGCGGACAGAGCGGTTCTGCTGTCCACTGCCCAGCCTCTCCCCAGCAGCTCTGCGGAGAGCTGCTGTCATACTTAGTGGAGCATCTAACGTTTCCCAGCCAGCCGGTACGGCACTGGAGACAGAAATTCTGAGACGCCTCAAACTCTGGGGAACACTAGTCAGCAAGCTGCTGTCCAACAAGCGGCAGTAATCTGAAATAAATCACACAAGCCCAGCTTTTTCCAACAGAGGCTTATTATTCAAAAGGAAGGACACATCCAGGCAATGAGGTATGGTGTTGCTAAATGGTTGGCTCAACATGGGTGTGAGTAAACACAGTAAAACAAGTCCTGCTTCCGCCCAGAGTGAAGACACAGCCAAGTTCTTAAGAGGTGAGAGCGCACGCCCTGTGGGCAGAGGCAGGGAAATTGATTTCCTTTTCACTGTTTAAATTAGAGAAGATGTCCTCTGCCTGATCCACTCTCATACCATTTGGGTCTTGGTTTTAAATGGCAGCTAGGAACTTTTCTGACTCAAAATCCTACTAGATCCCATTTATTTTCCTGGAACAAGAGCTTCCTCTCCCATATTGCTTCTGTTCAAAACTCAGGTCATGGAGGCTATAGCCCTCCAAGGATGCAGGACCCACAGGGTATTCAGCAAGGTATCATATCTCCTTCAGGTCCCTGCCACAAAGAAGCCTGCCTGAAGCAAGGTATTCTGATGGGGTTTTAGCACACACCCTCCCCTGGTCAAATAATGGCATAATCCTATTCTTGCATACACCCCTCCCATGAGAATGCTGTGTTGCACACTCCTTCCAGTAAAAGCGAGGGTCTGATGAGAAAAGCATATTCCCGTCTCTCCCCAGTTTGCCTCCTTGAGAGGCATTTGTCAGGTTGATTGTTCTGGTCATCCATCTTTGACATGTCATTAATCAGTCACTACGGTACGCATTCACAAAGAGCAGGGCACAAGGGCATTAAGAAAAGCTGGATTTTAATTTTTCATGTTTATCATGTTCATAGTTCTCCACAGCAGCAGGATGATTTCTTTCTGTTCATAAAAGACAATTGGGAAAATTAGTTGGTTTCAGTTTAACAAGGTAATGATCCAATTTAGCGGAGATCAAAGCAAGCAGTGTGGCAAATGCAGAATGGTGAAATTAAGTTACTTTATTAATGCACAATGCACTTTTCCATCTTCCAGCAGAATGATTGACTATCCATTAGGTTTACTGAGCTGCAATTAGCAATTATCAGCAATAGCCTTCTCTCTGTAGGCAAGTGAAGGGCTGGAGATCATATTCTTACTTCCAGACAGCAGCTGTTTCCACCTCGTAAAATCATACGCAATGTAGGAGTACAACATAGTGTCCAATTATAGAAAGGGCCTATTCTTTACCCGTGCCTTCTTTTTCTGATTGATGCATCATAATACAATGAAAAAATATGCATGTGCTAATGATCTTCACTGTTATGCTGATGGATAATTTGATGCCTGGTAGTACTCTCAAATTTAGAGAAAAATCTGAAAAAAATACATTTATCTCATCCATTTTGGTGATTTATCTATCAGCCAATAACCCCTCCTCATAAGACATTACTAGCAAAATCAACGGTAGCCATTCTGTAAACAAAATGATCAACAGAGGAGGTGGAGTCTTTTACAAGCTTTAACTCATGATGTGAGAAGGATTTAGATTCAGATTAGTGCCTTATCTGTGTAAATTTTCTTGTTACCTTCCGAGACAATTCTATGATCATTAAATTCTCTGATGAAAATTATGTCACTTTATTCATTTTTTTTCCTCCTTTGATCTTCATAAATGTAGGAGAATAGGATCTGTATTTATGCAGTATTCATCTGTTCCTGTTCCTTGTTCCTCATTCAGACTGATAAACCTACAGTCATCTGAAACATGCCAAAGTATTTTTGTTTCAACAGAGGCTCCATGATTTTTATCCTGCATAGTGGTTTGTATATGTATGGATATAGAATCATAGAATCAGAGAATCATAGAATAGTTTGGGTTGGAAGGGACCTTTAAAGGTCATCTAGTCCAAACCCCCTGCCATGGGCAGGGACATCTTCAACTAGATCTGGTTGCTCAAAGCCCCGTCTAACCTGACCTTGAGTGTTTCCAGGGATGGGGCATCTACCACCTCTCTGGGCAACCTGTGCCAGTGTTTCACCACCCTCAGCGTCAAAAATTTCTTCCTTATATCTAGTCCAAATCTACCCTCTTTTAGTTTAAAGCCATTCCCCCTTGTCCTGTCACAACAGGCCCTGCTAAACAGTCTGTCCCCATCTTTCTTATAAGCCCCCTTTAAGTACTGAAAGGCCGCAATAAGGTCTCCCTGAAGCCTTCTCTTCTCCAGGCTGAACAACCCCAACTCTTTCAGCCTTTCCTCATAGCAGAGGTGTTCCATTCCCTGATCATTTTTGTGGCCCTCCTCTGGACCCGCTCCAACAGGTCCATGTCCTTCTTGTGCTGAGGGTTCTAGAGCTGGACGCAGTACTGCAGGTGGGGTCTCACCAGAGCAGAGCAGAGGGGCAGAATCACCTCCCTCGACCTGCTGGCTACGCTGTTTTGGATGCAGCTCAGGATACGGTTGGCCTTCTGGGCTGCAAGTGCACATATGCCTGTTCATTTCTTTGCCTGTCCTCCCTTAATGACTTTTGATCTTGCTGTCCAACTTAAAGCAAATTTGACAGCTGGGAAAATTCTTAAATATATCGAGATCTTACAAGTCTTTTGAAAGTAAGTTGTCAGAGAGAGCAAAGAGATGCTATTAGCAGAGAGAACCTGCCGTTTCAACTCCTACCAGACATCAAACAATGTACAAGAAACAACAATGTAAGAGAAAGTTTAATTTGGCATTTACATCTTGTTAGACATCAGAGAATCTAGAAGACACATGTCCATAACAAACCAGGCTTCCTGCATTGCTTCACTTAGGTTATGTAGCTCTTATAATTCATCCTTGAATAAAGAAGTATTGCCTTTGCTGACTGCAGATGATCTGATAGAAAATTGTGAACAAAAAAGCTAGCTTAAAATGGAAGGTCACAAGGGGCACAAAGAAGGAAAACAGCCATTGGTGCATGCTGCACGGGCTATGAGCAAGGGCAATGGTAGCTGATTCCTTCTGTGCGAGTCCTGCATGCTTGGGGTTGTGGCTGTGGCTCTCATCATCACTGCCACTACCCTGGGTGCATAAGGAGAAGGTCAAATGGCACTACTTCCTGCCTTGGAGTTGTTTTTTCCAAGTCTTCTGTAACAAAATATAATAGCCCCACTGAATTTCTCAGTAGGAAACAGAGTGCATATCCAGGTTGCTCATTTCTATCACCCTAAACACCTTTAGACAAACTGTTTTGGGGTATTGCTAAATAATGACTTAAATATTCAATTTATTTGCTACCTGTACTCCTGCAATTAGCTGGGCCCATCTAAACCTTGTCATTACTTATTCTCTATTTTACCTATGTATAGTATGCACAGACTTACACTAAAAGCAGTTTGATTCATTGGGGAAATGGGGTTTCTTTGGTTTGAATTTGTCATTTTGTTTTTAACATTTTAAGTTATACCTTTGCATATGTGCAGACATGCATGTGAACTCACATATGTGTCCTTTCTAGAGACATAGACACACTCCTTCTATATGAAATTAGGAGTGAGTATAAGTATCCATGTAATCTGCCAGTAGATAATTTGTATACTCCTTTTGGAAGAAGTATCAGGTAAAAATTTAAAATATTAGCTTTGCTACTAAATATTAAGCTACAAGCAAAAGCTTGCCAAGTAGAGATTCCTACAGTTTGTTTAACTTGATTTTCCATGCTTGATGACCATATTGTTTAGTATTTAGTGAGCTGTATTTGACATCAGGAATGCTATTTAGTCAAACAGTTTGAAAGTTACTAAATTGGCCATGCATCTCAAAAATGTGCATGGCTTTTCCCCCCACACACCTTTCCATCTTAGTGAATCTGTTATCAGAGCAATTATTGGTTTTATCTGCACTGAGGAACTGTAAGAAGCAGAGTCCTGGTACACAATCTATCTACTCTGCCAAGATAAAATGACTGATGTCCCTGTGCATGGGGACTTGGTATTTCCTCTGGGCAGTGCAATTTGGGAAAGATTTGAGTTCCTGCCATATGGTAGAGCTTCTCCTCTTGCCGTGCTTCATTGCTTTCTTGCCAGAGTTGCTAGGGAAGATCTCTGTACTACCTTCTTTGAGAACTCTGTCCGTCCTGATCAACGTGACATGCATCACATGTAGGACACTGATGACAGCAGTGAAACTAAAATAAATACCTGTTCAGGCAGTGGGATTTCACTCAGACCATAAAAGTATGTATCACAGATAATGGAAAATATTCTAGAATTTCCATTTACAAGACATGCATGTCATATCCTAACAGCATACACCAGTAAATACACTTGATATAAACAGTAGTTTAGTTTGGGTGGATGTTTGGGTGGTGGAAGTATATCTCCTCCAGGAAGATGTTTTGACAATTTAAGTGACCGCTTTGCCCTCTCAAAGCAGGCAACCTGCAAGACATGAGGGGATGATGAAGAACTCTGTTTACAATTAACAATCCCAGTCCTAAAAGATACTTTATGAAATTAACTTCATAATAGATGATGACAGAAGAAAAAGACTCAGGAGACCCTTGCTTCCTCTTATAGTTACTATCACATAAGTGAGATAAGCAGGACTCGATTCCCCTCTGGGAGATACCATAAGATAGATGACATTCTTGCCACTGAGGCCATGACTGAATGTCTCTCCCGAGGGGCTCCTTCTCTCATAGCGGGTAGAACCGCAGATCTTCTATAGCAATACGCAATTTACTCTCTGACGTCAGGGTTAGGGTGACAGGTGGTAGCTTAAGCATGTTCCAGCAGAACAGGACATTGCTCTTGTCATGATAATAAAGAACATTTGTAGTTGGCTCTTGATTCACTTCTGACTTTTTTTCTGCATTCAAGGACAGTTATAAGGGATTCACTTATCTCACTAAAATTTCTCTAATATGCCATGCAAGAAAACTAAAAAATCTGCCATGCCTTTCTGAAAAATATTCTATCAAATGCATTATCACCTTTTGAAAAGAAAACAGTCCTCCTCCTCTCTGGAGAGATGACATTTCAGCTCCAGGTGAGGCAATTACAGAGCTGATTGCAGGGGATGGAAACTGCTGTATCAACTCCCTGATTAAGAACTTGATTTGTATTTATTTATATTTGATATGTGTTTTATTTAGCTTTTCCATAACTAAACGCAATTGACACTCCATTGGGAGGTTTCACATGAACAAACCTCTTTCATTGTTGTCTTGGGTAGATGCCATTAGTGGGAAATATTAGAACCTTTCATTTTTCAATTGGGAATTGGAGTGTGATTTTTAGTGCTGCCTCATATAAAAATCACTGCCTTCATTCTCAGGCACAAAAAGATTTTGGATCCAGGCAATATATGTGTTTAAAGGAACATACAGGAAGCTTTCCAGCACTTCCGAAATCTTTGGTATTTTTCCATTCACAATGTTGTACCACTGTTACATCCATCTATTACTCATTCCTTGTACAGTCCTTGCAATTGCTTTGCTAGCTAAGCTTCTTCCCTATTAACTGCAAAGATCATGAGGCTGACTTAAAATGTCTCTTCTTTACTGCCAACCTTTTTAATCTGCAAAAGAGTAACCCTGAATGAACGGTTAACTGGTCAACGTAGTCTTTGTGTCACAAACCCACAAAACCTTCTGAAGAGGTATCTGATTTCTGTCTCGGGTTCCCATGCATTGAGTCTGTGCATTTTAAGGTTTCTTCACGCTGGACACCAGAAGGACGCTATGCATTTGCTTCTACGTGGTCTCCTGTGGGATGGGTATCCAAGGTGGTCATCCCCTTTACTCTGCCCTTGTTGCATGTCCATGTGTATCCTAAATGCCTTATCAGTCAGGTTAGAAACACTAGTAGCTCCATAAATTTCACCGTAACAACTTCAAAATATTAATTCAAATGTGTAATATGTCTGTTGATTCCCCAAATCTTCATATTTTGTGGGGAAAATGGAGCTGTTGAGGGCACCCTACCAGGGTGGAACACAGCGGAAGCTGCTGCCAGACTTGGCTGTCAGGAGTGCTGCAGTGCCATGGGCAGCACAGGCAGGAAACTGCTCCAGATTAAGAGACTGCAGGAGCAACGCTGCATCACAGTGATGCCTCATAGAGACCCTCATCCTAATGCAGACTAGCTGAGAAGAAAGCACATATGCTGTGCAGAAGTATGTGTGGCTCATATACATAAATAGACTGGTATGATTAGAATAATGATAGGAGCAGAGATTGTCAGGATGTCCATCAGCTACTTCCATGGCTGTAGCTGCACGTGATTGAATGAATTAATTAGCATCCCTTTCAGCTATTAGGATTTTAGATCTCTGCACTTAAAGAAAGAATAGTTGTTGGGTGCTTTGTTTATCCACCAACATCTCTGGTGAGCTGTGTGCTCACTACAGTGCAAGGACTGATGCAGTCCACATGGGCATGCACAAACATCTGACCTAAAAGTAACTCATTGTTTTTACTGATCAGGGGGAGAGCTGGAAGTGTGGCAATCTACCCTATAATTAGCAATGCGAATTAGTGGGGCTTCAGGCTGGCCCTGACCGGCCATTTTGGCAGCAAATACAGCAGACAGCCTTAGCTCTTCATCTAGGGCTGAGAGAGGTACAAAATGTGCTTAGATGATGATGATGGCAATGACATTTTGTAGGAAAAATGTACATAACAGAGGATATTGCTTACATTTTTCATGATCACAGGTACCTCAACATCATTAGCTCCAAAGAGCTGCACTGTTTTGAAGCCATCTTTTCTTGCTGTCATTGCTCCTTCTCCATCAGTGTGTCCATTACATTTTCAGTGCTTTTGGACATTTTCCCCTCAATACTTTAATCTCCACTAATTCAAAATGTTTATGTTTTTGTCCCTCATCCYTTTTCCTGACTTCTACAGATCTTCTGCAATATTTCTGTCATCTCTAGTTTGATTGGCTTCCAAGGCAGCACCATCTGCCTATTTAACTAATATGCTTCTCATGCCTTCTTCCTGATCACTAAAGGTGATGTTAAATAAGAACAATCTTAAGACAGACTCCTATGCTATCTTTTTTAGCTACATCTGATAATTTGATGCTTCAAAAATCTATCATTACCCATTGTTTACCATCAGTCAGCCAATTTTCTGGCCAGATACGGTGCTCATATCCAGTTCTGTTGAAATTATTTTCTTCAGGGCTATTTATATTCAGTACAGAAGAAAACTAATACTGTGGTAAGATAGATGTGATGAATTGTTCTCTGCTCGTGCTTATCCTCTCCACTGATAATGGAACAAGTTCTATATCCCACCTTAAATCCATGAAAATTTGTTAGATTAATATAAATGTCTATTTCCCTTCTACTTGTCTACAATACTCCATGGCCATTTTCTTTCTGATTTACTTGCAGAATTCAGTAGTGCAAAATGATGTTACCAATATCAGGCACTCTCAATTGAATGATTTTTTACCACTTTTTATATTAGTAGTGATTTATCTGAAAATGGTTGATAGAGAGTTAATAAACAGTAATATCTATCAAAAACATATATAATATTTGTTCCAAATTTGTTATATCACTAGCAGACATTACCAAAGTTTGAAAGCAATTTCTTGACCTAGATAACAATCTGTGTGTTTAATTGAAACATTTATTATTCACTTAGTAATCTTTTATGAACCGTTAAGAAAATAAATGGAATATGAAGTATGACAGCAAGTTTCTCAATAAGGTTTACACTAAAAGCACAGAAAAGGCCCAACTCTAATCTCTGCCTCAGGTTGTACATAAAGTCCATTGAAACAGCACCAATTTATTATTATCCGTACTCTCAGCAGAGCAAGTGAACCCAACATGTGAATGGTTTACATGCCTAGCTAGACAAGAAAGTGATGTTATCTTAGTAAGCCCTGGGGCTGGAAGCCTCCAGTGAAGACCCTATACTCACCATGCTGTGAAATAGAAACAAAGAGAGAAAAAAACCCAACAGAAATCCCCTCTAATACTTCCTACTTTACTTTTCAGTCTAGCCTATTTGAACTAGAATTGTCCTAAAGGTCACATCTAAGAAAAGAAGACCCAAACAGTTTTTTTAGTGAAAGTGAGATTTCAAGTAACCTTCGTCCTCTTCATGTGAGCTGGTAGAAAGCACACTGAACCCTTCACTCCAAATAAAGATAAAAGAAGAAAAATGCACAATGCACTTTGGTTTGAATATATTATGGTCACTGCATTGCCACCACTCTTCTTCCAAGCATGCTTTTCCCTGGAGTGTTTTCTTTTCAGAGCCCTCCATGGCGTTTGTCATTATACTCGCGTTCTTTTTATATTTACTCTGCTTTTGCAAAATGCCACATGAAAAGGCAAGAAATCTGTCAGTGTCAGTAAAGGAGCTCCATGTTAAAAAAAACCCAAACAAAACAACAAAAAAACCCAACAGAAAACCAACAGTGAGATCAAGCAGCAGTGATTTTGTTCTTCATAATATTAAGTCTCCTTCTCAAAATCAAGACAACAACTGTGGGCTGAAGAGTTAGAGAAATATATGCTTTGAAAACAAAATATTTGACTTCTTTAGTTCCTGACTTTCATGTATCCACAATACAAAACCCTTACTTCTATGACTGGCATAAACCAATTGCTATTGTTGGGGGGAATAGCCAAAAACTGAGACCTAAAAATGTGTATGGAGCTTGAAATTATCTCACACTGTAAACCTTTCAAGACCTTCTAATAGCCAGTAAGGAAACTATTCATGTTTATTGCATGGGCTGTCTTATAGGAAGAGGACTCCAGCATTCAGTGCTGCTGTTCAAGTATTTTTCATCCATATGTAGAAATGTTAATGAGAAATAGCTTCTTGAAAATCATCTGAGCTTGATTAGTTGCCAGCTCTTGACATCATGGCCAGGAGTTTCATGGCAGCATTATCCAGTGCTTCCTCGAGAGTAGGGCATGTCCCCTGCTGCTTGCTAGAGTCAGTGACATTTACAGCAGCAAGGAGACACCTTTTGAATCATCTTCCAGTAGTGATGAGGGGATGAAACACCGCTGGCACGATGCCAAAGGAGAGGAATCCACTCCTGCTGGGAATATGGCTTCTGAGCCAGCAGAGCCAGCCTGCTGTTGAGGGTGATAATAATGTAATCTAAATCCTTCACAAAGACCTCAAGCTCCATTTTAAAATTGCTTCTCACCTATTTGATAGTTAAAAAGCTTCAGTTAATTTCCAGCTTAAATCTATTCATGATCAGTTTATGCTTCTTTGCTCCTGTACCAGTGGCACCATTAGCTTGCAGAGTTCTTTTCCTCAGCTCATTTATAAAAGGAAATCAGTTTTCCTCTTTGAAATGCTTCTTGTAGACAGATTTCCCAGTCCACAAGTTATCTGACCTGCACATCTCCAGCTTGAATGAATCTTCATTGAACATGAGTGAGCAGAGGTACACCTAGCAATCCAGCACCTCACACAATAATACTGATCCTTCTTTAGCTCTGCAGGATATACATGTTCTGCTATCTCCAAAGATTAGGTTTGGCTTTTTTATAGCTGTGTAACACTGGTGGCTTAGAGTCCACTTGCAGTTTGATTAATGTGTCAGGTCATTTCTTTTTTCTCTGCTGAACTCTCGCACCACAGCAGGAACTCTTGTTATATACTCTTAAATGTGCATAATGGTTTTATGATGTTAATATATAGTAATAAATAGAATGACTTTGCAGTTTACACTATTGCATTTATTTTCATTTCCATTATTCCAGTGCCCAAAGTCGTCTAGTTCTTAATCTGTAATATGCTGAGCATCTTCCACAATGAAGATGGTTTTGCAACTTTGTGCTATTAGCAAATTAAATTTGCACACTGAAACTTTTTTTGTTTGCAGATATTAATGAAAATATTAAATAAGATTAGCCCTAAGGATGATCTTGAGTTTTGCTGATGGTATAAAATTATTCAGGGCAGTAAAAACCAAAACTGATCTTAGGGTTCTGAGGGAGCAATAAACTGGCAGATTAAATTCAGTGTTGATAAATGCAAAGTAATGCACATGGGGAAAACAACACTAAATACACATATACAATGATAAGCTCTAAATTAGCTATTACCATTCTGCAAAGAGATCATAGAGTCGCTGCAGATTGCTCAACAAAAACATCTGTTCATTGCCCTGCGGCAGTCTGAAAAGGTAAATAGAATGTAAGGTATTAAAGCAACGAAGAGCAGCGGGGAAAGCAGCCCTGTGCTGCTGAATAAGCCAAGATTTGCCCACATCTTGAATACTGCATGCATTGCAGGTCACCGTGTCTCAAAATGAAATAGAAAAAAACCTAGTGAAGATACAGAGAAGGGCAACAAAGACAATCAAAGACATGGGATGGTTTCTGTACCAGGAGAGATTAAATAGACTAGGAGTCTTCAACTCTGAAAAGAGGTGACTGGAAGAAGAAGTGATAGAGCTATATAAAATAGTGGCTGGCAGGAAAAGGTGAATAAGGAATGATTATTCTCTCTTCCCCTGTGAGAGGAACTTGGGAGCATCAAATGAAATCGTGAGGCAGAATTTCTGTAACAAAGAACAGAGTAGGCGCTCCCTGCCGAAGCAGGACTGATACCTTACCTGAATTGCCAATATGCATGCACACATAAAGCAGGCACCATGAGAGCATTTCCCAGTTTTCTTTAGATAAATAGAATTTATTATATGGATAAGTGCTGTGTTTTGTGAGTATAACTTCCTTGGACATTACTAACACTAGTGTTATCTTAAACAACTAGGCAAAGTTTTGCTTTTTCTTTTTAAAGGAGGACTATTCCATATAGCTTGTAAGCTTGTATAGGTAACAATTTGATTTTAAATGGAATGTATTCTTTCATACTCACTCTATCCTTTATATTTGGAATATTTCCAGCAAAATTGCAGTGAGTGGCTGTCAATCTGGTCTGTGACTTTGGTACAGTACCCATAAAATTAGCAGGACACAAATTAGTGTTAGCAGGACATCTCCTGACCATCAGGAGATCAGCTGTCACTTTCAATGACACTTACTGTCACCCCGATCCTTTTAATTCCCCTACAGGGGAGAAAAAAATAAAAAGCCTGGTAAGTTCAGCCCAAAAAGAATCTGGGATATTTAGGTTTGGAAATTAATTTTTTTCCTGGCTGTCAGAAACAGCTGATCCTTCCAGAATCCCTCAGGGATGTCTGAAGTCAGATTAAGACACCATTTATACTGACAAAGTATGTGAGCAATGGGGATCAGACCACCTTGTGTGGGTCCCACTGTGCAGGTGGGGAACTCCAAAGATTTGCTAAACATGTACTGCATCAGAAAGCATACAGTCTGCCCAGCTGTCAGGAGGCCTCTGGTCATTCCCAGAGAGAAGCACAACAGACACATTTCCCAGTTTGTCTGTCAAATGGAGGAATGCGTCTGTGCCCTGGACTCTAAGAGAAGAAAGATCAGAGGAATCATAAGTGGAAATGTTACCTAAATACTGCTTTGTTGGAGCAGAGGCCAGAATAGAAAGCACTCACAGTTAATTCCCAACCCACTTGAAGCCAAAGAGGATTTTTTGGGGAAAAAGAATTATGAAAGTTTTAGTAAAACTTCCTCAGTTTGTTGGAAATTCTGGCATGGCAGCTGTGTAGCTTACTTAAAAGGTCAATGAGAATCTCATGAATAAAACCTAACACTGTAATGAAAACACAGTATTTAAAATTTCCCTGGCTCTCCTTGCTCAAAACTGATTAAGAACAGAACTGCTGCTATCCTGTAAAATGCTTGTAAATGAGTCATCCTTTCATCAGCAAAGCCCCAAAAGTTCAGATGCAATTGCCTAAGAAAGAACATTTTCAAAACTATGGCATATCAGTTGGAAGATGCTGATAACTTCCAATCCGCAGGAGGGCTCTGCTGAAAAAAAGCTCAGATAACTTCTCTTTTAAGGTTTCCCCAGCTGACTGATTAAAAAAGTCACAACAGAAAATTCAAAGGTCACATTTTCTCAAGTGTTGCTGAGAACCCACTATCTGAGCAATTACATGAGATAAAGATGCAAAACACTAAAGCACTGTGAGATCAGATTTAGTCTTCCAATTTTTTGCCGCTTTTTAAAGAAATAAGGAAGGGGGGCAGCTTTTCTTTTTTAAATTACATTTGCATTTTAGGAAAAACCTTACTGGAGATATGCCACTGCCAGAGGGGGGAATATACTTTTACTAGTTTTTGTTATTTTGCTTGAGGAACTGGTCTAATTTATATCAGCTAAAAGCACTTTTTAAGTTGAATTGAAAGCAGAAGGATTTACCTGCCTTTATACTCTCATGAATCTCTTTTAGGTATCTCTGAAGGATGAAATTGAAGGTCAGTTTTACTGTCTATAGAAGCCAATCAGAAAACTTGAAAATGATAAATTTTGCAAAATCTTTCTTTTACTATTATACGGTAATATGTTTAGTTGCTCCTGGACATAGCAGCTGAGAATTGGACTAGTGGTTTATTATAGCAAATAGTAGATTTGAGGGACAAAGAAGAAGCTCCTAAGGGAAAACCTTTCGAAACAGCATGTGTGAGAAGGTGTGCGTGGTGTCTCTTCTTGGCTTGTTCTCCTTGCTCATGCCATTCTTGGGTATAATCAGAGGGGTTTGTTTTTCCTTTCTCAGGTGTTGACAATGGACTATACATATCAATGGAGATGGTAAGGAGTTGCCATAGGCATATTCTGGATATGAGAAGTTTGGATTCCTGCAAAGACAAGCACAGGGTGGAGGTCAAAGGGACCTGGGAAAACTTGCCAAGACATGTGTTAGGCTGACAGAGCCATGATTTGCAGTCCCTCTCCTAAAATACTGGTTTTTGCTGTGCTGTGCTGGGGTATTAAAGCAAAGTGGGAATCTCAAGTGACAGATTTACTGGGAGAGCCCCAGGTGAGAAGTTCATCTGATACGCAGCGACAGTGAACTTCTGGGACTGAACAGAGCATTACCCTGAGGCAGAAGCAAGCCTCCTGAGGAGGCATGAACTTCCCTTTGGAAACATCGAGGGAGTTGCACATCCTGATGCAGTAACAAGTACCCGGACTTTGTGCCACCTCCACTGCAGCATCAGGCACATTTGGGGAAAGGCAGGAAAAGGGCCACAAGCAGGCAGGTGCAGGAAGAAGGAATTGTGGGCAGCAAAGAGAAAAGCGATTCTCTACAAAGAAATAAGAACCTTAGGAAAAACATAAAGCAATTCAGAAAGAAATAAACAGGACTTCCCAGGGGTCAGTTGCTGCGTGGTATGACCCACTGTCCCACGACCACCAGCAGAGCTACAACGGTGCAAAGGTTCGTGGTCATCTTCACACGCGGATCAGGGAAGAAACCTGTTGAGTCCAAAACTGTTGTAGTAAGATGAGAAAGGCTTTTTGGCATGCAATGGGCTCAAGCAGATTTGGAATAAGGGAAGCCTGTCTTACCAGAATGAAAGATTTGCAGAGGAAGAAAAAATATGCACTCTCTTCATTTTTACAAGTTTTATTTTTCATTATCAAATTTAAAAAAGCAAGCAAGCAAACAGACAAACAAAAAAATCCMAAATCCCACCTGGCTGCTTCCTTCATTGGAGTACTGAGATAGGTACTTGCTGAATCAGAATGTAGATATAAGACCTTTTTTTTAAACAGCATCAGAGTTACCTGCCACCATTTTAATATATCAAGAGCTGGTTCCTCCTGTTTTGAGAAGTGCTGTCTCAAGCCTGCAGCATGTATTTCATGGCAGGAGAACATCTCATGAGAAATTCACTCTGGGATACCTTGAGCTCTACTAGAACTGAGAGAAAGCAGTTTCAAAGACAGTTTGCTTCTGTGATTTTTGTTTTTTTAAGTCTGTGTTTTTATTCTCCAGGTTGGAAAACCAGTTCAGCCAGTTTAAGTTAATCAAGCAGTTTAAATGGAGGTGGACAGTAAGCCATTTAGAAACTGATGGCCAGTTTCTAAGGCGGTATGAACATTTACTTCTCTTTCTGCAGAGATGCCAGGAGAGTGGGAAATGGAGACCTTTGCAGAAAAGAAAGGCACAGAGTAAAGAAAAGCCTTTGGCAGAGTGTCAGAGCCTGGGAGCAGTTGGGAGCAGTGAGACTGTCCTCAGGGAGGCAGGCAGGTCAGTGCAGGGGCAAGGAAAACAACCACAGCAGGAGCTTGCAGGGCAGGAGGTGTGGGGACAACCACCTCCTCCTGGGCTGTTGAGGTGCCAAGGATGGCTGTGAACAGGACTGAGACCCAGAGACCTGAACATTCACGGCTGAATGGGTTGGAAAACCCTTGCTGACTGTGTGCATAGCTCTAGGAGGCTCAGGACATCATCAGTACTTGCATAACACAAGTAATTGATACTCCTAAGCATCACATAGGTCTGTCTTGAGGACAGTGATCTGAACCCAATGGCTTTCTGAAGCCCTGTCTGGATGCCAGCTGCCACCGTCACTGGTCATGCAAGAGCAAGACTTGGAAATTTGCCCCCAGACTACAGGACTGGACACCTTCCTGCTCAAGCCTGCATCTAGGAAAAAGACACAGCATCAGGGCAGCCCACGGGCATCACAAATGTAAGGTACAACATTGCCTGCTTAAGTACTTTCCCATTCCCCACTAGTAAGACAGATATCGAGATATCTCTGTAAAACATTATTGAGCTTTTATTTTTTCATTTAATATTTTCAGATGCTAACAAATCCTGCAGTGATTTAGTCCTCCTTGTAATATGAGGTGATTAAGATCTTTTCTATCACAGAGTGCTCAGTTTTTCCTTCATGCCACAGTCTTTATTCCCTATGTGGTAGTGTGGTAGCATGTTATAGTACCACTCGACTTGTCAGGAATATTTTTTTATTTTTGCTTTATGAAAGAATTCCTTTCTTCTAAACACTTGCTCTAATCCTCCTGGAACAATCTCTGTTTCAATTATTAAAAGTAACCTCTTAGACTTATGCAATTAAAAATGAAATTATTTGTAATGCTAGATTTTTGGTTGGAGCAGACTTCAGCCTTGCTACAATTTTTCATTCTTTGAGCAGTGGCACTGAAATCAAGATTTCAGCTGGTATGGTGCAGAGCCATTCCACCAATCTGTGTCTGTGAACCCCAGTAGAAAGGCAAATATCGTGAGCTCTGTCCATTATTACAGCTATTATATGCAATGTTGCTCCTATGAACTTTAAGAAAAATTTTGCTGTATTTACTGAGTTTACTTTGGTTCTGCTTTGGTTTGTTTTTCTATAAGATTCACCTTCCACAGTCCTGTTTTTATTGGGAATCTCAGCTTTCATATTTATTTTCATTTCATTTTATTTTATTTAATTTCTAAGTTTCATAATTACATAGAAATACTTGATATGACAAACTGTAAAACTCTGCAAAGCAAAAAGCCAACAAACTTTGTTTATAACTATTAATTGTGGCCATAATTTTTAGAAAAATCTCATCTGGGGAGTAATTTCACATGGAATTTTTGGGTTGTGACAGTGTTGAGTGGATTTACATTCCTTGCCTCACCTTGCTGTCTCCCATGCTTGAGCCAACCTCACTGTAACAAGCACAATGAGTGCATGAGGATGGGGAAAATTTGATGTCCAACATCAGTGATGACAGCTAAGGACTTTGCTGTGATCAAAATGGCAAGCTGAATGGTGGGAACATCAAGAACAGAAAGCAAAACAAAGCACCATTGTGCAGCTTTATAAATCTATGGCATTCTACATTTTGAATACAAAATATAGGTTGCATCACAGTATTTCCAAGATGATGAAAAAAACCTGAGATATGATGAGGAAAATGAGAATAGGAGACAGGTTCTGGATGAGGGCAGCCTGAGAATCCTGGGCTTGACAAAGAGACACCTGTGCAAAGTGGATAAGGGATAATTATTTTTTAATTGCACAAGAGCTAAGGGGACCCAATAAAATGACCAGGCAGCAAGTTGAAAATCAATTATTCTCAGGTACTCTCTTGAGAGGTAGTTTGTTTCCATCTTCATCAGCCCAACATCTCAGCCCTCCATGGGGCACGCTGTCTTGTCAGGTAGATGTGCTACTTCACCAGGCAGTTTCTGCCCCTCTGTGTCCCCTTCCCTCTACACCCTGAAATTCACTGTTGGACAAAAGCTATCAGTTTGAATAAACCTACAGGCATGGCTAGAAACTCCCTTTCGAACAATGCATTTGTTACTCTTTATCTTACCATGTAGCTGTGCCTAAAGGCCACAACTAAAGCACATCACTGAATGAGGTTGACCTTTATTCCTGAAACTGTCTGTAGCCTGAAAGTCAAGACATAACCCAGAGATAAGAAGGTGGCCAGGCGGGCGAGAGGGAGAGGATAAACTACACCGAGAAGTGGTGTACACACAAAACATTTGTGAAACATGACAGGTTTGGCAGAAATATTTCTCTATCTATCTACACACACACATGTGTATATACTACTGCTGAAATAAGTTTCTTTGAACATGATGATTTTTTTATAATTTCCATCAATTTAATGGATTTAGCCTTCCCTTTCTAGCAATGGATTGACTTCTTGAGATGACTAGATAAAACAACTTGAACTTCTTCCTTGTCCTGATAAAACATCCAGATACGGAAATCTCTACTTTCTGAGGGCAAACACAGACAGCTGGTCAATTCGTTAGATAATTAGGCTATTAATAAATTGGACACACTTCTTCCTCATCTAACAATAATCAGCACAACTTCCCACACAACATTTCTCTATTTTTTTCCTTTCACTCCACTACGTTCAAGCTCATTTGTGGCCTGTCTCCTTGTTACACTTGGTTCTCTTCAAAGCTGGATGCTTCTCCCTATGAAGCAATCTGGCACCCCCAAGGGTGATAGTCCTAGAAATGGAAATCTGGCTCCTGTTTCTCATTCACAGCCTGGACGCAAAGCCCCTGCCTTCCTGCACTGCTTGACTGTGCAATCTGGAGAAAGGACCTTGATGCTCAGCAGGACCCAATGGTCCCAAACAAAGCTGAAGCAGTTCCCACTCCAGATATATTTCATATTCTCTAAATCCACCTGCAGTCTTGGGACTGTCTTAGCACCACTGGATCAAAATTTGCAAATAATTTCACTTGACAAACATAGAAATACAAAGTGTTGAATTTTGCTGTTCTTCAGGCAGAACATTCAGAAGTTTCATTTCCAAGCAATGTTTCAGACTGAAGAATAATGTCATGTCTTCTGAAAGGAGGGTTATCAATACCTGGAAATGACATGTTCCATTTTGCATCAAACCAAGGAAAACACCCTGATGATTTGTCCCCAGTTTATTTGTTTATCCAAAAGAAATAGATAAACAAAAAGCACAAATTGGCTCCAATACTTCTTTTTTTGTTTTGAATTTTGACTTTTTCATCCAGCAAAGCACAAAAATTAAATATCTGTTGAGCTCTTAAGATAAGTATTCTCAAATTCAGCGTTGCCAGCCTCGGGGTTTTATGGTGATTCCTACCCAGTTTACTAAATACCATAAAACTTCACTTTCTTGAAGCATGCAGTCAGGTAAGAATCTCAGCTTGTTCCTTCAAAAGCCTTTTTAAAGCTCTCCCAGTTGCATTGGAAAGACTGGGAGCATGGCCTAAGTGCACGCCATCGGTTTAGTATCTAAAGGCAAACTAAAAGATCCCCAATGGACTATACTTCCAACAGCAGCTTTGAAAGAGGGGTCGGACCAGAGGGCCTCTAGAGATCTTTTCCAACTTAATATTTGCTTTGATTCTCCAATATCCTCACTTCAGAGGATAGTCTGAGGGTATTTTTGAGTCAGTCTCAGAGGATTTTAAGAGCTTATTGTTGATATTGCAGCTCCCACAGATTTCAGTGAGACCTGGGGATGCTCGGATCCAATTCCTTGTGTCAAAACTCCATCTCCATCTCCAAAGCAAAACATTGCTTCTCTCCCTCACAGGGCCTCTCTGGTCATTGAGAGTAAGGACCTGTCTGTATAATACACACTTCGTGTAAGGTTTGGGAAGAGCATAATTACAACAGCTAGCAGGGAGTCCTTATTAGCTGACAGAATGGGTTTGCTGTTCAAGGTGGACATCCTGATGTCTTTTTTTTTCTTTTTTTTCATAGAGAACATCCTGAAATCCTCTTAAACACTAAGAGGACTGAAAGACAACAATGTGAAGCTTTTGTAAATGTCTGGTGAACCCTGGGGCGTGAGCAGTAGTTAGACTCTTTTGTCTTCATCAAGGTTGAGCTTAGGTTGTGAGCAATCCATTGACACTAGAGAAGCAAAGCTAAAAATAAGAAAGAAATACACCTTTAAAAATCCCCACAACCTAGGTCAAGAGTTAAGGACAGCAAATGAAATCAGACTTAAGGAACAAATCAAAGAGAAAATAGGCTAAGGTTAAAGAACAAGCTAAAATGGATTAATCAGGCAAGAGGTTAAAACTAAATAAATACAACTGTTTGCGAGTCCTCCAAACCCCATAAATCCTAGCATGTATCCTTCCCATGGTCACTGACTGGGTGAAGACCTTTGAATCTATATTTTTATATGCGGTTGCCTGAAACAGAATAGAGGTGTGATTGCCACTGCTGTGACCGCGTGGCTGACGCTGACTTCTGATGTGGGCAATGGGGGGTTTACATTGTACAGCCCCATCTGCCACACCATGGGAGTTTACTTGCTTTTTAATTTCTCTCCACTCCACTGGTCCGTATGGTACCAAAACTCATTTCAGGCAATACTTAGTTTTGATTTAGCAACAATTCAAGGGAGAGCCTGGCAAAGAGCTGAAACAACAGAAGTGGTCCATGACTTCTGATAGCCTGATTCCAGCTTCTCCCTCCTCCACACACAAGGACTGTTAGGCAGCTCTCAGCCCAGCAGACAACTTCTAAAAGCCTACCTCCACAACAGGTACTTAAAGGGAGGGCAGATGGAGAATGGTGCTTTCCACCATCTACTTAATCTGCAGGTTAGTTGCTTCACTATTACTGTGTTTAATCGTTCTCAGTGAAATCTGTCTAATTGCTTTTCTTTTTACCCATTTGAGTAATAATAATAATATTAATAATAATTATACCAAGATCTTTAAAAGAGCAGAAAATGAAAAAGCCATTTCCCAAGCAAGCAGGTGAAAGAAAGTGACTACTAGGATGAGAAATGCTTCTTTCCTATATGAAATAGAAGAGGAATAATAGCAGCTGGCACAGGTAGACTGACACAGCTACTGCCTTGTGTAAGTCACTGGGTAAATGTGGGTGCTGGTAAGCAAACTAATGACCAGCTGCCTCGTTTCCCCAGTATAAACTGAAATAAAGGATTTGCAAAGTTGTATGCTGATAGTATACACATTTCAATATAGCCACATGCATATTCATGAGTGAAAAACCGCTCTACTTCTTAACAGCAGCTTATAGCCAAATGCCAACATTCTTATCCAGAAAAATCTCTCATTTAGCTGGGTGGGAGATCTGCCCAAACTCGGGCGTTCAGGAACTGATTTTAAATGCACGCCACGGAAAACAGTTTCCTGTTCCTCTTCGCCTCCAGCACTAGATTAGCATTTAGAAATACCAAAATTCAATAGTGGCAACTGTGTTTTTAATACCTCGGAGAGCTGCAAATAATCTGGCCCAGAACAATAAAAGCTCTTCCTCCAGAAAAATCCTCTGCTATACCACACAGCTTCTCCAATGGCTTGGGGTCTGGTAGCCATACAACATGCTGGGCTTGCTGTTTGCTTATTCAGCCCAGGACAGAGCCTCGAGGGGTTGGCGAATGGAAAAGTTGCAGAAGACTGGAGTTTGCACATTCCCAGCTTGCTGGTTTGCAAAGTACTTAGTGATACTTCTGCATGGAAAAGGGCACTGGAAATTTGAGTCATTGGAAATGCAGGATTTTGCAGCGGTTCTGAAGCAGCATTTCCAAAGCAAGCAGCCATTCTCAGCTCACTGCTTTTCTTTGTCAGGCAGGGAGAAAGCGAGCCCTTCTTAATCACCCCGAAGTCAATGAGGGGCACTGCCACCCTGTCACTCGATGATTAATTACTGCATCTGCAGACAGGGCTGCCAGCAAACAAGKGGGCATCATCCATGACGTATATACAGCCATGTATTTAAAGAGAAATCTGTACAGCCACCGCAGCTAGCACGGACTCAGGAGGGAAAAGGGGGCCTTGCCCCAGTAAATCCACATCTGCCATCCAGCAGCTGCAAGACCAACAAAGCTCCTTCAGAAGAAAACAGGAGAAAACCCTTAAGCCACTGGAGGAAACTGTGTTATTCTTCCTAGTGCAAGTATTCCATCTCTTCCCACCCAAATGTTCCCAAAATCATTTTTTCCATGGGTACATCTAAAGTCACTGGTTCTGGAAATTCATGAAAGAAACACAACAGGAATCTTATTGTTTCACTGGACTCTAAGAGATCAGGCTTTGGGAAGACCTTTAAATACCACAGCATCTCGGAATTCTGATTTTATGCAGTTTTGCTTTATTCTCCCTAGCTGTAGGCACTGGCAGAACTTGGGGTGGGGGGGTGATTAGTTGTGAAGATATGGCATATATATGTCCTCACAAACACACACAGCCCTGTTGCAAAGGGGTGCACAGGAGATTCACAGTAAGGGGCAGGTTAGGATTTCTTCTGAGCTACTGCAGAGCTCCTTGTGGTTAAAAAAAAAAAAAAAAAAAGAAGATTTGGAATTAAACAAAGGAGGTTTTAAGTATTGCTTTCGTATGACTACATCCTCTCCCAGACTGGCACACACCGGAGGGTGACATGTCAGTTACATCCACTCCCCTGGGCCTGTCCCCTGGCTTAGAGCACATACGACACAAGTGGGTGGCGTTCAGTTTTCATTGCTCCTTTGTCCCAAAGAAGGAGGCATCTTTTTGTTTTAATGGCACATTATGTTCCTTGACAATACAGAGCTAATACCCTGAGCGGGGTTCTATTCATACAGTAGCAGTGGATTAGAGATTTGATTTTCCTTTTTAACAAATCAGTATAGCAGATGATATTGGGAAAAGAAAATGCATGCACTACAGGGATGTAGCAGAGCTTCCCAGATCCCTGCCACATAGGGGATAGCACTAAAGGGCAGATATATGCAGGCCAAGAAATTTTGAATACTGCCTCCAATTTTTTATTTCCCCTTTCAGAGCAGAGAGACCCCATGTGCCCCCCAGCTGCCACTGCTCTCCATAGTATCAGAGACAAGTTCAGTGGAATTCTAGTTTTAATGCCTGATGGCTTCCTATTGCTGTTACTGCCTACCATATCAAAAAATGAAGTTACTAGATTGCTAGGGTGTAATGGCTGCATTTTTTCTTCCCAGAGTTTTCTGACACAGCTAGGTTACAGTCACAACCTGCACCTATACTTCAGCTGCTAGTACAACTGTGTGACAAACACTATACCTACCTCTATAACTCATCTTGATCTCCAAGTTGAGGTAAGGGTTGAACACCTAACATGACCTCGACCTCAGCTGAGACTGCTTGCCCAAAGGCACGTGCCTAGCACACGTAACAGCAAGCACACCTCTGCAGCACCCCTTCTGCTGAGAGCCCCAGGGGGACCAAGGATCGAGACAAGAAGGATGTCCACTGCTCATTTCCATGCTAGGAGGATATCGGTTTGGACATTTAGTGAAGGAAATTTGGGATGGCACTATCACCACCCGATGAGAATAGTCACAAGCAGTGTTAAAGTGAGTTAACTTAGGGAAACACCATATCTGCTGTATGTAGCTTGACAAGAGACAGTATGTAGAAACAGATCCCCTTCCTTTCTCCATTAAGCCACAATTTTCCTCCCCATTCACACAAAAAATTTAAAGGAAACTGCCAACTCTCCCTAGATAAAATAGCATAACATATTGACAATATTTTTACTTCTTGGCCCTTGACATCCACTCACCATTATGGACTATTTAATAATTGAAGGGAAAGGGAGGTGCTGCAGTTTTCTCTACAACAGCTGCATCTTCTCTTTGTCCTGATCAGCCTTATACTGGTTTCTTACAGCTAAGTAGCATCAGGAGAGCATTCTCAGCAGCGGTCCCCTTATCAGACAAAGCCACAAACCCACTGAAAAGTCACTGCATAGATTGTTTCTTTTCACTGAGCAAAATATATCTCACTGCGGTTCTATTTTATTAATGCATTTTGAAGCCTTTCTGTGCAGTATGCTTGACAATTAGTCAAGTGTCCTTTGCACTGACTGCTGCTGTAAGTTACTTCTTTGGAACAAAATTTGTCTCTTTCAGAGCAATAATTGGAAGAGGGAGACGGAGGGCGACCTTAACACTGCAAATTCCCCTGTATTTTTGTGCAACAGGATGGGGGATGTCACTCCAAGGGTTTGGACAGGGGGCAAGGTCCCCCTCTTCATTTATGGTAGTATCTAAGGGACAACGGAGAATTAGATGTTATCTGTGAAATTTTGCAAGGTAAAATAAAGAGGTCCATTTCCCCCAAAACAGTGAACCTAGAGTGCTGTAGCAGACCCAGGTGGTACTGCTCCCTCTGGTCTTGGACCACCATGCACTTCCCTCCAAGCAAGAGGCAAGACATAACTCTGAGTCTGTTCTTGCTTTCTCCCTGCTGGCAGTGAGCAGCTGCCAGCTTCTTCCTGCACCACTGCCTTTCTCCCTGAGCACTGGCTTTGCTGCAGCGGTGGATGCATAGGTGGGGACTCTGCTCCTTGTCCACTCCATACCTTGCTTTCTCCTTACCCATCCAGCTTGGAGGCATAGGAAGCAGCAGTTCTGCAGGCAAACATCCTTTCCCATGAGCAAGTGAAACAATGGACCCCACAATTAACCCAGCAAAGGGACAGGGACTGCTTTATGCTCTTTTATTTCATTGCCAGACCAGTCAGGAGGATGTGTTACACCCTGAATTTTTGTACAGACAGAAGGAGAAAATTCATAGCAGCATCCAGAGTCTTAGTCTCTCATTCCTGCCTCTCCCTTTTTCTATTACTTTTCTGCTGGAGACTGAGCTTTGTTCCAGACAAGTAACCTATGGCAGTAGACCCAGCCAAGAGGGCACTCGGTTGGAGTGTATTGCACAGAATATGAGAGAATTGGTGGGGGGGTGGGGCGAGACGTGCAGAAAATTACAGCAACAAGGAGAAGAGACCTCCAGAAATACAATCCAAATATTTCAGCTCTGTTTCAGCAGATGTCTCAGAAGAGTCTGTTAAAGCAAGGATTTTTGTGCCGCAACTTGTTACCTGAAAAATAAATAGGGAACAAGAACAGGAAGCAAAGTGCTCAGACTGGTTTATCTGAATGCAACAGCGACTTTTTTATGGATACAGAATTTCAGATTAACACGGAGATGCTTCTGACATGTTTTAGGAGTGGCTCCAGGGACTTTCTGGACACACAGATTTTCAGAGCTGTGTGTGTTTAAGTGCAACCCCATCAGGTCGTATACAGAGAGATGCATTTCACATCAGTCAGAGGGGGAAAAAACGAGAGGCCATTTCTGCACTTGCTTTGTGCGTTGGGCTGTCCTTGCTGCTGTCTGTAGATCTCCAGAGCTGAATTGAAAGTGCTTATTCAAAACAATATAATCACTGTGATGGATGGCCATTTCCAGTATTCACACAAATGCTTTCTTAACTCATTGTATCCAACAGGTAATGCTGGAGGAAATAGCCACAACAGGTCTTAATGTAACAAGCATTTAAGTACGTGTGTAAACATTTTGTTGATTTATGCTGAGAAATAAACATCTTTCGGGAGTGTGTCTTTACCAACAAGTACGGGAATTCTTTGAGCTTTATCTTTTTTCTTTTTTTTATGTCTCTCTGCACTTCTGATAGTTTTTTACATGGCCAGAAATAAACCAGAGGATGGTCTCCTTAATTTCAAACTGGAAGAGACTAAGGTTGTTGTAGTATCTTGTGACTAGAAATCTCAGGCTGAGTTTCCCAAGCAGTTCTCCTTCTCCTTCATTTGTGAGTATTAAAGGGAAAATTGAGAATCATTTTCACTGTGGGAAAATGCATATACTGGTTGCATTGCAACACAAGATATACACTTGCATGAAAATGTCAATTTTTTTCCCTGTCAGCTGTGTTCTGGTGAGAAGCAATGAAGTACATACTGGAGATGACAAGACTATACCACTCCTTCTCATCCTCTTGCTGTAAATTGCCTCCAATTATTATTATCTCAGACCTTCAGCCCAGCTCTGTAATGAAAAGGTTTTGCTTTAGCAAATTCAGAGTGGCCTTGGAAGAGTGTTTATTACGAACAGCTTCAGGAGCAGAGAAAGGATTCGGCAAAGGACTTGCTTGGGTGAGAACTGCTTTATGCAATTCCCGTGCCAGTGAGCGTAACGTATAGTCAATGCAAACATCAGTCTTACAGACGCTGTTGATGCCTCTGCTCAGTGAGCACTAGAGTTACTGGTGCGGGGTAAAGCAGCTGCAGCTCTCTTGGTCCTTCTGCCCCGGGGAGCTACAGCTGTCTTCAAGGAGATGAAGACAGTGGCTGGTGCTTTCACACAGAAAGGCATCTGCTAATCGGAAAAGGGAAGGCAGTTCGGAGGACGTGATAATCACAGCCCATCACTAATGCAGATAACAACCTTTCTCAGTCATCTCCCTGACAGTGTATCTTTTTCTGCCTCATTGGAGGCTGGGGTGGGGAATCAGGATTGTTATTCATATACCCAACCTGGGTTCTTTTTTCAAACAGGATTCCAGATGGCCAACAATTTTGATTCAGGTGAACAGCTCATTTAGCAGTATCGGGCTGACAATTCAGCGATTTCAAGAGCAAACAGCAACTCAGAAGCAAAAAAACATAGGGGGGAAGCCATAAAATATTGAAATAGTGATGGATATGCACCTGAGTCTTGCCTCAGAAAAAGGCTCATGAATTTTAAGGGTCTTCAGACATACCTAGAGGAAAGCTTTACTCACCATACAACTGCATGTACATATGAATTCAAAAAGAACTGGAACAGGCTTTCTAGAATATTTTAGGACAATGAAATGTTTTTTTCATAATACAGCCATCATGCAATATGTCAAATACAGTTTGCAGAGAAAATTAAGCAGGAGTCAAAGAGGAAAAGAAGGTCYGAAGGTGAAGGAGCAAGTACCACTGAGGAGTGACAGAATGTCAGAGAGCAGGGCTCCTCCATGCCCCTGGCTGTTTATTTATTTTTATAGCTGGTAACTGTATATTCAGCAGTGATTTCTTTATATATTTATTTATTTATTTAAAAGCTTAGATTTATGGAGAAGTAAGTGACCCTGAAGTTGTTTATTGGAAACTTCCCTCCTCCTCAAGTTGGATATTTCACTACTTATACTATGTCCTTGGTGGAGCAGAGAGAGGCACGCAAGGGACACCTGAGCTCAGAGCACTGCCTTCTTTTGGTAGTTACTGTTCCTGCACATAAAGTTTTGCAGATTCATGGTCTTCATTTGTTTCTTGGGGTTCAAGGCACAAATACTCTCACTTGGCTTTGTTATTCAGCAAGCAATTTAGGCAGGTCTTTGGCAATGGGAGCAGGATTTGCTGAGGACATCTGTCCAGACACCTATGTCCCACCCCAGCAGGACTCACTAGGCAGAAGGAAGAAACTCCCTGCTGTAGAGCCGCAAAGACCTCTCCTGGTTTCCACAGCTATGTATTTAATCACTGAATAGCTGCACTGGGGGTCAGAATCTTTCCCCACTATAGATTTATACCAGTAAATATGTAGATTTTTCCCTCTAATGTTGTTACTCTTAATTAAAACCTATGTGGGAGCTGAATGTAACCCAGTATGATCATTTCCAGGAAGGGCAAGTATTAGCTAAGCTCCTAACTCTTGGATGAACTCTTCTTTTTGCATCATTGTGTTATAAATGGGGTCTCTGAAAAGGTTTATTGGCCTAGATTTAGACCCAGCTGGTTTCATAGTAATGCGTCCCTCTTCACATCAGCTGTCTTCTCAGAGGGCAAAGGCAATTAGAAAGCAGTGGAAAAGAAACACTACTGTATTTACATTCTTAATAGTGTTGGCTTGATGCCCTGACTTCCTATGAAATCTGCTTTGAGGATGGCTATTAAAAACGCAAGAGTTATTGACAAAAGAGTGAAGACACTTTCACTTTCCGGTCGCGGGTTTGCCCTCATGCTGGCATGGCAGTGATCAAAGCTCATCACCTGGCTGGCAGTGCCGGTCTCTGCGGTCATGTCTCCGTTAAAGAAGATTTCCTTCTGGGTTCCCATGTGAGACACAGCAGTGGGTGGGTGTGGGGAAGCCTGAGCTGTCCCAGGGGCAGAAGAAGCAGCAATTTGGCACCAATCCTAGAGACACTGGTAAATGGAGGAACTACTATAAAGTCCTCTCCTAACCCCAAAGCAGGTATTTTTATGTACTGCAAGGTTATCTGCTCACTGGCTGTGAAAAAAGGGAAAGAAAACCTTGGGTCAGTGCATTCTCATGAATTAGTTTAAGATCTTGCTTTTATAGTCTCAAATAGTTCAGCATGGCTCCTGGTTTCAATACGGCTTTTCACTAATTTCCGACAAGTATTTCCAGCACAAATAATGCCTGAGGAGTGGGAGTAGCATTTATTTGGTACAGAGGGAATCAGTTCAATCAGTCATTTCCATAGCATGAAGGTAGAACATGTCTGAAAAGAAAAAAAGATAGCAATGTCCCAGTAAAGAATACTAATCCCATAATTAAACAGAACAAATTAATCCCTAGGACAAAGAAATATTCAAAGATCAATCTATTGTTATTTGTGCCTAGGAAATTTCCTCTCTTATTCTGATAACAATAAAAAGCATGCAGTTTGTAAATACCTGTTACTTTTCAGAGAAAAAAAGAAAATCTGGGATTTTTTTCTCCTTTTGTCCTTTCATTGTTATTTTGTTTTTGACATAAACACAAAACATAATGCATCAAAAATTACTACAAATGCAGGCAATCTTAAAAGATCAATAAACAGTTCAGTGGATCTGAGACAGAGCAGTCTCACAACCTTCCAAAATGGCATCCTAATGTTCTATATTAATTAAATACAGATTTTCAAAAGACAGTTAACAGAACAAGTACAACCCTGCAGGTTGGGAATGTTGATTTCTCTTCCTTAATTGTGTTGTGAAGCCACCTCCACAAATAATAGAATATAAATTATCATGGAGGACAAAAGAACATAGAAATGACACAAATGAATAACAAAAAATGAGATAGGGAATAAGAAAACGATGGGGACTAAGCCATGCTGACTTCTCCTCCTCTCCCTCATCCACTTGCACAGACCTGGCCCAGAAGCCCTCCAGGGTCCCAGTGACATCCAGCAGTCASTCGCCCTGTGCCACCACATCATCCCTGAGCCTGTGGTGCCTGCAGATGTTTTCATTTAGCTATTGTTTATTACGAAGCAAAACACCTGCTCCTTGTCCACCCACCCTTTGCCATTTTCTCCCAGCTAAGACATGGAACACACGTTCTCAGAGTTCTTTGGCTTAAATTTAATTTTTGAGGCAATCACCTTCAACAGAGCTGCTGATTGCAGCAGGACAGGGATTAGCTCCTATGTGAACACCTAAAATAGCAATTCTCCACCTTCACAGTAGTAGTCCACACATGCTGCATTCACTGCAGCCGTTGTTGGGGGAAAAAAGGACTGCTATTTTATTTTAGGGAACATCTCAATGAGCAGACTTTTTCAAGGGTTTTTTCCCCACAAACTTTGAATTTTCTCTAAAAGTTCCTACAGAAATCAACATTCAAGACCTGTCACAGAGCTTTGACGCTTTTTTTAGTCATCAATCAAGCAGGAAGATGGCAACAGGATGCACTGTGTCATGTTTGTGTCATTGTAATGCGAGGATTCAAGGATGTGCTAAAACTACCTAAAAGTTTTCAGATTCAATTTGGATAAGCACTTTAAAATAATCTCACTGTTCAGCTAAAACCTTCCTAGCTGGACATACTTCAGGCACAGCCTTTGCCACAGGATTTCCATTTCAGACTGGCTGAAGGCACCTTGAGGAATGATAACTTCACAACTTTCTTCCTTGGGCCACTTGAAATGGGAAGTGCATGAAAATGAAAAGTGGTGGGAAAGGAATCAAACTTTTTCAGCGTTTATCACAGTTTATATCATTTCAAGGCATGGTAGAATTTTTAGCAGATTTCTCTTTTTACTGGAATAATTTTAACCCTCTCTGACACCGAGAATAGGCAGTGATTGCCTGGAAGTTTCCAAAATAACTAAAAAAATGGAATCCAAAGTTCTAAAAAAACCCATATTTTGATTAGACCTGAAAATTGCAGTCCTCTCTTCACTGTAGTGCTCTAGATTAATTCTGATGTAACATCAATTTTTCTCGAGGCTGTGGTCAAGAGTAAAACTGAACAACTCTACAGCTTCTGTGATGTCCAAGTTACTTTTGAAAGGTAGAAGCGTGCAAAGAAAGGAAACAAAGAGGGAACAAGACACTGCTGCCTTTCCATTTGGAGAAGAGGGCTAGCAAAGCCTGGCCAGTTGTGAGAGCTCATTTGATCTTACAACCGGCATCCGCTGAGGTACAGTCAGAGACTTTACTGGCTGATTTAACCCATGCCTAGTTTTTTGCATGCTTTTCTCTTACATATTCTAAATAATATAATCCTGCGATGATATAAAAATTAGGTCTACATGATCTTTCACAATCTTACCCACAACGCTCTGGACGCTCTGAGCTACCTAGGAGCTGGATATCCACATTAGCCTACATAGTCCTGATCTCCTATGACGAGGGCTCATAGCTGAGGCTCGGTTCTGTGCTAATTGCAAACACGTGGCCAGCCTGGAGCACGCACACCATGAACCTCTGGCAGGCTGCAAATTGTGATGACTTTGCTGGGGACACTAGAGTGCCATGGCTCTCCTATCTACTCACACTCCTTTTTCTTTCCCTGGCTGGCTTTTCAGCTCTTTGCCATGGCTTGTGTTTTCTGCTTCCCTCCACTCTGCTGCGCTTGCTGGTGAAGCCGGCACGGTGTGCAGGTGCTGCCGGTCCTGCCGGGTCTGTGCACAGCAGCTGGCAAATCCTCTCAAACCTCTCGGCTGCAAATTTYGAGTCCACCTGCCGTTCTGTCTTCTCCAGCCACCTGGTCTTTGAGGGGKTTTTTTTGTTGTTTGTGGGGTTTGGGTTTTTTCTTATCAGGAAATCCACTATACAGAACAGTGCTGGGCAAACCTGACTCTCCAGTGACTGTACAGCTGTGTTACAGGTCATAAAGAGAGGAACAAAACCATCATGCTGGACAAGCAATTTCTGTGAGACTCGCAGACTGTGCCTCAGGCTATGAAGACAGGAGACAGAGGGGACAGTAATTGTTGGTTGGCCAGGCAGGACACCCATTTCGTTACTGCATTGGCAGCCCCCGCAAAGAAACACTGCACACAACCAACCCATCAATTCATATTTAAGCAGTAAATAAAGAAGATAAATGAGCAAAGGGAGGAATATATGCAAACAATTTCTTACTCTTACAGCAGTATCCTATTGCCCTGAGGTTTCAGCAGGTGCTGGCAGGTACTGTCCTTTCTCCTTTCCCATAAACCCATGGGGCACGTAAAAGGAAAGACCTCTTTGAAAGGGTTTCTCAGAAATGCTGAGCATTTTAAAATGCTCTACTAATAATATGTCGAGAATTTTGGTCTAATGGTGCTAGATCAGATACAAACAGTAATGACTCTGTTGAGTTATGCTGTGCAACAGGCTAGTAAGGACACTATAGTCCCCASTCCCCAGGCAATTAGAGTATCCTTCTTGAAAAACTACCATCTGGCAATGCCTGATAAAACTCAGCCAGGACATAGTGGAGTGTACCAGTGGGGAACCCAATGAGAAGACTTTAAAGACCACAAAACTGCCAGGGAGGAGTAGACATTCATTGCTGAGGGTCTGTGAGCTATTCGAGCACATGCCCATGTGCTTTTTACCCTTTGAGGTTCTTTGTCAGCATCTCTYCATTCCTAAGATAATGGGAACGTTCTCATGTATAGGACATAGCACTGTTGTGTTAGTCGAAGTACAACACATCAAATACTCTGGAGAATTCAAAGACACATCTCACTAGACACCTTTCTGACACTTCCATGTTGACCACTGAGCAGCAATGAAAAATATGAATGCCCTTTTTTTAATTCCATGACTGTGGAAAAAAGAGATAACACAAATGTAAAGTCCAAAAATGGATTAATTTGAAGGAGTCTGAGCAGATCTTGGATGCAAAACCTCCAGCCTCAGTTCATGGTTATGATTAAAGTGCCAAGCAATGAACTGAGATATAGTGCATCCAGGCTTGGAATTTCCTCCTAACCTAAGACATGAGCAGAGATTTTGTTTGCCTGATCATCCTTCTCCACACCATCCTGAACTCTCCCTCCAGCACATGAGAACCAAAAGGGCGCCCTGAGAGACCTTTTGTGCAAAACTCATGTGGGTAGAGCAGTTTGAAAATGAAACTTCCTCCAAGTAAAAACATCCATAATTTCCTCCCAAATGCCTCCTCCTGATCCAAGGAATAAAAATTGCAAAATCAACAGAGGCATCTATTTTCCCTAAGGCAATGCACAGGAGCTGACCTAGCAAAAGCTTGTCTTTGTTTTGCTGCTATGGATTTTTTGTTTTGCTTTGTTTTTGTTTTGTTTCTAATGGTACCAATCTAGCTGTCCAAACTGTCTCTGTTCCCATAGAATAATAATCAACTTCCTAGTTCAACAGCTTTATGTCATGAATATTAAAAAGAATATCTGAATAACACAGCTCACCAGCATTGTGTCTTATCCATTCTGACCTCATGAAAGAATTCAGAAAAGTTAAGACGTCATCAAAATATTTTTTAAAGGGAGGAATGATGACAGAATTTGATGACACATAAACATATTAGGAACGGGAATACTAATTTACACATATTAATATTCTTCTCTGAGAGGTGGACTAATTTCTTAACTTTTCCTGGAACCAACATAGTCTATACAACAAACTTAGAGTAATATGAGTTATAACACTTATCTTTCTTCTCTGTTATCTTATAGCTGCTTTAATAAGAACCTTTTACCTTTTTGTTCTGTACAATTTTAGTGAAAGTCTTAAATTAGCTTCTGTCTATCTGACAGAAAGCTATTTATCCCCCTGTAGGTGTGATTTCTACATTTAGGATAAATTGTTTTCAGTTTCATGCAGAACCCTTCACGTGCTGGGGACCACAAAAGATATATTACTGGAAGGTGAAGTAGTTGTCGTGGCTGACAGTGGATGACTTGTACCCACACACACTAGAAACCGTATGGGCCAGGACAGCACGGGATAGCCTTGGCTGTATCTACAAAGGACTACAGAAAGCTTGCGTTGCATACGGCCTTGAGAAGTCTTCTGTTAAACATTATTTGTAAAGCAAAATATTATTCAAACTTCTTCATGGGTAGGTTGCACTGTATTATACTACCGGTTTAGCTGTCAGCTTAGATTCCGTGAGACAGGGCTGCCTAATTGGTATTTAGAGGATGTCAAGAGAACAGCAACAAGGGTAACAGGGTTTGATATGAACTTCTGCAACACTTGGGAAGATACAATAGCACCTGGAATACTATTTCCCAAAGCCGAAGCAAGCTATATTTACTGTGCATGTGCTGGTTCACTAACTCTGCTAGCAGTAAAGAGGRAAAGGAGGGGAGAGGAGCAAAGAGGGAAGGAGGCAGTGCTAGCCAAGGTGGGAAGATGGGACAGGGGCCTGAGAAGAGAAGGAATACAATGGGACTCTCAGATAAAACTTTAGGGATTTTTTTGGGAGCTGCTTAAACATTTCCTGAATTGTGAGCACATCAGAAATCTAAACAGGCTTTAAAAAGKAAAAGCCAGCATTTATTAGACTGAAAACTGGAACCATTAACTTACATTAATATAGAAAGAAAATCAAAAGAAGACAGAAAAGAAATAAATGGGTTCATTAACTCGTGTCCCTCTCCCACCATGCTCCCACAGAGCAGGTCAGGTCTCTGCAGCTGGCCCTCAGTCCAGCAACTCAGCCACTTTCTGGGTGCACATTTTTTGCTCTCTAGTCCTTTCTCAAGAAGCCACCCTACCCTTGCATGCCCTGTACCTTCCAAGGGGCACAAACATCTCCCTAACATGGTTATTACCCCCTAATCTGGTTATTACCCCCTAATCTGGTTATTACCCCCCAACCTGGTTATTCCCCCCCAACCTGGAGGACAGTAGACACAGTGGGGCAATGAGGGTGGTTATCTGTACTGAATACACTCAGACAATAAATACACAGAAGATCTGCTTCTTGTAAGGCATGAGATGGTGAGAAGAAAGGAGGAGAGGTTAGCAGCAGTGAAGCTCAGTTAAATTGAGGATCAGACCCTAACTTTTTCCCTGATTTTTTCCTGCTAATGGCAGTCAGCAAAAAAACACCCTTCCTACCCTTTGGACTTGTGTATCTCTCCAATAAGGATCCTACCTACTCTGCACCTTTATGCTTTCCTTTCTCTAAGCCCTTGTGCTGTTGTTTTTGCTACTGCCAACATGAAACCATGACCCTGGAAGTGGAGCTGCTGCTCTCTCCTTGCTGAAGTCAACATGCAGGGCAGGCTACACGCAGCAAAGCCTGTCAAGCCTTCATTTAACATGATGGAGAGCCTTGCCAAGGAGAAACACTCCCTTATTCATCACAATGTTGCTAACACCCTGCACAGAGACCCAAAATGGCTGCTTGGCGGAAGATAAGGTCTTGCTGGCATTTAACCTTCCCTCCTGGGCTGCAGAAGAGGGAAACTGTGATTAACAGCCACCACCTTGCTGTGTGCTGGGGACTGAGCTCTGCCCTGAAAAGATGTCMGTGGAGCTGAGATACCAGAAGTTATCGTGGCTTTGGTATCCTTTGTAACTGCATTAAAAAAATGGGTATTGTGTTTTCCAGTTGTGTTATRTTTTCTGCCTGCACTATTGGCCTGCCCAGCTTGCTGGGCCCAAGATTACTTTGCCCACTGGGTCACCAGAGAGATCAAGAGACTTGTCCTGAGGTGACAGGGCAGGACAGCAAGCCTAGAAGCTGCCACATCCTGCCTGGCAGAGCAGGCTGTTTCTCCAGTGGGCAGGTAGCATCTGCAAAGCACTGCCCTGGGGGTGGATGTGAGCCTGGACACGAAGGGTTAAGTGAAGTGCTTGTTATCCTTCAACCCAACACAGGTGGTAAAAGGGAGTTGGGAGGTTAGAGGGGTGCTGGGGAATGYTTATAAGGCTCCAGGAGGGAAGAAAGTGGAGCTGTGCCTGCTCCAGCCCTGCTGGACCTCCTGGCTGTGGGTGCTGACCCACTGCAAATCCATGCTGCAAGCTGATTCCCCACCTTGGGATGGATGAGGTCAATCCTGCTTAAAACTGCAAGGTAGGACACAAGGGGGTTATTACTGAGAGTCTGACTGATGGTGTCTGTTATCCTGAGGTGGTGTGAGCTTAAACAAGCCTTCTGCTCATCAGTTCTCTGCAAATAAATGTGTTGGGGTATTTGTGAAGTACCTCTGTGGGTTGTGTGGAGAGAGCTGGGCTGTCCCCTGAGGGATGCTGAGATGTGGAGGTAGCAACTGGGCTGCTTTGGTGCCTGGTGAGTTAAATGGAGATGGTAAAGGCCATCTGAGGAGATGGAGGAGAGTTTAAACCTGGCCTCTGAGCTGCTGTGTGGCTGGAGTGGTGTTAATGATTTGCACCTGATGTTGGTAAGGCAGTGCTGGAGGCAGGTGGGTTTGTAGGAATCTCCTGCTCTGTTAGCAGTGAGCTTCTCTCCCCTTCTGTTGCAAGAAATGACTTTCTCAAAGGTGCCAAATCTCAGGGGGGTTGTGTGGTGTGGCAGAGGAGCTGGTTGGAGATGTTTTGAAGGAATAAGCATTGGTTTTGACAAAATCAAAGCATCAGGCTGCCCCAGGGTGGCACAGGGTGTTCTCTGTGATTTGTTTCTACTGCTTTGTTTCAGTCATCTGCACTGGTTGTTTTATGCCATATCACGTGGGCTCCAGCAGTGGCATGGCATGAGCCATCCTGGTTTTTTCCAGCACTGCTGAAAAAAATGACTTCATTGTCTCTTGCATCAAACCAGCCTTGAATTCCTGTTGCCCAAAATCTCAACTGCAGCTCTCTCAGTAGCTACCAGGAAAGCTGCAGGTGACTTGTTTTGGCTTGATCTCTGCAGGTCCCTGAAGAGAAGTAGGTCACAAGGCTAGTTCTCCTTAGACAGGGCTCTGGGCTTCCCCTTGAGGTAGCCTACAGTTCATAGCCAAAGAGGTGAAAATAACCCAATGATGTAGATGTCTTGCTCAGAAGACAGCTGTGATTTCATGCCATGTAGGTAATAGTGCCAGCTTATAAGAGTGATCCTCCATCCTCCCTTTCCCCAGCTCTGCTGGTCAGCTGCCCATTCCCTTCCCCATAATGGTTTTTGTTCCTCAGCTGAACTGTGAGAATGCAACTGCTGGAGGGGCAGGGAGACAGTTTGGGATGTAAACAAGCATTGGCATTAGGATTGAGGAATATTTTATATTAGTATTGCTGCTTTGGATGATGTATTGTTGGATCACAGCCTTTAACCACACTGATGCAAGACCTGTGATTCATCCTACTGCTTGAATGAAAGGTGAAGTGATCTGGAAAGGCTGATGCTGGGGAGTGGACACGTGTTTGACTGCTGTTTCATAGACTGGGAAGTTATTGGTCTTGTATTAGCTTGACACTGGCAGGTCTTTGTCTCCTAAGTGCTGTTTACATCTCAGTTTTAGAGAAGCCAATAATTTAGTATGAGTTGGCAATAATTGTAGAGCACTGTAGTGAGTCTCTCAAACTACAATGTAACTAGTCAGCTAATAGCTGCTGAAATGCCTTTCTATATTATGCTGTAGATACCTTGGAGAGATGAAATAGATATTCTTTGTTCTTTATTAAAGTTTTATGGTAAGAGCTTTGTTCTTTGGCTCAAAGCCTGTTTTTTGTCATTCTGGGGAAAAATTTTCAAAACTGAAACTAAGTTTTTGAAGCTGTTTGTGAATCTTAAAAAGCACATTTTTTTCATGTTAACTTGCAGCCCTTGAAAATGAGTCCATTATTTGCTTCTGTTGAACAGAGGAGAGTGGCCAAGGAGGGCTTTAAGTGTCCTACCCACAGTTCCTCCATGGACATCATGCCTTGGTCACACTTTCACTTAAGGCTTTGGTGTTGTCATACTGCAGTATTGTACTGCTGAAGTCTCCCAGTGTAGTCTAGGAGTGTGTACTGGCTCAGGGCATGGGCTGAGCAAGCTCAAAGCCATGTTGCGTTAGGGTGATGCTGATTATTGTTGGTAGGGCTTGCTGAGCACCAGCTGGGTGCCATGGTAATGTCACTACATGGTTCTGATTTGTGCTCTACCCACTTCCGAGCTGGTAGTGATCCCAGACCTGCCTGTAATCTGCATGTGTCATGTGGATGCAGTTTAGGACTCTCACTGCTCTTTATTGCAGTTCATTAAAATAAGAAATCACATCAGCAATGTGCAGTTCTGCCACAAAAGCTTTGACCACTCTGTTATGGCTCTACTCACTACAAAACTCTCCTCCACATAAGTCCTTGAGCTGGCACCAACTAATCTGGCAAAAATCAGTAGTAAAGACCCAGCTGAAAAGTTATTTCATTAGTGGAGTCAAGCTCAGAAATGAGAAGTTGGAGAAAGGCATCCAACTTTGAGCAGATCTTGCCTCCCAGAGCTCTGAGTGGGTGGGATCTTTCCACTGAGGCTTCTGTGATGCTGAGTTGCTTTTCTGGGTGATGCCACAGAGTGGCTTCCTTGACAGATGGCAATGAATTGACAGCTTAAAAGGGCTCTTTGCAGAAAAAAGTGACATGTAGAAATGTTCTCTGACTAATGGAGATGGAATTGGTGTCACTGAAGTAGGTAGTGGATTCTCCAGGTGAATCTGTTACTTTGAGTTTGTGTAGAGAAACTGCCTGAGGACTGTTCTGGGCTACACGCTGTGCCTGAACTGTGGGGGGTCTAGTAGGTGAGACTGAAGGAAGTGATATGCTTTACTTAGGGAATGGATAGTCAGAATAGTTGCTTGGGAGTTCTGTCATATTTGCATGTCCAATGTGTTGTCACAAGTTGATGCTTTATTAATTTTCTTCCTGAGCCTTCTTCATTTTGGACCTTGACTCCTTGCTTTGAAAGATGGGGCATGTCACTTTATGCAGGGTACTCGGAAAATAATCTAAAATTTTCTGGGATCCTCTGCCAGGGTTCAGCTATATGGCATTGTTCATTTTAAGAGTCCCTCTAGCTAGTTGAACTTGGCCCTGATTGCTGTCAACAGCCATTGGCAAGAGGATTTTATCTACAGCTGTAATCTGTTCCTTGTCACTAGAGCATTAGCAGACAGAGGGTTTCTCAATTCCTGCTTTGCATAAATGCTTTCTCGGAACTCCTGGAAGCATTTTTCACCTCTATTATTATTTAGGCAAAGTGTCTTTGCATACCCTTCTGTGGAGATTGGAGCACTGATCTCACATAGGCTGTGGTGGTAGGTAGGTGCAATAAAAGCCCTAGAGCTTCCCAAAGGAAACTTATTGTGCTGTGTGATGGATAGTAAATAGAAGGAAATCTGTTCAAAACTCTTTTCAGCTGAGAACTATTTACAATGATGTTGCAATTTTGGCCTCTACCAAGATTTCTTTTGTTTCCCTACTGCCCCAGCAAAAAGAGGATTGCTTAAGAGGATTTCCCAGCCCCTCAAACTGTAAGAGAAGCCAGAGCTCACCAGTGTCATGCCTTAAGTTGCCATAACATATACTCTGAAACTGAATACTTTAACTCCATACAAAAGTAAAGGAGCAAAACTGTTTATTTTTCTAGGAAAAGGAACTGAAACATTCCTGCAATCAGATCTATAATGCAGCTACCTCTGGACAGAAGGTAGGAGCAGTGTGAGGTTCACTGGACATAGCTTGACAACATGCGATATTTTTCTTGGGTACTTAATTTTGAAATGTGTATCTGAAACTGTGTCAGGACTTCTGTGCTACACATAGAGTATTTTTTCTATCTTAGTGCAATGATTGAACAGCAATAACAAAATAAGAAGCAAAGCAGATGGCAGTACAGAAATATCCTTGGTTTATTCAGATGAGCCCAGAAGAATGAATATCCTGATGATTGGATGATATGTGTTATTAAGTATATAGGTTAGTCCCCACTCTGAGTACTTTGCTCAACCGAGTATGTAAACCTTTAAACATAGACCACTATTGTTGCAGTTATTTGTGTTGAAAGTATCCTGTTATAAATGGTTTAGTAGCATCCATTAATAGGACTGAAATTGATGGGAGATTCTGCTGATGACTAGGATTTAAAAGAAGCTGCAGTTAACCGAGTAGCCTCAAAGCAATCCATGGTTCATTCTTAGTAATTTTCTCCTTGAGGAAAACCTTTTGTTCTATTTGTGTATTATGCCTAGACTATCATGAGATAGTGATCACTCTTTGCAACTTCAAAATATATGCCTAAATTGGTTTGTTTGCTACCTGTACTCTTTTGAATGGCAACATTTTGAAATGTGAGCTGTTCTATTAAAAAAAAAAAAAAAAAGAAAATTCTGCAGCTACTAATAGAAAAAATAGTGTTCTAAGGTCAAGGATTTCTAGCAAAAATAGCATGTGAATGAGAGTTACTGTGTACACGTGGTGTTTATAAGGTTATCTTTAACACTGGGTAGGTGACTTACTCCAAGTAATTCCAGAGTTCTTGGAAGTGATCTTGCACCAAAGACATTAATGTAAGTCCTCTGGTAGGAATAGATTTTGTGGATGAAACTGAAAATAGAATGAAGCTTAATTAAGAGCAGGATTTTTAGGTAGGGTTTTTACTATTTTGATCAGCCCATCTACTCTCTGTTTGTGCTATGTAAGCCCTATATGAAATGAGCATGAAATCTAACCATGGCAGGAGCTGGTCACCTACTGGGCCTAAAGCCAATACTAGGCTATGGTTTCACTGGTCAAAACATTCAAGGCAGTATCAACTTGCATGGTTCTCTATTACTACATCAATGCTTAGTTGGGAATTCCTTCTGTGAGCTCAGGTGTGACAAATGCTTGTGCAGCAGCACTGTGAATGGTAAAAAGGAAAATCTGGTTTTTTTAAGGAAAAAAAATGGGGTTGGTGTCTTATTCTGGATTCATTCCTAATCTGGGTCACAGCATAATAATTCCTTCAGTGATAGTGGCACAACTGGAGGGGTTGGCATTGTCAGGAGTGAGCAATGGGTAATAAGGGAGCAAGACTGACTTCAATCAGTGTTTGTTACAGTCTGAGGTTTTAATTTTTAATAGTGGAACTTACAAATTTACCCTCTAAAAAAACAAAAAAACCCAAACAAAAAAAACCACACAGACAAAAAAAACCCAAACAAAAAAAAAAAAAACAAAAACAAGTTGCCTGTGAAATGTGGATGTTACTTTGCAGAATGTATCATTGCAGGATTAATCCTAACTTGTTGCAAACACTGCTTTCTGGGTTCTTGTAAGTTAGTCAACAGGCAAAATCTGCTCTGCTACAGGCAGCTGCAATGCAACATCAGTGGTGTTGCACAGGTGTAACTGGGGGAGAGGGGAAGGCTTGCCTCTCATCTCTATGCAAATTGCAAAATCCACATGTAGAATAATGTTGAGTCTGCCTCTGCATGGCTGTTTCCCTCATCTGGAACATCAAAGCATCTTCTTGCTTTTTGTGGCGATGTTCCTCTGCTAACTCTGCCAAGCTTTACACTCTGAAAAGAATAAGAAACATCAGGAATTATTTGTCATTCAATAGGACTAATAACTGAAGAGAATGATTTGTTATTCACATACTTATTTAAGAGTAAAACACTGAGCAATTTGGTAAGCTAATTCCTACAGGGCATAAAGAGCTGAAAACTTGAGCTTTTTGGAACTGAATTTTATTTTTAAATGTGATTTCTCTCCTGAGCAGTAGACCTCTAAAGTACAGATCGCTTTGCTCAATGATTTCAGCTTAGGCTTTCTCAATTTGTCATAGTGCAACACTGTAATGGTAATATAGGTTGTAAAGATCAAGTCAGACCTCAGTTATGTGTATGTTACTGTTGTCTCCAAGTAATGCCTCTGAACCCATAGGCTTCAGTGAGTTTGATCAAGAGGAACTAGATTACAAATATATGGCTGCTATATAGTAATTAGAAACTTTCTAGAACTCTATCCCCCCTCCCTTTTGGAGCATTGCTTTGCTGCAGAGGTTGCTTTGATTCAGTGTTCAGCCTGGGAGAAAACAGCTTCCCCTTGGGCATGGGGGATGGTGGCGAGGCACTAGTGGATTATCCTGGTTTGGTCCTCTCCTAAATGCCCAATGAGTGATACTCTTTTACCCTCTGAATGGGAGAGCAACCTGAAAAAGATCCTCTAGAAATGTCAATTATATTAGAATAAAACCACCACTACACTTGTGCAAGGGTGTTTTGGGGCTCGCAGGAAAGTCCGAGGATACCACTTGAGTAAGAGCTTTTGTTAACTTTGTACTGAAATGATAATTTGTCTTTCATGTTGGGATTAAAACCCAAGCTTTTCAATACCAATATTTTCAATAAAAATACTGAGCATATGGGGGATGGATCTGTTTAAAGTGTTTTTATTGTTGATCCATACTTCAATCTGTTAGTGAAATAAAATGATTGGACTTCCCTGGGGCTAAGGCAATATCACAGTAGGAGGAGTGTCCCAGGTACATATTCACCAGGCAGGGCACACCTCCTTCCTTTGAAAAGTGGTGCACATATTATGGGTGCTGATGAGATGTAGAAGGGGGTCAGTAGCTTTGTGGGTGCCTTTAGATCTCCTTTGCCCTCTTATGCATAGGTACAGAAGCTAATTTCCACTGCAATCAAATTGAAGGAATTGGATGCCTCTAGACATGTGTGTATCTCAGGAGATACGAGCTATCACTACTGACTTAAATGTCAATGCAAGATTAAATATTAAAGGTTGAAATCAGCATTGAAGCTTCCAGTGAATTCATGGGTGCAAGTTTATATTTAGACTGTACTTACAGAGGAGCCCTAAGGCTTCCCTCAAGTCCAAACTCACCATCTCCACAGTCAAAGAAGCTGCAAGCATGTCCCTTGGCATAGCTGGAGGCCTCTTCTCAAAGCACACAGGAGCCCAAGGACCCAAAACATTCAGTGCCTTTTTATGCTGCTCCAGGCTCAGTATAAGCAGATGAACTAATCTGGGAGTATCAGGCTCTTTAGGAATAATGTTGTCATCCCTTAAGCATCATGTGTTTTCTTTGCTTTAACCTCAGGCTCTGTCCATACCAGCAATATTGCCATTGTATTTCTGTCCCTTTCTGTTGTCAGAAAGTGCTGGTCAAACAAGAAAAGAGTTCGCATGGCAGCAGTTCAGCTGGGGAGATTCTTCTATTTGATCAGAGCCTCTGGGGAGTGTTTACACATAAGGATCTTGTCTAGCATGGAGCATGCATGGCACTGACTATGTGGTGCTTTGGAAGGTAAACCAAGCTTTGTGTCGGATGGCTGCACCTCCGAGTGCTGCCAAGTCGCTGTGCCGCGTGCAGCTACTGGAGGACTTCGTTTTGCTGCCATCCAGCTCATTAGCTTTCAGTAGCTCACACATGTTTATTTATATAAACTAAACCTGCGAAAACAAGACAGTATGTCAAAGTCAAATTACTTGGTGTGACTCTCCTCCTCCAGCAGGAAAAGATGGGGCTACTGTACTCATTCATCTCCTTCTCATTCACTGCAAAGTAACACAATCAGCAGTGAGAAAAAGCTGCCAATCCAGTGAATAATCTTGGAGATCTCTGAGCAGTTAAGCATGTTAATTAAATTGGCATTGCAGCAGGAGTTTGAGTTAGCAGACTACCAGCAATATTTTGGAGGAATGTTTCTTTCCCTACACAGTGCTCAAAGACTTCCCAAGTCTAGACTGATTTGGCCAGATTCTTTGCTGCCTTCCAATGGCTCTTAATTTCAGGGGAGCTGTTCCTGATCTACACAACTCCATAATCAAAACAGGCATGTGTTACTTCAGTGTATTTTTTTCCTTTTTATAGGCATATGTGATACTGTATGGGATTTACTCTAGAATCTCCCACTTCTACAATCTGTTCTTTCTAATGTATTTCCCCCTGTTTTGGTAATTGTGGGACTCAATAGGTACAACTAAAACTTGGCAGACCTTTTCACACTCATCTTATGAGACCCACCTTCTAGATTTCTTATCTCTGCACTAATATCAACAGAAATGGTGCCATACAATGCTGAAGAGTATCTGTGCTGCCATCACAACAACTCTCTATGTTCAACTCTGTTTACCTCCAGCTAAATAAAGCTAGAAGCCCTTTGGGATCTCGCTTCAAAAATATTGGTACTTGTGTTCTGTGTTTGCAGGAACTTAACATCACTTACTTTTTGCCTTGAACAAACCGGAACATCTTATCTGGATGTAAGGCTGTGTTCTGGCTTATGGATGATAATACATGTAACCATGATTCAGCAGTATAAATCAGAAATGCTCTGTGGAGGTCAAAAGTGCAGTGCAATAACAAAGAAATTCCAGTGCAAGAGGAGGGGGGGGGGAAGCAGTGAACTTTAAAACTATTCTTTATAGGTCTTACAATGTAACATTTTCTGTGAATGTTGACTTCAGTGGGTATTCATTGCAGTAATTAACTGGTAGTCCCTTCCTTGTGTGACTGTTCACAATAGGCCAGCATTAAGATAGTGTGACTGCTTCTAAGACTTCTTTTGAAAAGTTAAGTCTTTGGGTTTGCCGGTTCTTCAGCAGGCTGCCCCTGCTCCTCTGCCTTGGTACTGCCACTTTTGCAAGCAGATGTCATGTCCCCACTAGTCACTGTTAGTGAGCATCTGATTATTGGGAGTGGAGAAGAGGTAGGCCTAATCACTGCACCTGAGGACATTATGGCAAAACCCTTTGGAGGGAGATGTAATCTCTTCATGTGCAACTAAGATGATGCTTTGTCTACAGGTGTCTTGGCTGAGATGTCAGATGAATTCTCAGTATTAGATGGGCAGTGTGTGCCCAGCTCTGTTCCTCCCGTGTAGGAGTCTGTCCCACCCCTTCAGCACCCAAGGGCACCCCTTCTCCTGTCCCATTTTGAATGCTTTGCTTTAAAGGCTGCTGGAACTAGTTCACGGGGGGGGGAGGGGGGGGATCATTGTGCCTCTCTTCCTCTAAAATGGATCTGTAGGAGGTTGGATGTGCTGAACTAGTACATTTCTAAGGACAAAAACTCCTAATGTTTTTGAAGATTTTTTTTCCCCCCTGTTACTGTGTTGCCAAGCAACATTTTTACAGTATCAGCAGCTGGGGAAACTAAACTCTGAATGTCTGAAAATGGATTAAAGGAGAAGAAAGAAGGCACCTATGTTGTCTTTTGGCTATACCCTTCCACTGCTGAGAAGAAGGTGTACCCCTCACTCCACCAGTAGACTCCTGAATTATTAAACTAGAACTTGGATTTATTCATCTTCATCTGTCTTTAAATGTATTAACACTTGAAAGCGATGCTAGAGGGAGGTGAAAGTCTTTGCTCTCTAGCTAATAGATTCTTAAATAATAGGGCTGGGACAGATCTGAGAGGTCCTCCAGTCCTTTTTGCCATGGGAGGTCAGTTGCTGTTATCCCATCACTTGCAATGGGATGGTGGGGTGGCACAAGAGTCAAAGCTTCTACTTACAAATCTAGAGTGTTTGAGCCTGTACTCAAAAGCCCCTCCTAGCCCCACAGCAGGTAATAACTGTTTACTCATGCTGTGGAATTAAAGGAGGCTAAAAATGATGCAGTGCCTGACTCCCTCCCATGCCACTGGCAGCAGAACCTGGTCTGACTTAATTATGATAGCCTGAGGTGTGACAGACTCCTGATGCTACTTTGGCATTTCTAGGGAAGTCTTTTTTTGTCTTCTATCATTTGTATGGATAGGACACTGGGGACCCCTATGTACTGAATGCTGTTCAAACACACAGCAACAGAGACTTCTTGCTCTGCAGAGTTTAGTCAACCTTATTTCCAGACTTTTTTAAAAGTGCATATATTACCATAATATCTAGAGGTCGACAAAGTTCAGTCCCATTGGGCTAGTGGTGTGTCATTATATAGTAAAAGATGGTTTCTGCTCCAAGGAGTTTATATTCAAAGGTGTTTTGCAGTCAGCTCTCTGACTCTTCTCAGCTTCCTCTAACTTTAACATTAGAATATTTTCTAATCAAGGTCTAAAAACCATATTGAGACTCCATCTCAGGTGACCTTCTAACCACTCAAAAACTAATGAGGATGGAAGAAAAGCTGAGCTTTAGAGCTTCATATTTTATTTTATAGTCTGAGTGATCTATGTTTGCTCCATGCAGGGCAAAGGGAATTCTCTTCCTCTTTGAGCAGATAAATTGAAAGTAATGGACTTTGAAAAGACACTTGGATCAACATAGATGATGGGTCTTTTTAGTCTTCTGTTAATAGGGTGCAGTAGACAGCCAAATAACCTTTAACAGATAGAAAGTAGAAGAAAAACATTCTCTGAATGAAATTTCTTACAGGGTAGAAAAACCCTGCTTTTAAAAGTCATCACTGGAAAGACTCATGTTATAGCTGAAGGTGTCTAAATCCCAAAGCCACAGAAGAAATCCACTTAAGACACTGCACGGGGGCTGTCTGAAACTTGTTTGGACAGTGTTATCTACACATTAAGTATTTCCAGCACTTAAAACCACTTCCCAGTCACTAAAATGCAGGTAACTTTTCTYAGCTGGTGATCAAAAAAAAAAAATCTGGTTATCTCTAGGAGCAGGATTATATATAATAAAGAGCAGAAACAACTACTTTTCTAGGACGTTGCTTGAAGACATATCAAAAACAAAGAAATTATTTCCTTATAGCTCTCTAGTGTCAGAAGCTGAGGCTTCTGTAAATGCAGCTAGTAGGGTCCATTGCTGTTTGACTAGACAGATATATTAAGCTTCCTGTAAAGCACATTAACCCTTTGTGTTAGCAAGTAGTGTTAAACCTGTGCAACCAAGCTCTGGAATAGACTTTCCTTTTGGTAACTTCTAGCAAGCTTGCAAGGAGAACTTGTTTCTCTTCTGATTTATTACTTATCCCTCTGACAACATTGCCTCTTCCAGCTCCGTATTTCTTCCTTTCTCTTTCCTTAAGTTCCAACTACATCCAAAAATGAAAAAAGTTCATCAAAATGACTAAGGATAACCTAACAGAGCACTTCCCACCTTGGGGAAGGAGAAAAGAGAAATAAACTGTTTCCCCTTTTGTTTTTGCAAAGACTTTAGAACCAGAAGTCTGACCTTCTCCACAACACTGAACAGTCTTTGTTCCTTTCTTCTCAACTTTCTCTGAACTGTTACAATATCCCTACTGCTGTGTAAAAAAAAAAAAAAAAAGGGGGGGGGGGGGGGGGGGGAGAAGTTAATAGGTTCTATAGACCAGATTCTGTCCCTTTTTTAACTGTGAAATGCTCAAAGTACAAAGGCAATTTAAAACTTCCTGACAGGGGGTAGGTGAGAATTCCCTTTATATGTTACATTGTCCATGTCAGTGACTGTTGCTAAAACAGCCTGAGCCACAAGGCCTTTGCCTTACGGACATCAGAGCAGCTTACCTTGTCTGTCCATAACTTGGGGAACAGATCATGGAACTTCAGTAGCAGGGTAGGATCACCACAAAAGCAATATTCTCCTATTTCTGAAGATTGCATGCACCAGCAATACATCTCTCCAGCCAAACTTTCTCCCTTCACCCACAATTCCTGCAGCTCTCAAATGCTCTCTCCCTGTTCCTCTTCTGGGTTGGTGCTGGTTGCCTTGGGAGCCCCTATGCTAGCTGGCCAGGGGAGGAGGAGAAGGCTGTCCCACCAAATGGCAAACAGAGCTTGTGCCTGATTTCACAAGATTTGAACCCAGCCCTGGACACACTGTTATATGAAAACATGTATCGTTAAATGCTGCAGAGCTGTAAAGCTAGCATTGCTGCTTCAGAATCCAGCCATGGGTCTGTTCTAAATCATGAATATAATATATTCATACTTTGGTTAGCTTCTGGGGGGAGCATTGCCATTTGCCTCTTACTCCAAATGATTACTGTTAATTAAATATTTGCTGATTTTTTTTTTTTTTTTCAAATACAATGAAAATTAATCTTAAGCAAATATATCCAGTATGGTAACTAAGGACTTTATCCAAAGCCCATTAACATCAGTGAAGGATTCCTGCTGGATTTGGCAAGTGCTCAATAATACTGGGAACAAGAAGAATTTGTGAAAAAGGTTCTCATCTTGGACCCTCTGCAATAATTACTTCATGGAGTAGAATTCAGTATAGGGTATGAGTCTTTGTTAGACCTGCACTAAAAACTTCATTCATGACCCACTGTATTTGCACATGTAATAGCTGTGTGATCCACAGTGACTATATCTCTAAACTTGGAAAGTAAAAATCTATATTCAGAAATATGGCTGTGGGCACTGCAGAAACAGCTTCAAAATATCTCATGGCATAACAGTGATGTTGCATCTTTTAGACCCATGCAACCTGGTGAAAACTGGGCCAAGGTCTCATGCGTTCTTTGACTCACCAGTTCTAGGATATGATGTTTGTTCTACATTTGACCTAGACTAGAACAAGGAAAACACCTCCCACTCATCCAGCTGGGCTTAAGTTGAAAGTCAAAATGTCTGTGCTAGAACATGGGAAACATGAATAAGGCATGAATGCAAGGCAGATACCAGTATGTGAGGTCATAACTGTGAGCTGAGCAGGGTAGTTTCCTCAGCCCCCTTGGCTAAGCTTAATGCAGCAGACTCTTTTGGTGTGGAAAGATCTAGGCTATTAGTGGCAAGGTACTTTCCTGGTACATGAGTGCTGGTGTCACACTACATCAATAAGCACTTCTGTAGCTGCTCAGGAAACAAACATGAGGCAAGAGGCAAAGTTATGCCATGGATTAGAAACTGGGATCAATACTACAATCAGTGGGGGATTTTAGCGGTGAGATTTCTAAGCTATTTATCAACAGTCTGTAAAGGGGCTGAGGGACGAAGTGGCAACATCTGCAAAGCGTATAAAGAAACACTGTGAACTAAATCAGCTTTCCAACAGGGTAGCAAATGCTATCCCAGACTAGCTGAGCCTACTGCTAAATGTACCAACCTATCTCCAGGCTGGAATGTGTTCATAGCTGCCTTAGTGTTGAGATGCTGCAGGACCGGACAGCAAACAGAAATAACTGAAAGCAGAATCRGGACTTTACAGGAGGAATAAGGGTGATGAGAGAGGGAGAGGTGGGAGGTTGAAGGAAACTTTGTCCTGGATGAAATTAAATTCATTTGGTGGGCTTTTGGTCTGTTCGTCAGAACATCACAAAATGCATCTTGGGGATCTCCATATGAGAAAACAATTTACTGTAAATCCACTTTCAAGCTACTGTGGCTTTTTCTTCCTCCATTGGCTGTTCCATACGGCTGTGGTTAATAATGGTCATAAATGATAATACTGACTATCACAGGAATGAAGTAAGGACCTTTAATGAAAGAAAATCAGCTTTTAATTGAGATTGCTAAGATGGGGTGATGCAGTTTATGTAGATATGAACTGTAGTAAGTGATTCCAAAGACACATTTGCTGACAATTAATTTTGTAACAGATGCAAAGGCCAAACCTGTGGATGTAAACTGGAGAGGAGCTGGCTCAGAGCATCTGGTACAGTTTTGCTGCATGCTCTGGGCTGAACCTCGCCTATGCCTAACCTGCTCCTGTCTCCACACCAGCAGTTGTCTGCAGGCATATTTGTACAAGTACAGCCACTTGCCAGTGCACATCACGGARTTTCGACATCTGCCTGAAATCCTAGAGTTGGCAGTTTAGGGTGTTAGTATCTAAGTTAACTTCACACTTGTGGTCAAGGATGAAATAATCAAATTGCTGCTAAAGCTTTAAAAAAAACAGGGTGTGACAGGACAGTCTCCTGCAGATCCTGTTTTTTCCCTTGTGCCTATATCTGGAACACAGGCAATGTGTAATGACCTGTGTCTCACTACAGATGGCTGGTTGTCGCTTGCTGCTGTGGACAGCACTGTTGCTCCCATTGTGACCAGCACAGATGGGTACAGACCCATAAGGGGAACTCCCTGCTCAACCATCCCATCTCATGGCTAAGCAGGCTGCTGCTGAAGCATCCCCAGTTCCTACCAGTTCAGCAAGCAGGACTCTAATGGATTTCAGAAAATGCAAATATACTTAATACAGGCTCATTCCCACTCCTTTACTTGTTGTACAACTCCAGTGACTGCAGTCCACATACTGTCAATAACAAACAAAAATGATCAAAGACTTATATCAATAGTGAAAACTTTCTTTACTATGTGATCARCATGCAAAAATTCTGATTCCTCTAGACAAGGCTTTCATATTTCAAGCAATAATGTAGTGAGACTGTACTATTTTTCAGACGCATTAGGAAGCCCCTAGCAGATTCAGAGCTATCAGATTTCCCCAGTATCTTTAATGTAATTTTCACAATGCTTCTTGGAAGTGTGCTACTAACTTCATTTTGCAAATGAAGAACTGAGACAAATAGAGCGAAGACCAGATAACTCCTTCTGTCCAGAGGTCTAACATYCCTTTCCCCAGCCCTTAAGGAGATGTTCTAGTATGAAATTAGTCATCTAAGGAGGAGTTATATGAGGATGCTTGCAGCTAAATATAAATCGTTGCTTCCTCTTCTGAAGTGATAGGGAGCAGATAATTTTGCACCTAGAAAGATTTCCATTTGGGATCGAGTTTTGGATCAAATTTAGATTTGACAGTGATGGGAATAAGTATCTTATCAGTACTGATTGTTAGCAGTACTCTTATGCCCCTRTTCCATTCCTTGAGCTCATGAGCACGTTTGAGTTGCCCTGTCCTTGTGCACAGCTGTGTGCAGTAAGCCCCAACCTGATGGTGCTGTTTCTTGCCTTACAATGTTGTATGGTCTGCTTTGTGTTCCAATTTTGGTTCCTGAGACTTTCCACTAAGCCCAGCAGGACAACTCAAGAGGAGCTGGACTTGTGGGTTGCTATCTAGGAGATCCAGGCCACCCAATGGGGCTGAGATTTTACAGCCATAGTATCAGGCAAGAATTCACCTGTTGCAGAACTGTTTCTGAATTCAAGCTTTCCTTAAGGAAAAGAAACAACACATTTCCTTAATTGTAAAGGGAACATGAAAATGTGAATGAAGTGCAGAGATTAACACTGCATCATCTATTGATGTCTTTTGAGACAGTCAGAAGAAATAGCACCAAGAGATAAGGCCTTCTACTCAATACAAAGCAAGGTTGGTAGTTGCATCTAAACATTAAGGCTACTGTTTGATCAGAAATGTACTGTTCACTGCACACCTTACAGACCCTTGCTACTCTGGATACCAGGAGTCTTGTTCTTCTCTTCTGTTGTCAAAATCAACTTCTCCCAGACAACAACTGAGAGTAAATGTGTACTATTGTGTGGCACTGTTTTTGCAGGGAGTCATTGTCTAAGAAAAGAATGTATCTTTAGACCAGTGATTATAGCCCTAAAAAATTTTGCAAGGTTTTGGCTGCATGAGCACTTCATTGTTCTGGTACAGATAAAAATAAATATCAAGCTAAACTGAGTTGAGAAAAATGGTTGTAGTTATGACCCAATTATACTAATCAATTAGAAACATTGAGTGGGAAGGGTAGCCAGCACCTCTGGAGTATCACTGATAAAGGTCTTTGTATGTTTGAAAATCAGTCTATTTTTTCCACACATATGACTTGGTTTATTAAAAGGTATGACTTCTCCGTAGAAGTTTTACCTCCCTCATCCTTAGGCTATAATGATAGCATACTTTTTCAACATTTATATTACTAAAAAGTATTCAGTATGCAGAGAACAGAAAATAAGATATCACTGAATAAATTGAATCAACTATCAGAAATAAGACTGGGCTACTGATGGATTTTTAAGTATGTTTCATTTATTAAATCTCCCTATTTTAAATTTAGATGAGAGACTACTAGAGATTTTCCCATCTGCTGTAATAGTGTGACAGAATTCACAGCTGGGAGCAGTTCCACTGAGTTCTGGAGTTTTGCTTCTAGTAACGCTATCTACCTGACATGCTCACCCTTGGCCCACTTCGGTTTAGTGAAGTTGAAGTGCTATTGCCATCAACTATTTACAAAGGCAAGACAAAACCAGTATCTGTTTCAATGAATAAAAATTTTCTGCTCCACACTGCAAAAGATGACACTTATTAGCTGCATTCAATAATGTTGATGGCATTAAAATGTGTCTTTATGAATAAAGTTTCCTGCTTAGGCAATGAAATGCTATCTATGTAAGTGACAACATAGCTAAGTGCAGAAGGCAAGGGATTGGTTTTACTTGGTATGCATTGGGTTTAGCAGGAAGAATGCCCTGACTTAAGCTATTTTCATAAGGAAGCAGCTGCATAATTTCACTTGTTTTATGTATTCCAGTGGTAGTAGCAATTTCTACAGCAGCACGTGTATATGCAAGTGCATATACTGCTTTTATTTTTTGGGGATATTTAACAGTATTTTCTGTACCTAAAGGCAAAAAGTCTTCCTTCATACTTGTAGACGACTTTCCATATTCTTGAATTCTTATCAAATAAAGGCATTTTCTGGCATGTAGCGAAAATYATGGGGCTTACTACTTCAAGGTGYAGGTATTTCTTGGAGCAAATCTGCTAGGGACAATATTCAGATATCAAAGGCAATGACAATGCATTATAATCAAGGCTGTCTGAGACCTCACTGTTGAGGTTTGAGTTGTGCACAAATGTGGGTGTCGAGAGAGGAGGAGCCAAATGGTATAATTTTATTCTTTATCTGATACGTTCAATATTTGCGTTAGGTCATGGCATGCASAAGGGAGGTCATTCTACCTAACCAGCTGGTGGTATATGGAACAGGATTAAATATGGTGATCATGTCAGGAATACAGTGCCATTCCAACAAAGATTTTTGGAATTCCTACCTGTTATTACTCTTCTACACCTGCAGTAGTCAGTACAGCTGTAGACATACATGTGTTGTACCTGCACAACAGAACTGTGAAAACAGGCTTTGCATTGAGATTTCACGCTTCCATTTTGACCACTGCAAGTATATTCAAAAAAGCATACCTCCTGAAAACAAAACCTGAAGATTTTGAGTAAGAGTTGGGGAAAAAAAAAAAAAAACACCATGAAGCCACAGGCGTTATTTGGATCAGCTTAGGTAAAAATTTCAATAGGATCCAAGTGCTTATGGTGATTTTCAAATGTGTAAAGGCTTAGTCAGCACCCTGATAAAAAGTAAGCTCCATGATTTTTCCACTCTATCTGAAAAGTATGTTCATTAAACATCATGGGGAAAAAACATTTTTTGCAAACATAAGTGACTCTGTTGCTTTTTATAACTGTTCTTCAATAATACAGTTGTGCCAGGTGAATGTGCATATGTTGCTTTAGCATCTTTCCTGGAGTAATTGATTGCCCCTGCCCCCATCCAGACTATGCCAATATAAACTCACATTTTGTTACTATTGCTTTTACACAAAGCAAGTTGGACGCCTCCACCTATCTCAGTATGGTTAGGCAAGACGTAAGTCATCTAGGGTCTCAGCAGGCTTGTGGCAGCAGATTAAAATTAGATGTTTGAAACTGTTACCACCCTTATCCATCTGCCTTGCTTTCCTACCAGACGCCACTGCCCCCAGTGACGTAGGAGCATCTCATGAATCAACTCCTGAACCACTGCAGTTCTCAAGCTGGTGCATTAAAGTAAAAGAGAAGTCAGTTTTAACCTCACACGTAACAATGTGACAATGTTAATTCCGACTGCAGAATTGCAAGCCAGTATTTTACAAAACTTCCAAATTCAAATGCAAACCAAAATTCTTAAGATTGTTTAAACAAAACCCACAAAAAATTCTTATTCAGATTCATGACACATCACTACCTGCTTCCTTTTTAAAAGCCATGCATAAATAGCTGTTATCCTGTGAGCTCCCTTTCCCTGCTGTTCCAGACAGATTTTGAGTACTGATGCTGTGTTTATTCAGGATAACAAAATATGTTCTCTAGTGAATAATAAATTGACTTTTTTCTTTGTCCTTTTAGATCACTATGAATTTTTTAAAGGGGGAACAGTTTTCTTTTCACTGCTCCTGCTGCAGCAATTTGCTGTCATTTCATAGGATTGAAGGGTAGTGAAAATGTCTTTTTAACAGACAGTACAATAATTATCACCACCAAAAGAAAATTAGCTAGTGCAGGAGGTGGCACAAAGTGAGTTGACGGGGTGAATTTTTGAAGTTACCTAAACAGCTTTACTGCATCCATCCTACTGTCAGAAGTGACACAAGAGCAGCCTTTAACAAATGTTATCAGTCAGCTGTTACTGTTCAAAAAAATTCAACTAAGTGCTTATCAAAGCACTTAAATTTTATGCGGTTCCCCAGATGCTTTCTTTGCAGGATTTGTGATGGGAGAATGAGTTGTGAACAGAGATGTCTACAGTGTCCACCTCTCCTAACAGGAGAATTACCTTTTAATTGCCTCAATGCTAACAGGCAAAAAAAATCCCAAAAACCTCTCAATGTGAGGATCCAGCTGACCCCTGTGTAATCCCAGTGTGGAGCTGAGGGCTCCTGCGGGCATTCTGCTGTATGCATTTTGGTGGCTGTCAGCCAGATCTGTCATCTTGTCTAGTTATTAACATGCCTTTGTAGCCTGTGCTAGCTGCTTCACAGGGAGTGACAAGAAACTTGCTTTTTAGTTAATGTCTTTAGTTATCTTCACCTTCTCAAACTTCCTACATATGGATGAGCTGGAGGCTTCTTAAGTGTTCTTTAAAGCTTCTATTTTTGTTTAATAACTGGAATTCCCTGGAATGAAGGGAATACTAAGGGATTACTTTTATTGGTTAATAAGACTTATCCTTTACCTACAAATTCTCCCAAACTCACCTCAGAGATGCACAAACCCACCTGCCAACTTCTTTCATAGCAGAAGAGTGCTGCCTGTACCAGATGTTCAGAGCTCCTGAGTTAGAATCCCAGAGACAGTGAGAATGCTTAAACACACATTAATAATACTTATTCTTTGGCCTTTTGAGCTCTAAGGTTCAATAGGGCCATGTCTTTTTGATACCCCTCCCCAGCTTTAGGACTAAAAAATGCACAGTTTTGTTTTTATCAGCAGATGCTGAGACTGCATTTGAGTTTCTGTATGAACTTGTAAGATGGAGCATTGAAGGAAAAGCTCAGCTATCATGAAGCTGGTGATGTGATTTAGATCTGGTATGTACAGAAGGCCAAATTGTAACAGGGCAGGGGAGATCAGTGCCCAGGCTTTGGTAAATTAGAGCATGTAATAAGTACTATGTGGGAAATGGGCTTAAAACTCACATGCTTGCAACACTTGCACTTCACATTAAGGATTACACAGACAGAAATAGGACAAGAATCAGCTCTCCAACTCCCAGCTTAGTCCAGGTCATATCTGAGTTGTTAGGTTTCTCTCAGTCATCTTTGCTTMCTCAAACAGGAAAGCTGGACAGTTGCTGAGATGATGCCAGGACACTAATTCTGCCAAGACATTTGCTGAACTACAGATGAACATTTTGTGTTTAAAAAAAAAAAGTAAAACTATCCATTAAAAACTATCCATTACAGTCCTGTTCCTCCCAGGAGAATTGCAGGTTAAAAAGAAACTATTCCAGAAAGACACAAGGATGTAGCTGAGGAAGGCATCACCTGTAAGATAATGCAGGACAGCCTCTCCTGCTTCTGCTTTCTCTAACATCCTGCCATGAAAGGGCTACTTCAGAAACCCACCCTACAAGCCCTGGAAGAAAGCCTGTCCACTTCCCAAGAAAGTTATGTTGTTGAAGGTTGCTGATGTTCCCCTGCCTCAAGGAGGATGGTGATGACCCTGGGGAGCCTTGCATCCTTTGGAACGGGTCCTGGAAAGTGCTTCAATGAAGGATAGCTTTTGCTTGTGTTCCCTAGCATCTCATATTTTTCCCAGCAGGAGACAGCATGTGCAGTCATTTACAGAAAGCCATGCTGCTCTATTTGCTGCTGGCTTTCAAAGGGCTGAGTGAGAGTATGCAAAAGAAGGGAAAGATTCTGGGCAGCCTCCCTCCATGTTACACCTGGCCTGAGCGCCATTTGTGCTGCTGTTACCACAAATGCATATTGTTTTCAGTGTGTGGTCTGTTCTCTCCTTAGTACCTCGGTGTTGCATATGAATTTAGCTCCTGGGTCATGTCTGAAGTCACAAGAATAAAATCTCACCATCAGTTATGTTAAGCTRAGTTAATTTTTGGGAGGGGGAGATAAGTTTGAGCTCTTTGCCTTTAGCAGTGTTAGTACCAGTTTCTGCAAGCTGGAAGCAGTGATGCACCATGTTAAGATGTCTGCAGTTCATGATGGATGCAGCCTGTGAGAAATTATTCCAGGTTAGCAAAAAGGGGAGCGAGTGTTACATAGGCAAGTTATTTTGACATCTCTTGTTTATACTAATTTGGATAGGCACAGATGGAAAAGACTTTGGCTGGGCCTGCCAAGTTTATTCCAGTCCAAAGGAGGGGGGGAGGAGGAGGAGGATGAAGAGAGTAGGTAGCTCATTTCTGTTGTGAGATGCCATTGGGGAAGCTCTTGGGGGCTGTGGTGGCACTGTTTCTGTTTGGCCAGGCAAGGCATTAAAAGAAGGGAAGGGATGAAGGCATGCTGGGTGCGATTTRAAGCTGGCAGAAGAAATGGGAACAACTTGCCCACCCTTCCTCATGTGAGTGCAGGAGATCAGAGTAGAGAAACTTTGCTCTTTTTTTTTTTCCCCCTATTGCAGAACAAGCTGCTCCAGAAAAATGGGGCTATCTAGTTAATGTCTTCTCCATGGCAAGGGAGAAATGAGGACAGCTACAAGCAGTGGCTCAGGCATTGCCCTGCTCTAAAGCCAGGCCAGCGATGACTTGTGCTGCACGCCAGGCACTACTGGAGCCCACTGTCCCACTGGGCTTCACAGGGGAAGCCTGCACAGAGCCCACACCTGACAGTGTGGAGAGCACCGTCTCCCCTCTCATTTTGGAGGGCTGTATGTGCCTCTGGTTTTGTAAAACCACTGAGGGGAATGGGAGCCCTACTTTAACTCCCAGGCTCAACGGCACAGCCCGCAGTGGGTTTCCCACCCCTGGCAGGAAGTGAATTTTCTCAACAGCTAATGTAGCATCTGGGCCCCTCCTCGTGTACCTGCACAGGCCAGTACTTAATGGCATGATCCTTCATTGCATCTGTTTAGAAAAAGGTTTCCCTTCTAGGGGGAAGGAGTGGAGGGGATACCCTGCACTGTATGGAATAAGCCTGTAGGTTTATGAACGTGACACATGAGCAGGAAATTCTCAAAGTTAAGTGTTTCTGCAGTCGTGCTGGGAGAACAAGGCAAGACTCTTAGACCATAAGGGGTACATGGATTAATCTACAGTTCTGCAAATTGTTCTTGTACTGCAGAGAGGCAGCTCTGAAGATTTATTTTTTTATATGAACAAATTTCCTTTGTGTAATGAAAAGATCCACCAAGGACAAAATATAATAGTAGAGAGTAACAGGGCCAGGCTGATCTCCTGTATAGATCTGCATAGGTGAGTAAAGAAGGTGCAAAGAGACTGTCTGATTCCTGGAACAGGCAGCTGCTGTAGCAACTCGGGGAAAGTAATGTCTGAGGCAGGCAGGTCTGCCTCGCTGTGCAGGTTAGCTGTGCCATGCTCGACCACTCTCCTCACATGTCTGCCAGCTTAATTAAACTGGCTCTCAAGACAGTGATGTGCACTGGGGATAGAGTGTGCAAGCATCAAAGGACTTCCCMCACTTAGCAAATGGGGAGTCAGGCAGCCAAGTGTGACTCCAAGGCAATCCCTGTCCCGTTTCACAGCCTCCCCAGGTGCTGTTCCTGTGCTCTGTGGTCCTGATCCCTGAGCAGTGCTCTGCTGTCTGAGAACCTTTTCTTGCACATTGTCTCTGATTTCTTGCTTCATCTACAGGTAGCAGAGAGATCAGTTCTCTGCAGCTCCCTCTTACATGTTTGAAGTTTGTTTCCCATTCATCTTATCTCTTGATTAAGCAGCCTCAGACCCTTGAGGTTTCCTGCTCAGCTGCGTTTGCCAGGCAATATGATAGACTTTCAGCTGCCAGATGAGGGCTGTATGTGTGCAATAGCTCAGCTGTAAAGAGAGCTGCTCTGTAAGCGTTATACCCATATGCCACCAAAGCCTTTTGTGACAGCAAGTGAAGGTGCTACATTGGGGCAGGTACTGAGGTAATTCAGTATTGTCACTTCTGTGAGCTCTGCACTTGGTACCAGTTGCAGAGCTAGTGCTCTAATGCTCAGGGCTGACAAATGCAAGATAGGAAGTGGGGGTACTGAATGTTTCATTTGGATATGTGAATTACCTAGGAAAGTTGGTAATAAAAATACCTGAAATAGGGAAGTGAATGGAGCTGACCAAGAAAGTCTAGCCAAAGTTGGGTATAATGTTGCCCTTCACTTGTGTTTAGAGACATATGTCTTGCTGAAAATATGCCCAGAGCCCTAACTGGAGATTATAATAAGGGACAATATGGTAAATATCCAAGTGAATGTATCAGAATGGGAATAAGTCAGCCAGAACCTGATGACTGAGCTGCTAATGTCCTTCTCTGATTTAGATTGATTCTAATTGCAAACATAAGTCAGTTGATTGTATTCGGTCTTTATTTATGATCAGTTCTGATTACACAAATTATGACAAATATGAATTAGGTTGTAACTAGCCCAGCAATAAGCTCTATGTTGCTAGGTAACAAGCCAACATTATTTCAAACAACCCAATCAAGGGGAAGAAACTGAGCTATTGTTCTCTGTTCTTGCTCCTTGTTCTTTAGGCTTGCTGTTAAGAGCCTTTTAAATGTCTTCCCCTTAGTATTTGATTTTCTGAGAGGAAGGGTAAAGGTTTTGTTGAATTTCAAACAGGCACCTTTGCATAGTGCTCCATTTGACAAAGGTTTTTGGAGCAGTAGCTGTGGGAGCAGCTGTCTCACTGCTGCGAAGTGATGCATTCCTGGATGCTGAAATCATTGCAGAGCAGCCCTGAACCAGTGAGCTCTGGTGTCATCCAATTCCACTGCTTGCAATGCTTAACTCAACTCTGCCTTTACTGCTGTCAGTTTGTCTCCTGTCCTTGTGGTATTGGAATGGAAATGGTATGGTGGGTCTTAATCTGACCCAGTTTTTGATGACTTCATGTGAATCCCGAGGACTGCTTCTTATACTAGACAACACCATCCCAGCATTGGGGAAGTTGGCTGAGATTAGGTGCAACTCAAACAGCTGCTAATTCTGCAAAGCTTTTGTAGAAATGAGCTTGGCACGAGGCTCCTGCTCAGTACAGAGCCACATCTTGTATGTATGGGCAAAATGAAATTGGTGGAGGCCAGAGCAAGTAGATTGGCAGAGCTATTGATAAGATGAGTTTAGCACAGTGTTSCCCTACCTGGCAGTGGGCATCCTAACAAAAAGCTCCAGGCTTGCTTGAATTGGTGTCCTGGAGGTGATCAAGCCAACAGGCAAACCCCACGCAGCCTGTTCCCTACTGGGGACTGGAGAAGGTAGCTTTTAATCAACCTGAAAATAACCTGAATAGTGCATTGAAGCATCTTTGCTTTGGAGATATGTCAGGAACACTTTCAATCTTATCTTTGCTGGAACAGCAGGAGAAATGCCACTGAAATAAGCCCCGTAATTTCTCCTCTGTAATTATACCTGTCACCACTTCCGATGGAGCTGATATAAATAGCCAGTTCTGCCTTCTGTTTGCATTGTGCTTTTTTTAATACAAAACAAAAAGGAGAGAAGCAAACTTTCTACCCCATCTCTGATGGTAAGACCAGCCTAAGATTGTATAAAATAAATGAAGCATTCACGCACTACTAATTTGCTCTGTATTTCTAAGCTTGACACTGTACACAACATGTTACTGTTGTAAGTAATCTTGTTTGCTAAGAGTAATTGCCTGTAGGATTTACATCACATGATTATGTCAGAGATGATGAAACCAAAAGGCAGGTATGTTAATGTATGCTTTTATTTTTGTATGCCTAGTGTCTACTGTTAAATCCACATTTGTCTGGAAACAAAAGGCAGGCCTGTGCCAATGTGAAATGCAAATTGCCATGCTTTAGTCGGCATTCATCTGAAATCCTCGTGTAAGCAAAGGGGAAGTCGTAGCTCTTTCCTAGAGTTGTGGAAGTTGATGCATTCCAGCAGAGAAAAGAAATTGCAGTATATTTCAGATTGTTCCAGTCTGAAATATTGGGACAAATTTGCTAGTGGTGTAAACTAATGCRGCCTAGTTGATATCAGTGGAGCAGTAGCAACTATGCCAGATGAAGATCTTAAAAGTTGACCCGATGACCAAATAATTATGGTTTGCACTGGGATAAGAGAGCCCAGTGGCTTGGCTGGTCATGACTGAATCTTACTAAATGCCAGCAGCTTTGCTAGGRCAGCTATCTTCGTGGATTTAAGATCCACTGTACAGTTGGATCCATAAACTACCTCCAACCTCACCAGTTTCAGTGACAAATACAACATGTAGTTCTCTGACCTTGCCTTTGATAAGCAATAAGCAGTCATAAAATACATTAATAAATACTTTAAAATAAAAACCCTCATGTAATTTCAGCTCCCTCTTTGTTCCCAAAAGAGGAAAAATCATAARGGGAAAAAATCAATTCATGCATTTATGAAGGGCGTTCAGATGCTGTAATGATGATGAGTTATCACAACCAGAAGAGACTAGAAAGAAGAGAAACAAATGAGAAGAGAGGAAAGATTTGTTTATTCTAATGACAGAAGTTTAATAGTTCTTAAAATCAGGGTTTTTTTTAATTTTCCAGCTGGTAAAGAGAGCTTTACCTATCAGTTAACACAGCAATCAAATCTGTGCAGAATGTGGTCCATGGCTTAAACCACAGGTTTCACTGGGGTTCAATTTATATTGATAAGCACCATTTTCATTCTCTTCAGGGGTCCCCAAACTAACCTGAAAACTTGTGATAATCATTAAACAGCCAAACAGCAGACACATTCCCACCCTGCTTACACAAGTAACATGAGAACATTAAAAATCCCCATTCTTTTCACAACACCCCCTTCCATGCTCAAGTGTGTGGTGCTGTCCACCCAGCTGTTTTCTGCTCTCCAAAGCAAAGATGTCATTCTTCCATTTGTGGCTGAGTTAAAGATTGCCAAAATTCAGCTAAGAGGTGTAATTAAGTATATGTTCCTTTATGTGCATTGGAGTATTCGGAGCCCCACCAGTGACTCAGGTGGGTGCTTGCAAATGGGAACTCCCCCATCTCTGGAGAAGTCGCTTTCACAGTCAGGTCCTACGGTACAACACAATAGACATCACAAACCTCTCAGCACTGCTTCCCTATTTGGATATTCTCAAAAAATAACGCTAGGGCTCAAAGCTTGATTTGTCTGAACAGCTTGGTATCCATAAACTCATTACAAGAATCAAGGTAGCGTTTGTTATGCAAGAGACAGAAAGAAAACAGGGCCGTTGTGCAAAGCGTCAATTAGGCCTCTTAGTAAGCCATAGAAGTAAAACTCCTCAAAACAAAATTGCATTTGCAATGCAGTGAATCATGAATGATGCTGTACCAGGTGTCAGGGAAAAAAAGCAAGAGCAGAAGATTTTAGCTGTGCTTTGTTCTGAAGCAGTTAAGTGTCGTCATTTTGAAGTAATTGAAACAGCCCCAGTGACCCTTCTGCAGTTTTGCCTAGCAAAACTGTGCATCCCAGAAACCGATTATACTGCTGTTGATGTAATCTAAGGTGATAAACAGGTGCTAAGAAGCTTCGACTCAATTTAAGGTTGGAGAGCCTGCTCTAGGAATCCTGCTGCCTTATGTTTGGGGGGGGGCAGCTGAACCCCATGGCCAGGAAGGGAAATTCCTGGATGCTGTGAAATGTTAAAATGCCTCCCAGTTAACAGATAATTTACTACATATGCTAAGCGATTTTAAACAAGACCATGTATCAAAGCTGCTGGGGTTCATGCAGTTCATGGGGTTCATTCTTTTTTTTTTTTCTTTCTCCATTTTCACAAGCCTATTTAGGAATGTCTCCAACTGCCCCTGTCTTCTGTAAGATCTCAGCACCTCTTTTTCTGAGATCTTTCTATCGATTTTCACAGGGTGCCAGCAAGCTGCTTGCTTTGGAGGAGGGCTCGCTTCTTTCTTTAACAGCTTGTTTTCCCCAGTGCTTGCCCTGGGAGCTCAAGGGATCCATCTCTCCTACTTCAGTGCTAAAAGCTTGAGGGTTCTTCTCCAGGGCTGTGGCCTTCTGCAATACAGGCATAACGCTGACAGCCCAGCTCTGAATTCTTATTAAAAAAATAGCACCTGCATAAGAAAGATTAGTTATTTCTGAGAACTTGTTTTAGCAAATGTCCTTACCATCTTTCCCTACTCATTCTCRGCACTGGCTATGACCCTTCAGCCTGTCCTCTCTTAGGATATGGCTTAAATAACATCTTATTGAGCCCTTAGCCTGCTTCCAAAGAATAACAAGACCATATTGACTGATCAGAGCATGCATGGATCGGAAAGCCATTCCCTCCCCTCAGCAGCAAATGAGACCCTTTACCCACCCTTGATATTTCCTTCCCACTTTTCAGGACAACATTCCTTGTCACTTGACAATGAGCTCAGCAGGGCCTTGGCTAATAAAGGAGGCAGCAAATCCAAGACATTCAGATGCCACTGGCTGTGAGGGAGGTAAAGCCTATTGCTGTATTGCCACCCTCCTTTGGAAGCAGGTGCCCTTCCACACTGTTTCTCATGCAGCCCTGTTTGGAGCTGCCTCCAATGCTTTCTGCCTTTTTTCTTCTGGAGAGCAAAATAGTACAGTTCATGGATTTTTTTTTTTTTTTTTTTTTTTTTTGTCCCACCAAATGTTACAAATACACTTCCCTGAGCACTCTTTTTGAGGAATTGAACTTGTACAGGTTACTAAGCTTTGGAAAAACTGTAGAAGCCCTGGTGGGTTTGTAGAGCAGAAGAGTCATTGTAAGTGATGAACAATTAATGTATGTGAATGTTAGCTATTTTCTGCAAGAGTTAATTGATACAAATGTACAGAGAGTGAACATGCCTACTGCTTCACTGCATCTAAGAGCTCTCAACTTGGACCATGAGGTGTATGGCAGAAGCTCCYTGGCACTGTAGCCTTTACTGGGTTGATTGAGAAATATAATATAATACACTTACAGGACAAACTCATGAAACTTACAGGTTCTGGGAATGTTTTGCAAAAAGCTAACAGCCACTTAAATATGCATGAAAAAGGAGCACAGCGTGACCCTTATGAATAGCAGCAAATCAAATCCAAGCTGTGTTTCTCCAAGAACAGAGCCAAGAAAACTGTTTTTTTTCATTTATTATTTTTACCAGCACTTTTATTTAGTGGCTCTGAAAAGAAAAGTAGTCCATGCAAATTTCTTCTGTACAATATTGACTTGAAAAGCAGGGCCGTGTACATTTTATTTATTACAGTGAAGGATTATGGCAAAGGCTTCTCTTGCCTAAGTAGTCATATAAAATTGTCCAATTGCTGTAAATTGTCTTAACACTCTCTACAACCACTGTAGGTAATCATGCCCACAGAGGAGCTCATTCCACCTATGTGAGGAAGGGGATGTGTTATCCTGAGAAGGGAACTGTGGTTGGAATCTAGATAACTAACATAGACTAGATATATTTTGTTAGATGGGAAAAATCTTTTATATGACTTGTCTGCCATCACACAGCAGAGCTGTGATGGAGTAGCAATATGAACTCAGCCCTTCTGGTCTCTAGTGTGCTAGTAGCAAAAGTAAGTTTGGAGAAAATACTAGTCTGTCACTGAGTGGAAGGGATGAGCAAAGTCAACCCAATGACTGGAAAAGGGCTAATGGTATGCTGATCCTTGAGAATGATCTACAGTGCCCTGAGTCATCCTTCTTGTCTGTCAGCCTCATCTCAGTCCTTGGAAAGATCATTTGTTTTGGAATTTGGTTCTACGGGCATGCAAGGCAGAAGGCAACTAGGAACAGCCAACACTCATTTACTAAGGGCTGATCATGCTTGACCAACCTGAGATCCTTCTAGGATGAAATGACTGGCTATCAGAATTTTAACTTCACTAACGTTTTTGACAACTCCCACAGCATTCTTATTTGTTAGCTGACAAAGTATGGGTTGGACAAATAGCCTGTTAAAGCCCAGTAGTCCAGCTAATTTTCAGGCTATGAGTAGTAATCAGTGTCTTGAACCTCCAGTTTACACCTGCTGTCAAGGAGAATACCCTGTGGGTCATACTGGAGCCAGTAGTGTTCAACATTTACACCAACAACTTGCAATGAGAGAAGGCATCTTTGAGAAACTTGTGGACAACAAAAAATGGGGTGGCGGGCTTGATATGCCAAGTGGTTGAACTTCAGTTTAGAGGGAACTGGGAAAACTTGAGGACTGAGCCAAGAGAAATTGGAAATTCAACAAGACAATAGAACTGAACTCTTTTCCCTAGTGGGAGGTTGCACAGCAAGGGGCCAGTGTGCATTGCAGCTAAGGAGGTGGACATCAGGAAAAACTTATTTGATAGAGGGTGTTGCAGCGCTAGAGCAGTTTACCCAGAGAAGTTGCGAGTTCTTAATTGTTGGAGCTTTTAAGGACTCAGCTAGATGCAGTCACAGTCGATCTAGTGTTGATAATGGTCTTGCTTTAGGAGGAGTTGGATCACATCTAGCGATGCCTTCCAGCCAGCACTTTTCTGATTCTCTGAACAAGCAAGGGCAGTTTATTGTATGTTAGACAGGAGATCAGACTCATGGTTGGACAGAATTATTACAAGCCTTAAGACTGACGAATCTATTAATTCAGAGAATTACAACTGCCAATGATGGACACTAACAGGAGCACAGTGATTCTTGATGGAGCTACTGTTAGTGAAAGATCCTTACCAATAAGGCGAGCGAAAAGTGATGTGAAATGATTCCTTAAAATGTGAAGAAACTTTCTCTAAATAAGATGAGTTTCAGATATTTCTGTAGAGATTAAGTTGTCTTTCAGGTCATAATTAATATTCAGTTGGCACAATTAAAATTTTAGCCTTTCCACTATTATCAAGTGGCCAGATCCTTGCACTTCTAAGGTGGAGAAAACTCCCCTTTTTGTCTGAGAATCTTGCCTAGCCAAGGACTCAGCCTTGCCTATTTAGAGCTCTGAAGTCAGGGCAAAAAAAGCCTGTGCAATAATAAAGACATCAAGATTGCTAATGACAAATCTCCTGGGTGTTTGGCAGAGAAAACTTGCATGTAAAAAAAAAAAAAAAAAAAGTATTTTGTTAGCAGCATTTGTGAATAACAAACTAGCGAGGCTACTTTGCCCCTAGGATGCCATGGAGACAGCTTTTACGCCCCACTATTTGTCCCTCTCATAATAACTGAATTTTGAAGAGCTATACTCTTTTTTACAGCTTTCCTGAACTCTCATGAGCAGATCTAAATAGTGGGTGTAGAAGCATTGGAAAGGATAAAACATCTCTTAAACAGTTTCTTCTTCATTACAAAAGATATTTCTATTAAAAACTACCAGAGAAAAAAGGGAACTGACTATATCTCAAGAAAAATGATACTAAATAGGAAAAGATCTAAAACTCTTAATGAAGCAACAGTCTTTCATTTTGTGWTCTGAAACTTTTTTGGCTCAATGTCATTTACATTAGTCTTGGCAGAGCAACATAACAAAACTGAGCATCTTCTGGGCTGGAAAGTTATAACATTAATTGACTTGTATAAGCCTTTCTCTGTACTCTGCGCTTCCAGTCCTCCTGAATCTGTTTTCCTTTACGTATCCTTTGGGTATTTCACTTTTTTCCATAAATGTCCCACATATTGAAACTCAGTTATTTTTCAAAATATGTATATTTGCATGTGGCTGATGTGGGAACTATTTACCCCATACCAGGATTCAGCCTTCTTGCAAAACTGTGCAGCAGTGACCTAGTAGTTGACTAGCAGAGGAAATGTTCTGGGTGGCATGTCAATTTTGTAGGTGTTAACTGAATTTTTAAATTCCATTAGGATTACAGTTCCTCATGATGTGATTGTTAGCTGAGTAGGCCATGTTTGTTCCTGTTGTATAAATAAAGAGGCAATGAAGGAGACAAATTCATTTCCGTGAAGACAGTGCAGATATAAGGGGGGGAGGAAAATTGCAGAGGAAGGATGATCCATTGTTCTGGCACACTTTTAGCACTTCTAACCTTTCTTACAGTTTGCTTCTTGCTTTTCTTGCCAGCAGAAATGCATTCTGTTCACTTCTTCATTTCTCTATTTCCTCCTTATGACCTTTAACGGAAACTCAATTAATCTATTAATAAAAAGTTGACAGTAAGAAAACAAATTGCTTTGTCTTCTTGGAGTGTTAAAAAGGATTTGTATAGCACTTGTCTTCCATTAATGCAGCATTTGAGGAGTCCAGATGCCTTGCCATAAGTCCTCTCTCTGAATCTATTAACAACCTTAAAAACCAGAAAATAACATGAGAGGGAGTTTCTTTTTGTTCCGAACACTGGGTGTTTCATTTCCGAGAGATTTATGTATCGATGTTCTTTGAACCCATCTTTCAAAATACATGCATATTTGATCATCCGGAGAAGGAGATGTGACTAATGATACAATCAGTGTTGTAAATGGTGGGCACACTGAGAAGCACATCTACTTTGCACAAAATCTCTTCTGTTTTATTTACAGTTTTCCTTACTGTAATCAGGGAGTGATTCTGTTGTGGCCTTTTAAGATCCTTTCTAGCACCTCTCCCTTTGTGCATCAAGCTTTCTCCATCACTTCTGGTCTAAATTTCTTTTATGACCCTCTTCAAACCTGTCTTCTGTTGTTTCTATTGCTGTGTTCATCTCTGCAGCAAGAACTGTATTTTGCATCTTCTCTGTAAGGATTTAGGATTTGGCTTGCCAGCTCTTTACTGTCCGAAAAGCTTCACCAAATTCCTCCACAGTGCTGTTGGAAGGTGATGAGGAGTAAAAGAAATAAAACTGTTTCAGAGATGCTGCTTTTTCCTATATGACTGAAAAATTAGGAAAGCATCTAGGACCCAATCCAAAAAACCTACTGTGAGTCTTTCTGTTGACATTCACAGGTAGGGAACAGGCTCTTCTAGCTGGAGTGAATCCACTTTGGATCTTGCATGGGCTCAGAGGTGCCACTCTCTGAAGTACATACCTGTATCTCTTGCTATATTAAAAACTTGATTGTCCAAGCAGGTCACAGATAGCTACCTAAAAATAGCTGTGACGAAACTGGGTTTTCATGGTTATGCCAGGAAGGGTTTAATAGGCATAGTTAAAGCCTGCTACAGAGTGACCGTTTGCTGTTCATTTCTCTTGTGTGTTCTTCAGATCTGTTCTTGCAAACTCCAGCTATTCTTAGAATCATAGAATCATTAAGGTTGGAAAAGACCTCTAAGATCATCAAGTCCAACTGTCAACCCAACACCACCAAGCCCCACTAAACCATGTCCCTAAGCACCTCATCTACACRTCTTTTAAATACCTCCAGGGATGGTGACTCAACCACTTCCCTAGGCAGCCTGTTCCAATGCTTGACAACCCTTTTGGTGAAGAAATTTTTCCTAATCTCCAATCTAAACCTCCCCT
>JAYKAV010003155.1:2594990-2728423 GCA_035582835.1 Phoebastria nigripes | reverse complement strand
CACACTATTTCTGATACAGGCCAGGATGCCGTTGGCCTTCTTGGCCACCTGGGCACACTGCTGGCTCATATTCAGCCGGCTGTCGACCAGCATCCCCAGGTCCTTTTCCGCCGGGCAGCTTTCCAGCCACTATTCCCCCAGCCTGTAGCATTGCATGGGGTTGTGGCCAAAGTGCAGGACCCGGCACTTGGTCTTGTTGAACCTCATGCAGTTGGCCTCGGCCCATCGATCCAGCCTGTCCAGGTCCCTCTGCAGAGCCTTCCTACCCTCGAGCAGATCGACACTGCCGGCCAGCTTGGTGTCGTCTGCAAACTTACTGAGGGAGCACTCAATCCCCTCGTCCAGATCGTTGATAAAGATATTGAACAAGACCAGCCCCAAAATGGAGCCCTGGGGGACACCGCTCGTGACTGGAGTTCTTGGTGCAATGCAGGACAGCTTCCGAGTAGGTTTTGAAGGAGGACGCTTGGTGTACCCCTTATAAATTTCTTCTGGAAAAAAACCAAACACGTATTTGTAAAACAGGTCCAGTTCCTTACACAGATCTTCACATAAGTGTGCTCCTCTGTTTCTTTCAGTCCTGCATTTCTCCAGCAAGAAAGCTGCTGTCTATGCTTGCTTGCATCCTTCAAGCCTCTGTGAGACAGTGGTCTCCTCCCCCTAACAACATTAACAGGAGCTCATTCACACTGAGCATCCTAGTAATTTGTTCCTTTGCCTGCATGGCCGGATTGGATCAGTTGTAGGGGCACCATCCAGCTCAAATAATAGATTACCTTGCTACTTGCTTGTTTGCTGCTTGATGTAATTAAGGTAAATTTGCATCTCCTGACTTCTTATGCTACACAAGAACAATAGCAGCTAATGATAGCAGTGCTGTGGCTTTCAGATTAGCATAATATAGCAGGTTTTTTTTGCAAGCTGGCTTGGTTTGGGGACCCAGACTGGGTGAATGTGGCAGATGATTTCTGCTGATGAGCTAGTATTTGCTGAGCTTTTGAATTTGTTTCTGGAGAACGTTATACTTCCAGAGCAGCAGGTGAGGAACCCTTGGTTGATCATATATATCACTGGCATCTCTAGATTATATTAAGCCACAGTTTCCCAAAAGGGGGGACAAAACTCTTGAGATATTTACCCTTTCACCTTTAGAAGTGTTATTGCTGTGACAGAACAGCTCCATTCAACTGGTAGTACCCTTGCCTCTGGGCTGGGAGGTCAAGAGTTTGTCTAGTGTTGTGGCTGAAGCACATATCAAGGATGACACTGCAGTGTAGTAGTTAAGGAGGCTGCTCCTCTATTAAAGGTGATGTTCTTTAAATGAGATGTTAAATCTAGCTCCTTCAGCTCATCCCTCTTGACTGGGGAGGCAGAAGTTAAAAATCTCATGACACTGTTCCCACAAGATGATTTCAATGTCTTGGCCGCTATTTCCTCTCTAATAGAAACTAGTTGTGATACACAAGAYAGAGCTAGCATGTCCTGAGTATGTGCTGGCTGCCAAAACTGCTTTCACAGTCTTTACACTACAGGTGTTTTGTCCTTGGATTGTCTATCTTGAATACAGCAGGGGATCCCTAAGCATAAGAAGTGCTAGGAAAAGCCAGATTCCATGATGTTTTGTCCTGTGAAGGACAAAATTATTAACTCTACCATTCACTGACTCTTTCAATATTTTTGACTACTTATACTGCTTGAAAAGAACAGTCTCTAGAGTCTGCCTTAGACTTCCTTAGATATTTCAGGCAACTCTCAATCTACTGTGGACATTGGTTCCTCATGTGTAAAACGAAGATAATATTTTTCTGTCTCGTAGGGATGTTAGGGGAATAAACTCTACCAATGCTTATGACGTACATATGGAGACCGTAAATATGAGACTATAAAAGCCTGTTCATAGCCTGACAGAAGTGCAGCATAGCAGAAGACAATAGTTTTGCTTTCTTGGTAAATTGCCAGACCAAATAACTTTTTTTTTTTAAACACATACATTGAGCATACCAGGCATATATTATTTGTCCCGCTGACATTAAAAAAAAAAAAAAAAAAAAAAAAAAAAAAAAAAAAAAAAAATCGGCAGCAACTCCTTGGGATGCAGTTTGGTTTTGGAGTAGATGGTATTAGCTTTATTCAAACTCCTTGTGAGTATGCTTCAAAATGGACTCTTAAAAAAATATTTCTCTCTTTCTTTTAGCTTAAACAATCTGGTTAATTCAACACAAGTGAATTGTTTCAGTTGGTCCAAATATACATTTTTACTGTTAAACTAATCTTTCTGATTGTTTCATCATAATTGTAATATTAATCTTCTGTTTTGAAGAAAGAAGTGACTTGGTGAGTTAGGGGTGTTTTCCTTTAAAACCAAAACCTTTCTCTTTTTACTTGGAATGTTATATTTTCATGGAGGATCTATTGTTTCTTTCCAAAAATAAAGAGCTTGTAGGGAGTTTGCAGAAATAAAGATCACATCCTGCTGCACAGAGCTGAGTGCTGAACGGGAGCAGGTGACAGCCTGATGCTCTGTCACGTTTCAGCAGAAGGGTTCAAGCAGACACTCAGTGGTGAGTGCATGAAAAAAGCCATGTAGGTGGATGAATAGGTGCACAGGAACAAAAAGTGCCATGTGTTGCGCTTCTAAGTGTTAGAGCAATCATTTTATCACTCTGGATGTAGCACTTATTGTATTCTTCCTCCCCATTTTCATTTAAGATGAGACACTGTGCTAAAGTGTGCATTGGTTCACGTGCATATTTCTAGATATTTTTGCCCTGAAGAGGGCATGCTGGATCAAGTGCTCTTATTCTGTACCATCTCTCCCTTCCAGTATTTGTTTTTCTTGACTGATCTAACGGTGTTTGTGCTATTCTGAGCCACAGATCCCATCCAGTGTGCAAGCATGTGGAGGGAAGCGTGCGGTGGAGTGCATGAAGGGTGCGTGCAGGTTTTTGGAAACGGCATGAAAGGAACTGCCAGGCTTTGAGTATTTTTTTTAAATTCAGGCCCACTTGTGGGTGCTAAGTACTTGAATGTCTGGCCAGGAATTCCTTTGAAAATCTGGCCAGRTTTTGCCATCTAGGAGTAGAGAACGAGCGCTACATCTGTGGTTCCCAGCTGGGGAGGCAGACCACACCGGTGAGGTGAAACAGAGGGTCCAGGAAAATAAGATGTGATGGTCTTGAGTCCTGCAGGCACCAGCAGCTAGCCTGCCTCTGTGCTGGGCTCCCAAAGCCCAGGGGCTGAAGATTTTGGAGCAGAGACAGAGATGGCTGGATGAGGTTAATCATGTGTCCACACCTGGCCATGTAGACATATGCTCACAGTGAAAACAGGATTTTCCTTGGATACTTTTTCACTCCTTGAACAAGGAGAGCCTACATAGCACGGTCCTCGTGATGGGAATGAAAGTGCTGGCTGRTAAAAAGGAAAGGGTGGTCTTACATGAGTCTATGGAATGGATGGTTGTGGGATGTGGGGAGTCTTTCTTGTTCCCCATACTGGAAGTATGGGTAGGAGCTGCTAACCCAACCAGAGCACTGCCATGGAAGAACCTGCCCTCTGCAAACTGGCAGTGATAGCACTGAACACCTAAGTGATGAGAGTGAAGCAGAATCATTGCAGGGATGGGTTTATGCATTTTCAGCATGGAAGTTTCAAGCTTTGATGCCACCTTCTAATGAGTGGGAACAGGAATTTTTTCTTTCTCAATAAATCCGTCAGAAAACCACCATGCTGGGTTTTACTGTGTGATACTATACCAGAATGCTGTAATGACAAATTAGAGAGATTGTTCAGGGATCAGGAATGGTGAGTGAAGCAGGACAATTTCCATAGTATTTTCATTGCCCTTATGTTATATACAGAATAGCACTGTCTAACACTAATGCAGTGAGGTGHGTTAGACATGGGTCCTGTTAGCCCAGGAAGGAACAAAATAGAACCAGAAGTGACAGAGGAGCTTGTTTCCCATCAAGACCAACCAACCATTACCACATTATTGCTGTATTTGATTTTCCTCATTTAAATGTGTGATGGCAGCAGTTTACACCAGAAATCAAAGGTGATTATTTTTCCATAGAATTGTCAAGCAGGGCATAAAGCCGCCTACTACTGTCCTGACAAATGTGCTTATTACTATCAAAATCACCAGTAAAATTATGAATTATATTTTCTTCTACAAACAAGAGGAGCTGAACATAAAGGAAAAGGCCTTAGGTTGTTGTATTATTTAGGTGGTGTCTGCTGGCATAATACTATTGCAGGGATTAAATTTGCTGTTCAAGGTAGGTGCTAATTTGTGTTTGTGCATGTACATTATGGTTATACACATGACAACCACGTACCCCTGACCATACTAATTTATTGGTGGCTACTAGTGAAGAAAACAAGAACCTGATGGAAATATCCTGTTTTGTGACAGCAAAATCTAGGACAAAGCCTGTGTCCACTACATATGATACTATGAAAAAAAACATGCTAGGACAGCTCCTAGGTGCTTCATTTTATTTAATTGCTCTGCTAATTTTCAGACCATGAGGAAAGGCTGGGATGGAGGTGAGCCAGGGGTTGGACTGGAACAGGACTGGGGAACCCACAGCCCCTCAGCCAGATTCAGGTTGCAATTTCAGATCATACAGCTAGCAGCAATGTGGGGTTTGGATTCTTTCTGCAGGGTTTATTACTGAAAAGTTTTGAAGTACATGTTGATACAGGGGCCACCAAGGGTGAAATGAAGGCTTCTCCAGCCCCCTACAAGAAAATGGTCTGCTGCTCTCCAAGTCTGAGATAGGGAAGGAACTCTTACCTTGTAAATCCAGGGTCTTTGCAGCACAGTTCAAACTGAAGGGGAAGTGCAGGAAAACAGCAGCTGCTCATCCAGCCTGGTGATACGGCTGCAGTGTGCTCAGACTAGATGAGGTGAACAGATTTCAATTCTGCAATGCAGCCATGCATTCCCTCTGCAGAAACCTGCCTGCCTGATTACACAAGCAAAGTGAATTTTACTCCAAATCTCAGAGGAAGGATAGAAGTTCATGAAAAAAAGTATTTGAAAGAAACAGAAGCGCAGACTTTTGGGGACTGCATACTTTGTGCCTGGATGATCCATACAGATGTGTCCACTTAGCAAATTTGTAGAAGASTAGCACTTTGTACCACTGAAAATTTGCCCTAAGTAGGGACATGATTCCAAAGACTTGAATTTGTTGCTATCTTATTTAGACATTAAACCAAAACAACAGAGGTTGGGAGCTGTACCCCTAAACTTATAGGCTTCTGTGATAAGCACTTTCAGAAGGTGATTCTGATATTTGCAGGGGTTAATTACCTTCTGGAAATGTTTTTTGCCATGGAGGACTTCAAACTCTGGCTCTCTGTGCCCAAAAGCATGAGGATTGATGCCAAGCCTGCTAAATCAGACAAGGGGCAGCAGAACTACATACTATCTAGTATGCTGCGACTGCAGTTACCCTTCAGAGGAAGGAGGGAAGGCACCCTCAGGGATGAGTAATCCCTTGAGGTCCTGCATAACCTATGGAGATACTTATCTGGTTTGGTGGCCCACAGAGGGAGTCTGGGGCAAGCAGATGTCTAACTCGGGCACTTAAAGCAGGGCAGCATATTCTCCCTTCAGCCTGCGAGCTGCCCTGTCTTTGCAGCATATGCAAGGTCTCAGGGAGGATTTGCTGCCTTGCAAACAGAGGTTTGAAAGGACAGGAAAGAAGTGGAAATAAATTACAAGCCTGCCCTAAAGTGTCCTTCCTCATAGTAACTAAAGGCTGCCAGTCCCTGTCCCCCTATCAGCACTCTGCAGTTAACATTGGTGCTTTTTTAACAACTTACTGGCAGCTGTGAGGGACTCAAAACTTAACAGAATAAAGCCAATTTCTGGTTTTATTTTTTTATTGCATATAGAACAACAAGGCTATGCAAAAGGCTTTGGCTGTGTGTTCGTGTTAGATGCACTCRCCTCTTCAATTAGGCTGGGGATTTTTATCTCAAGCAGTCAGATGGCAAGTCCATTAAAACACAGGGTGGACAAGGATGCATAATTTGCTTAGTGCTGGAGTGAATGGTGCTGCTGTGAAGGCTCTGGCTTTGGTGATGAATGTTTCATGACCCAATGTCTGGAGAATGGGACACTGACCACATAGCAAGTGGTTGAAAAGAAAATTGCCCAAGTTTTCCTGGTTGTTTGCCCTGAGCTATATGTTGCAAAGCACTGACAAGTGCAGCTGTGAGTTATAGGACTGCTCTCTGCTTAAAAAGAGTGGCTTCTCTGACAAGGCTATTCCTTCTACCAGAGACACATGTTGTACAAATTCTGCTCTGCAGCCCCAGAATCATAATGCAAGTTCTTGTAAAGAAATGCTAATAGCAACTCCTGCTTCTACAGATTGCTGACCACTCAGACATGGTAGGAGAAGTTGTGTTCAGGTTACTCCCAAAGGCCAGCAAAGATGGAGATCCTGTAGTGAGCTTAGAAGCTCCAAGGATGCTCTTAGTGTAGGTGCAGAGAGAGCTGGCTGAAAGCGTATCTAGTTTCTTCATACAGGAACATTGCTGTGAATGTTAAAGGAGGAGTTTCTTGCCAGGAAGGATGTGAACAAAAACAGTGTAGGCCCCACAATCCAGACGAAGTATTTTCTGCCAGCAAAATCATGTGAAAAAACGTCTATCTACATAGCTCAATGCAATTGCAGGGGGAAACCCAAGCTGKCTCTGAACACCTAGAAGTGGTATTGTTATGTTAGCTGGGGCACTGCTGAGAATCTTATAGTCTGTTTTTCAGTAGAGGCAACAAGCCTATACAAAGCACCTTGCTAACTCAGAGAAACTGCTTTGAGAGTCCAGGAGCAAGCGTRTTTGAACCTAGCTGAGGTCCTTCTACCTGATGGTTTACTGTGCCATGCAGGCAGAACTCAAGTTCTAGCTTTTCTCCCATCTCTGTGTGTTTTTGCATGTACACTGAGTGTTTGCCTTCTCCCGTGCCAACTGTATGAATAGTGTTGAGCACTCAAAACATCCTGAGAGGTCTCTGTGAGAGGAATTACAGCGGAGCTCAGAGTGATGTATGGGGAGAATGGGTCATCACCTCCATTTTACCTGGGAGGGTCAAGAGACATGTTCRTTTATTAAGGTCAGGCTGAGACCCAGTGTCCCCATTTGTTGGGCTGTCCTACCTTCTGCTAAGCAGCTGGTGACAAGGCATACTGTGGGGGACCCAGCAGATGGTATTGAGGAATGGTGCATAATGAGGCATGCAAGAAAGTGTGGGAAGTAGGTGCAATGGAGAATGCTGCCCAGATACTGCTGTGATCCTCTCTCAAGTGCTAATATTAAACACATAGCAAAAAGACTCCATGTGCTCCTCCCCAGTCTTATACGCAAGATCCTTTGCTCTTCGAGAGAACATCAGTTGTCTTCTCCAATCTATTCTTCTACAGCTTATATTGGAATGATTTAATTGGTTTTAATTAACCCTAATGGGGGGGCACATCTGCCACTTGCCTGAGACATCATAATGAAAGAAGGGTCTACACTGTGGAATATCAGAGTTGCACTTGTCCTCACTAAACTAAGAAAAATATCAACAACCAAACCTCAGGAGAGAATTCATCATCTGCCAAGCACTTGAGCACAGCTGTATCAGGTCTCTCYTGTCACTGCCTGGATGATTAGTGACATATCATTTGTTTGCTGCAAAAGGCATGTAAGTTGAGGGAACAAAGCCAGTAATTAGAGCAACACAGCTCAGATGAGATGTGTTCTGCCTGAGCATCCAAACCAAACACTTGGCTCTGCTTCTTTGGATGGCATTTCTCCTATGCCTACCCCAGAACAGCAACCAAGCTGATTTCAGGCCAAGGGAGGAGAGTAAAAGGGCTAGTAAAGGGACATCCTTCTGCTTCACACTACTACTCAGTGTTTTATATCTACCTCCAGACAGCTAAGCTTGCAGGTGTCTTGTGAATTGAAAATATACAGCTAATTTCAACTATATAACCTTAGCATCTAGTGTGTACCAAGATTTAAGAACTCCCCATGAAGAAATTCATAACCCAAGAATATAGCGTACATGTAGAGTTTTGAAATGACTGTAAGCCCTGCAGCATGCTCTGAGAAATATCAGCTCTGGGCTTGCTTGAGCCAGTGGAAAATGAACTGTAAAGATCAAGAGGACTAGTGCAAAATTTCTAGCATCAGCCTTCTCCGCTTCAAACCAGATGCCCTTTATTCTGATTTTTCTCAGACAGTAGCAAAGTGCTCTACTATCACAGTAAGCTTTAACAGAGCCTATGTTCCATCTATGTAGGCAGATATTTATCAGTAATAGTCAACATCTGAACTTTTTCCAGAAGTCATATGGCCACTGGAACTGTGTGATCTCTTTAAGGTGCACCTAATGCTTTTCACTGGCTTTAAGCATTAATTGTATCTTTCTTGCTAATGTATCTGGCATCTCTGTGCATTAGACAACCATTTGGAAAAGATGTTTTTAGCTTATATGGTGTATCCTAGAAAAAAGACAAAATGTTCTGTCTATTGCTGCTTTTAAGAGAGTCTTCTGCTCATAGATCAGAGAATGTTTAAATTTAGGTGAAAACAAAAATAACAGCTGYACTTAAAGACAAGGATGAGCAAGTCAGAAAGTACAAGGCAGTACATGTTCCTTAAACAATCAGCTGCCTCTGATCCTCTCAAAATTCTTAATGAATGTGGTGGATGTGGTTCTTTAATGTAATTGTCATTTAATGTCACTGAAAGGTTCACCAGGGGACCCGAATGACAATATAAGACCCAGCATGGCCTCACAGAAGTTCCTTCATAGCCACCTGAAGTGTTGCCATAGCAAGGTCTGCACCAGTCTCTGCTAATTCATACAAGCTGTGTGTTGCTGGCTGTACTGGGGCAGGGTAGGCTGAAATAGGTATATYTGTGCATGATTTTAAGAAGCAATTCATGCAGCAGAAAAACATATTACCAGGCAAGGATATACACAGAAGTATAAACAAAGCAACCAAAAACTCTGAGAGATCACGGTGTTGCAAGCTGGGGATATCTGCAGCTTTGGCCAGGGGAAAGACAGGAAAATAAAAATGGGATTCAGAGGGGACTTAATAACTAGGGACAGGGAATACAGATTATTGGCAAAACTGAGGGCGATTAAATGGAGATTAGGCTAAGACGGGTTGCAAAGTTAGCCCTAATTATAGGTTTGTGTGAATTTAGTTGTTTTGTAGCTGACAACCCAGAGGTTTACTAGAATCAAAATCCACAGGACTTGTGTTATTCTTTTGAGAAATTGCTAATGGGATGTTCAAGCAAAATGGTGCTAACAAGGAGGATGAATATTTAAGTTTGAGTATTGGACTGGTTGAACTGGCAAACTTAAATACTACTTTGTAGCAGAACAGTGAATACAAGGCAAAGCGGCCCCCTTAGCTAAAGTCTGGACATTTGCAGAAATACAACTAAAAGATTACTTAGGTCTATTTTAGTATACCTAAATGTGCTTTGCTATAGGCAGATACCTGTCTGTACTTCTCTTCCTTCCATCTGGTGCGCAAAAGAAAAATAAATCAGAACAACGTCTAAAAATCTCCCGATAACAGTATATCTAAATGAGATTCTCGGAAACATGCCTTGACCTTCAGCCATTCTCAGTGATTGAAAATATTGGTTTCCAACACTTCTTATTTGCACTGAGTGAATGAGAATATTCTCTAAGTCTAAAAATTCTCCATCTTCACTGAACTTTTCAGCTTAGTCATCAGTACAGACCTGTTCTCAGCCAAAATAATGCATTTTGCCACCTAAGAAATGACAAGCAGTTGAAGAAGTACACATCACTTGCTGACCACGTGCCAGCTTTTTTCAGAGGCAAGGGCAGTACTGTGGGAAATGGAAGAAAAATCCTTCTTTTTTTTTTTTTCTTGCACGTCTTTAAGGACAGGAGTTGGCACTGTTGTAATTGTCACCAYCTTCTCCATTGGCCACAACATGCTGCATCAAAACCTGCTGAACTGCTGTGATGCTTCATCATTTTATATTTACTGCTGTTCTGCTCCAGGGTTTGGCTGCACTGGAGTAGAAGAGCAACCTCTAGAGTTACTTGCAGTCCTGCTTGTTCCCTACCTTAATCTAATCATAAAGAATTTTCTGAACTCTGAATGACTGTTGATGATTGACTGATATATAGCTTTTCACCCATTTTAGCCATGTGAAAAGCTGATGCAAAGAGCTGGAGACCTGTTTTATGCCCTGAACAAGATACCAGATCAGATCTACGGGTGATGATGTAGCTCTGTAAACTGAGAGCAAAGCATCAAATGTATGCCGTTGCATCAGAGCTGCAGAGCAAAGTAACTGAGCAAAATATCACTTTATCATCAGAGAAGAAATGCAGTTGTTCTGAGTGTGCTTGAGCTGGCCACAGGAGATTCAGTGAGGTTAGTCAACACATGTCTAGGTAGCTAATTGGTACTAATTTCTTCCAAGTAGCAAAGAACCTAGAAACTAACTGCGATGATTACTTTTCAATGTCTTTTTTTTTTTAGTGTATTAGCTGGATTATTAGTTACAACATACRTCTCAGAATGGCATCTTGACCTCAGAAATTTCAGTTGTTGTTACAGGCTGGAGAGACCAAGATTTTACAAAGATTTCTTAAAATGCCAGAGGACCTGGCAGTGTTTACTTCTAGCTGGAAGATTCCATTTTGAGCCTAGTGGGCCTCTATCAAACGATTCATTTGGCTAGTGACAAATAAGATCTGAACCCAACAAAACTTAATCAAAATGGGATAATGCCTGCAATTTCAGTTCAGGCTCTTGCATGGATTTAGGGTGAGCTTTTTGCTTTCATAAGCTCTCAAGTGTCAATTTTCTCTCTCTTTTTTTTTTTTTTTTTTTTTTTTNTTTTTTTTTTTTTTTTTTCCTTTTTGAAATTCCTTCTGGGCCTGCATTATTGCTGTAATTTACTTCACTTCCTTTCACGTAGGGTTTTTTGTCTATAAGAGCCCACTGTGAGTGACTGTAGCTGAGATGTTTTGTAAAGTTATTGTTGAAAAAGAACAGGTATTTAATTACCTGTCCCTTCCCATCTCATTTCTTCCTCTTCTGTAAATTATGAAAGTAATTAATCCCCAAATCACAATAATTTTGAGATGATGCTTTCTTTTTAAATTCAAGTCTAGCAAAAAAAAAAGGAAAGCTTTTTTCAGGCAGTGATTTGTTTGCCATTTTCTCTTCTGTGACTTTTTTCTCTCCCATCTCCCTTCCCATTTGTTTTTCCCTCGTTCCAAAGATGAGGAGGAAATTACATCTGCCTGGATCACGGTCCAGTTTTTGTGTAGCTGCATTTCAGTGAACCTTTTAATACTTGCTTCTGAACATCCCCAGTTTTTCATCCCTGAAGATTAAGAGAATGGTGGGAGATATCCCAAGTTTTAGAATTGGTTACTGGGAGAAAGAAGATGGACCAGGCATTGTGTGAGCCAACAACAGAACCATGCTGGGGTTTGCATTGCCCAAGATGGTCCCGTGTGCTCCCCTTCTTGCCTGAAAGCCTGTGGACAGCTTGCCCTCCCAGCTGCTGTCTTTTGGTTTGGTTTGAGCTTGGGCTCAATTTGCCACAAAGGTCAGATGCCTGGAGAGCATTTCACTGGGCTCTTTGTTTCCTGGCAAGTCTGTTTTCTTGGGAAAGAAACAAAAGCAGCTCTCTGCCAGGTTTCTATGGCTCCCATGTCCACATTGCACCACAGCTGCCTCTCAGGAACGAACCAGCCAAGAGGGATCCCATTTTTTTTGCTGGCATTGTGTTTTCCCACCCTTTTCCCACTCCATTTCTTTTCTTGAGTCCTCTAATTTTCTGCCTTTTGTCTTTGATTGTGTAGAGAAAATTGGACAGGCTTCTATAGCCCATTTTAAAAATGAGGTGTTAGGTTATATTGGCCTTCAATGAGAAGATCAATTATGTATTTTAAAGTAAAGTGGCAACTTGTGTCCATCAGCCTCATGTAAAGCTACTCAGCATCATTAAATGGTTGCTGTATGAAGAACTAGCTGACCATTAGTTGTACTTTAAATAATCATGTTTCTCTAATGCACACATTATTTCATAATAGAAAGCCTTAGCATATTTCAGATGAAAGATAGTATGAATGTATCTTCATCAACACTGCAATAATAGACTAGAGAATAAGCCAGGATTTCAGTTCACAGCCCTTGTGATAGCCCAAATCTAGAGCTAAACATTATAGTTCCTCTCCAGGAATTTACACCGTGACAGCTACGTGATCATGCAAATAGCTGTAGGCTAAGCTCAGTCAGATGATATTCAGTATTTAATCTTCCTCTAGGAGCTCTGGGAAGCTTTGTCTGAGATATGGTAAGATTTCACTTCTCGGCTTACACGGGAAAGTRGAGTTTTACTAAGAGATCAGAGAAGCACAGTAACTAGAAAGAAGGAAGGCCCATTTGGGTTAGAGACCCAATTTGACTTCATCTTGGGTTTGCTGTTGCTGTGGTCACTGTGGATGGCACTGATTTCACATGAACACCCACTGTGTGGTACTACCTGAGAAACAATTTCCAGCAGCACCCAGTACTAACTGGTCACTAAACTATAAAGCCAAACCAATTTTGAGATGAGATTCCTTTGCATGATGCTAAATGAAGCCATCCTGGTATGTACTGTGCAATAACCGGTGCATAAGGAATAACATTGACAGATGTTGGCTAGAAAAAGCTGCTGCACTTTTGCCATCTATTGTATGGAAACACTGTTCTGTTAAGTGTCAGGCCCTGATAGGAGCCGTTGCTGCGTTTGCTCATGTAACTAATTGGCCCCGGTGTCTTCTCTGAAGACAAACAAGGTGCAGTGTGGCAAAGTCTGTGAAACCCTATGTTCATGCTGATCTGCTGCTAAAATCGATGGTTGTTGTAATTCCCACCCATTTCCCCTGAAAGTTTTACTGCTACTAGATTGCCAAAATGCAGTTTTGTGTGGGGAATGGCCTTTTACAAATGTGAAATGAATCAGAACCAGCCACTGCTGGAAGATTGAAGATCTTGGTGAGGATGTGCCCATCTGGTTGCCTTTCCCCCCTGCAGTGAGAGAAGGACTGTTCTCAGCCAGRCTTGCAAAAGGCTCCGGAAGGGTAGACAGAAGGTCCAGGCTAGCTGTGCTATATATCGCCATGTAAAGGCAAACCAAGAAAAACGCCAGGAAAAGCAGCAAACCCAACAACAATACAAAAACACTCCCAGAAAAGCAGGACAGTGGAAGGGGCTATCCATTAAAAGTAAAGGTGTTTGGTTTACTGGTCGCAAAGGCCAGAGAAATGTATCAAGGCCTTTTCAAATAAATCCCTGAAAGAAAGCGTTGACCTGTTGAAGAAGAAAGTCTGATAAATGAATACATTTCATGTGTATGGATCCAAAACGTATCGCATGGTAGCAGAGTGCCTTCTCTCTCCTCCATATTTTTCATGGTTATCTATTACAAGAATAGATATATGTGCAGTGAAAATCAGTATTTGACAGGTTTCTGCTGTACAGTAGACAACTTTGCATTGTGGAAGGATTAAAAGAAAGATTTTTAAACACCGTGGGTATTCATCCAACTTCATTTTAACTACTTGAAGTCCAAAGAAGCCGTACACCAGCCTTTCTTCTTTCCTGATCTGAAAGAACTTGGTGTTGGGGAAATGGTGAAGTTGATCAGGTTAGTTTGGTGTGAGATATCCTTGGTAAATCCATGTTGCATATCATCCCATTTTCTAATTAAGCCTGTGACTGTAAGTACATTTTCCTTTGAAGTTTGCTCTAGAGCCTGGAATATTACTGAGATTACACTAACAGGCCTGTGTGCAAAGCATGTTTTCATCTTTTGTTTATATGTAGGCAATATATTTCCCATTCCCTTGATAGGCTTCTTAGGTGTCCATGCTCCGGGGCCAGTGATTTTATAAGGCAGTTGTATTATTCTTCTGGCACAAGAAGTATCTCATCTACTGCTCTGAGACACTTACTTCCATCTTAAGTCAGCTACAAGGCCTTGTCTCCATGTTCAGCTCCTCTTCTTTCTCATAATGATACATTTTGGGGTCACACTTGTATTGTCTTTACCTTAAACCTCATACTTTCCATGCAATGTCCTTGATTCTTCTATTTTTGTCCTTTGTTTACTCCCACGTCAGGGAAATTTCTACTATTTGGCTTCCCCTGTGTGACAGATCTCAGTCTCACGTATGTCAGTTCTGACCTTCACCCTACCCAACAGGACACAGCTGGCTTTTTGCTGCTGCTTTTCAGCAGAACCAGCCCCGTTTTCCCTCTTCACTCCTTTGTAGCCAAATATTGTCACGGAAGAGGTTTCTCCTTCTCTACTTATTCAGCTCTCCTGCACCTCTTTCTGTTGAGAAAGCCAAAGTGAATTGAAGGGACTTCTTTCATAGAGTGCCTGAGTAGCGATGAGAGGACAGGATTGTTAGTATTTTCTATCCAGGAGCTGACATAAGCATCTGCAGACAGCAGTCTTCCCACTACAGTGGGCTTTGTTTGACATTTTTTGTAAGTCATGGCATGGGAGAAAGGATCTGCAGTTAATCATTGTAATCAACCCCTACAGCAACTTATTGCCTCACCTGTGGTTGTTTATTTTTAAAAAAGAAAAAAACACACAACAAAATTCCACAACATCTAGTGCAAAGGATTCATGCTTATAATAGCGGCTTTTCCATGGTTTAAATGACAGCACTCTGAAATCAACAGTTCTCTCCTCATATTTAATCTAAACTTCAGGTATTTTATCTTAAAAGTAATAAATGATTATTGAAAAATAGTTGACATAGCATTGTAATTTATGAAAAATTGTTACACAGTTATTACTCCTAATTTAATGTTTTTAAAATCGATTACTATTTAACCAACAATACCTACCTTATGAAATCCAAATGAACTTTCATGAAGCATCATTTCAAAATGGTTGTGGTACATGCAGTGTTGCTGTCGCTAATCCAGAAATTCAAGCCTACGTACTTTCTAGTAGTAAGCCATACAAAATTGTGGCCTTAAAAATAAAAAAAATTAACTTGATACTTTAAAAGAATAATTTAAAAAATTCCTTTCCTTCTGACAAACAAGTGGTAAGCTGATAATGTCTTTGGGGTCTCGTTGACTTATATCACCTGGGTCATAGAGAAAAGTCACTTTCTCCTTGAAGAATCCCAGTAAAATCAGTAAGACTCAACCAAAGCAATTGTTTGACTAGTTGGTGCCCTTATGTGMAATCAGTCTGCAAAGCAGACTTGGTTGCTAGACAGAGACCAGGCGCTACAATTCTCAGTGTAGAGCTGGATGGCAGTGAATGCTGCRGGCAACACACAGTGGTGCCCCATGCTGAGTGTACAAGAAATGGTGGAAAGCATCCAAACTCCTTCTTGATGCTAAAACGTGACAGATGAGAGTGCTTTACTCCTGCAAAGACTTGTCAGTACCACACAAGTTCTTGCAAGATTTCCAGCTTCAGCAAAGTGCATTCTAATGCTCTACAATTTCTTGAATGAAAGWGGGATAACTTGAAGATCTCCATGAGATTTCAAAGCAACATGTGGTTTGAAAGCTTTTCTCTTCTTTTCTTTGTCCTTTTTCTTTTTTTATCTAGGTCTTTCAGACCTCAGTTTGAAGATGATGTCTAATGTAGCCCTTCCCTGATGGCAGTGTAACTACCTTTCATTCTTAAATCACAAATAATTATTTATGTAGCGGTAGGTAACTTGTAAAAATAATATAAAAAAAGGCTCTGGGTATTTTTAGCTGATGGCTTGCCTTCACCTCTTATTCCTTCATAGCTGAAAGCTTATGAGAAATGGACATATTAAAAGATGCYGTAAACTATGTTTTCAAGCATTCATAAGTCTTTCAGAACAGTTTTTCTAACCTCTTTCCTTAGCATTAAACTCTTAAAATCAGCATAGTCTTAGAAGCYCACCTTCTGTCACTCCATATTTTCCATTTGCAAAATCTGAATTTTCCTATTTTCCAGGTCTTTTGCTTGCAAGGCACGTGGATTAAGACTGTGCCACTTGTTTTAGTCCTGTGGATTTACACTAGTGTCACAAACATGCTTGAACTTAGCAGGAGTGTTCATGGTCCTGAAACGTCGCTTGTGTTCACTATAGCTGGAGATGCAGCTGTATGGAGGAGGGACAAAAAGAGTTTACATGATATCGGGAGTAGAAACAAAACAAAGTAATTGATTTTCCTTTCAAGTCTTGAAAATATTCTGGTGATGCTTTGCAGTCACATGAGCTGGAGTAGTAGCCAAGTTGTAGTGGCAACTCCCAAGCCAGAAGACTTTAGCCTGTGCCATGTCCCCTCTGTGAAGGAAGGAAATTTCCTATACAGGGTCAGAGGTGCACTTCAGGAGCGTGACGGGAACCTTCTTCCTAGGAATGCTCTGGATCATCTAATTTCAGCATTGCCCCTCCATAGCATGAAGACAGGGAAAGACTGATATGCTGAGCTGGGAATTAATGTTTCAAGCTGAGATTTGTACCCAGTGCAAGTTTTGCTTGGAATCTAATGGGTAACAAGTCAGCATAAATGATCATTAACTAATGCAGCATTTTACCAAATGGACCCATTATGCTTCATTCTGTTGCATAGAGTGCAAAATAAATTCTGGATGATGGGACATACTCTTAGGCGAAGAGGGAATTTCAGGGAAGAAAGAAGTCTGTGTTAGCTGTCTTTGTTTGTTTAATAGCAGATTATAAAAAATTATTATCCCAGGCTAAGTTATGGCATCATACACCATAAAAATACACAAGTAACAGATCTAATTGTCAAAGCCAACATTATACTCAGTAGTTATAGTTTGTCTTAATACAATTCTAAGTCTCACRCTATTTCCCAAAGGCAAACATAACAGTAAGAGGGAGAGAATCAGATGGCAGGTCAGGAAGTTTTTGTTCCACATGGGCTAAGTCTGTGAGTTTTGTCCCAGTGCCACAACTGACACGATGGCTGATGGCAGACAAGGAATTCCGGGGGTGGGGGGTAATTTTTCTGCCATGAAAGCACCTAATGATGTTGGTTTTGCGTAAAGAGCATTTGCAGGAAAGGGCAGGACCAAGTGCAGCTCAATAGGGGTGGCAAGGCTGTGAGATGGCATGCTATTCCCMTGTCTCATTGTGCACTGGACAGTGCAAGAACCAACAAGTAAACCCAGCACAGGGTCCAAGCAATAAACTGGGACTCCAGCACAGGCTCTGTTTTCAGTCCCCTTAGGAAATCCATAGATTTCAAAATCAAGTTTTTTCATCTCTAATAGCAACAGACTCATGAGAGATTATAATTGTTGATTCCAGTGGTATTATTCCAGTGGCAGAGAGAGAGAGAGCCTGGAGCCCTGAGTCACAACTTTTTAAAATACGCCTGACCAAAAGCATTAGGAAAGCAGTGTGTCAAAGTCTTTTTCAGTTGTTTGCGCTCTGGCTTACTGAAAACAAGCCTTTGTGTACCTAAAAGTCACTAGTATTTCCATGTCCCATGCAATTGGGCTGAGGTGGAAGGGGCTGTCACTTAATTTTTGTCTTTGCAACCAGAGTTTGTTCCTGGAGCTCATGTGGCTGAATGTTAATATCCATATGCCTGGTGTAAGCACAGACATATAACAAATAGGTTTGCATTACTAGTAATCTCTTGGTAAATACTGGATSCCTTTCCAAAGGTTAATTCTATTGCCTAAGAAAAAGTATTGTGTTTTAGTGTGGGAGTTGCTAGGTGAAAATATGTACCTTGCTGATGCCTGTGATTCTGCTGTCCTGTCTGGAGATGTGGTTAGCTCTGCAGGACACCACATCTAATGGTGCGAGGTGCTGTGCGAGGCGCTGCATGCAGTGCAGGAGGCAGAGCCTGCCCCCCAGGAGAAAGGCTGTATGTACATTGGAGGCAGCAGGAGTTGAAGTCATGGCATGGGGATGCTTCCTTCAAGTTTTCTTAGAAATGATAGTCCAGGTCCTCCAGTTCTTTAGGTTCTGCTGCTTGTCCCCAGGATCAGCCCTTTGTGCCACAATACGTGAGCCTCTTCTGAGAACATAGCCCATCAAAAGGAGAAAAGACACGATGGGGGCACAAGCAGATACTGCGTTTTCTAAATGAGGTTCCCTATGTTCACTCTCTGTCTCTGGGCAGGGTACATTAATCTCTCATGTTCATCAGGTGGCACATTAACTGAAAGAGGCCCTGACAGAGCACAGCCTGGCAGGAGCACRCTGTTCCCGAGTGGGCAGAGAGCTGCGGCTCGGGGATGAAAATTTTTTTTTTTTAAGCAATTCTGCTTTCAATTTCACATGCAAACTATACCTGCTACGAAGGAAACGAAATGGCCTGTTGAGAGGAGCAAAAAATGAAGGGCTATTTTAAATCACACTTAAAAATGTGGTGGTTCTGATAATTTTTTCTTAACCCTTGAGTCATAGGCAACTACAGATATGCTGGAGTTTCCCCTGAGCCTGAAAATAGGTTAAGACTGGTAATAGTCAAATAATTGATTATGCTTTAAATTAGTCTGGCTTCAAATTTCATTCTGCATGAAGCGGGGATCTTACATTACTTTACCAGGAAAGTGCCCCCTGACTCAGAATAGCCCTGGATAGCAACAGACTCCCTGCTCTGTGGCCTGTTTTTGTCCGAGCAGGGCAGGAGGCCATCTGAGGTTGCTGCATGTACGTGCTGCTCTGCATTCATCACCCACCCTTGGCTGCTGCAGGGGCACAGGGAGGAAAAAGCTTTGTGCCCCTCCTGTTCCCAGGAGATGCAGATGGGGAAGCAGGGCTGCTGCCTGCAGCGGGAGCCCTGCCTGAGCTGCCTTTAGAAATGCTCAAGGGAATTGGATCTGTGTATAATTTACTCTTATGTGGGGAAAGGAGTATTTGCATTCCTTGATTCTGTGCATCACGCTTCAGCCATGGCAGCCTGGACCACAGCTTTGATTGGCTCTTTGCTTTTTCTGGGCAGTGAAAAAGGATTGATCCCCTGATTTAGCCACCTTAGTGGTCTGCCTAAAATGGTACAAAAACCTCTCCTGCCTGGTGCAAAGGGGAGAGGTGGAGCAGGAACCACTAGCTAAGGTAGTGCTTGTGCTTGAGGATTTCCTATTCAGGAGTCAAATAGCAGGTTTGGTGTTCTGCTCCTGGGTTCAGCTTTCACCTACACTCAGCAGCCTGTCTTTGGGGTACATCATGGCAACATCCAGCAATGCAAAGGTCCAGTACAAAAAACACTCCACAACGACCTACACATCTTCAACAAGCATTTAAAAGACTGAAGGGGCCAATGGCTCTAGTCAGACCTGAGCTGCAGCTTGAAGGCTTCACAGTTTCTACAGAGCCTGTCAAATCTCAACGAGAATCTAACATTCAAAAGGTTCAGTCACTGCAGGCTGACTAGAACAATAAGCCCAAAAGGATATTCTGTAACAGGCATAGCTCGGGGCGTTGGACTTCTAACCATTTCTCTTGATGTTTGACAGCTGCAGCAGCACACATCTTGCTGCATCTTTCATGGGTGGGAGAGGTCTTGCCTGCATGGCTTCTCACACTGCCTAGGAGCGTATTGGAAAGCAGTGCTGGAGAAGATCCTCTAGCAAGGAGGAGAGCGCCATACTGCAAGGAATCTGTTTCTGTAACAGGAGGGGAAATAGTTTCAACTCACTGTTTCAAGCTTCTGTGTCACCAAGAAGCTCAGGTCCTTTATTTATTATTTGTATTACAGTAGCACCTAGAGGCCCCAAGTTGCTAGGGTCTGTAGAGCACTTTGTAGGAGACAGCTACTACTCCTATGCCATTATAAGGTGACAAAAAGGGTGGGAAAGGAAGGGAGAAAAGTTACCTGACTGAGGTGCTACGGAGGCCAGTAGCAGAATGGAAAGTAAAGCTCTAACTCTCTCAGGGGATGCTTGTGCTGTCAAGCACTGGGGTCACAGCATTTCAAGAAGTTACAGTGCCTTCAGCTCAGCTATAAGAAATTACTATCTGCTCACTTCTAGCCCTTCTTCAGCAGTGGTGTAAGCTAATCCATTTTATTTCACATTGCGATGGATTAAGTCTATTATCATGATCTGGCTGAGGGCTGGTGGCGTCTTCAGATGTGCTCACTTGACCATCTGTCATCAACTGGCCTCTCAAGTCTGAGCCCAATTCAGTGGCTGCACTGCAAAATTTGCTTGTAATTTTAGTTTGGAAATTTTCTTGTTCAGTTCTGCCTTGACTACAGAATAGCCAACTGTCTTCACTCCAGTTTTAACATGCTGGAACCCTGCCAGTTTCTTTGGTCAGAAAAAGATGCATTTATTGAACACAATGTGGAAGAACCACTTCAGCCATAACAAACACCTCTGTGTGAAGTATGCACATATGCACTTCCTGGTAACATGGGCCAAAACAGCTCACTGCTTCTCCCATCAGGTGCAAAACTGGCATTGACCCTGTTGGGAGGTGGAATGGGACTTAAATGTATATTTTGATGCATTTGCTACAACTCCTCTGAAATTCTACTGGCATTTACAGTAATAATAGCTCTTTCTGATGAGAGAGGTTTTGATGATATAAAACTGCAATCTCTGCCTCTCAAAAACAACACTTAAAAACTATGCAGTTTCTTTTTCTTACCTGAAGTTTCAGCACCTTTATAGGAAATATGAGCTGTAATTTCACTGATTTCCTTCCTTAAAATATGTTTTAAAGGGAAATCAGACCTCAGCACATTCTGTAGTTGTTCAAAAGAGTGCAGAACTGGCAGTACTACAATTTGAATGTTATCTTAAAAACCTGACAAGAATAGGAGTAATAGGTGCAAAGTCTCTCTATTTAGCTTCAGCCACCACCAGTGCTGAATTTATCCTTGCAGCATTCTTATGCAATGCAGATTAAAGACCCTCACTGTTTTGTGACTTGGTAACTTGAGCACAAGGTCCTGCCCATGGTCACAACAGGGTCCTGCACAAAGCTGGAGGCACCATGATATTCCTGGCAAAGCCCAGCAGAAGGATGAGACCTGCAGAAGATACTGGCCGATCAAACGTTTTTTTTTTTCCCCAATCTTTCCCCATCACTTTACATCAGTCTTGTTCAGGACAAGTTCATTAAACGCATCCTTACAGTGATTAGCTCTCTGTTCTCTACCCATTTCACCCTTGTCTGCTTTCCTGATCCTGACTAATGCAAAGCCAGCAGTGATTAGGAGAGCCCTAATAACCCTGCCATCCCCTTGAGTGCAGCATGATGCTCCTGCTGTTGTTAAAGGCAGACCAGCAGCACCTGACAAGCCCCTTGCCAAGGCCTCCCTGGCTGACAGGCATTTTGGTGAAGCCCTGTGCTTTTTGCTGCCTTATGGGTATTTTCACTGTGGAGTTGCTCAGTGAGGATCCTTTTCTTCACTGTTGTGAGAAGTGGTAGCAGGAGAAAAGGGATGGTTTTATTCCAGACTGATTTGTAGACCTTTCAAATGAAGGTGGACACTGGGCATCCCGGAGCTATTGGCTGTGCTATGGCTTTGCTCAGATAACTGAGCTGGAATCTCTTCCCAGATAGGAGACCTCTCTGCCAAGGTAGCGCTCTCCTGGCACACTTGGCGTGGTTCTCCAAACCAGCCACAGTTGATGCAAGCATATTTGGGGTAAATGCCAAAACGTTCAGGTCCTATTTCACAAGGAGCAGCAGTTGACCTTTCTTTTTCATATTTTCTCTTAAAGTGGGAAGTTCCAGGTCCTTTAACCATTTAACCATCTTGTTGCAGCCTAGACCAGAGAAATTTGAAAGGATCAACCCCAACATTAGCCCATTTCTAATTAGCCTTGTTGCCATAGCGACTTGGGGGTGTTTATTAGCATCAGCATGGCAAACTGATGGAACTGTACAACTTCTTTTGCAGCTGGGAAATGTGAAAAGTGAATCCCGCATTGAATCATGCTTGCAGGTTTGACATTCAAATCACAGTCATTGTATGCTCAGGGAAATGACTGTCATTCCTCACACGCAGTGTTTCACTTTAAGAGGAAGATGGCAGGGGGTGTTGCAGAGAAAGAAAAGGAAAGAGGAAAAAACAACCTATCTGAGGCATTGAGAAGAACGTTAAAATGCAAAGGAGCTAAAGAAATTCAGATACTTTGTTTAAACTAGAAAAAAATAATAGAGAAGTAACTGACCCTGAAGCAGTCAGTACTGGATGTAGACTCTGCCTCCTTTATTTTCATATACTGAAGAGCTGGGATATTCCCAAGGACTTTCTTATGAGGAACATGGAAATGTGCAGAAAGTGGCTTCCATCCTTTATTGATATTTCCTCTTTACTACAAGGAGTTGAAATGTGTGTATTTTTGATCCTGAATGTTGTCATGGTTACAGGGATACTTGGATGCTGCTTTTTGCACCCTATGAAGGCTGCCGTGCTCAGTGTGTGGTGGAGCGGCTGCCCGTGGGTGCAGTTTGAGGCTGGAGATGGTGGGGATCAGCCCGACCACCCAGCCAACCTCGGGCTGGGAACAGCCAAACCTGGAGCAGGGACTCCTCGGGATGGATTTCAGTCCTGGGAGGAGGGATGGAAATTATGTGATCAAGMTCCTACCACTCTTACAAATGTCTACTAGGTAATGCTCGTGAAATATCTACTCACTCCCCATATATACCTAGCCTTGAATATTTCTGCGTAAGCTACTTTTTCACCTGGTGGTTTGATTAAAAGCTTTGCTCCTGTGGATTCCAGGACTGAGGGCTTTTTTTCAGCATAGACTTCATTTTAAGCCATAGTCCAGAACATTGTACGAAGCAAAGCTGCATGAAGGAGAAAATGCTGGTGCTGATCTCCATAATGTCACATCTGTTTGTGCATCTTGTGGAGAATCTCGTGTCTGCCTGCAAGATCAAGTGGTAGACGTACTGTAGAAACTGTTGACTTTTCACTGAAAAATGGCAAATGAAATATTTTTGGCTGAACACCCCCCTCGCCCCTGCCCCATATCCTTTTTTTTTTTTTTTTTTTTCTTCCAGGTTTTTAGCCAGAAGGTTTTCAAATTTTTCAAACCTATACAAAGGAAGCACTAGGAAGAAAATTATCTTCTATCAAACGCAGACAGGCAGAAAACGCCAATTTTCTGAGAGGATTTTTCAATGAAAGGTTGCAATTTTCTGTCAAAAGCATCTTCRTTCTTTTACCAACTACATAAAAATGTCATGTCAGGTCTTGCAGCACTTTCCCCCCACGTACAGTGCAAATGGAGATTCATAGGATATTAAACTTTTCGTTAGTTTTGAAACCACTTTGGGGTGAAATAAGGACCCTTGTGAGCAAAAGACAGGGCTGTAGGTTGGAAACAAGCAGATTTGTGCTTTTTCACACTAAGCTGATACATGGTCTTGTGCAAATGACTGCCTGAAATGCTTTCTTTCCTTTTACTCTATGTAGACTGTCAAGTTGTTTGGACGCAGATGGCTGTAYCAAACCCAGGACACAATATGGTCTGCAGACATGCTTTGTGTTCATGATAATCTGGGGGGAAAAATAAAGCATAAATGAACGGGGGGGGGAGAATGAATGAACAAAACGGTATTTTCTGGAAGTTGTTAAAGCTTGAAGCAGTGAGGTTAGTCAGTGAATACACACTAATACACAAGTACCATATCTCAACTCGCCACTTGAAGAAGGAAAACYGTGGGTGGAAGTAGATGGGAACAAGTAGGGCACCCTGTTTTGATGGACAGGCTTAAGTACGACTGTAAGGTCAAGAGACGGCAGCAGTGCGATAGTTCAGCCTCCCACTGCTAACTCTCCTTGCCTAAGGTTACAGGCTTGTCTGAGTGCCTAGTAATTAACTGCTGCCCAGGTATGAATGGGCCTGATTCCCTCGTCACCTACACTGCTTTGTTGAAGGAGAATTGAGTCTAATAATTGGGGACAGCGATTTGTCACAGTCACTTCGATGAAAAGTCTAAATCTGTTTATGGTTAAAATAGCAGATGTCCTGAGTTCCTCTCTGAAAGGGGCAGTGGACATGTGAAAAATGCTTTGTGGGGCAATGAAAATGGCTTTTCCCTACTTGACAACCTTTTGGTGACTCCGCCTGTAGTGGCAGGTGAAAGGACAAGCACTATTTGCTGGTAGTGGGATCTTTGCACTCTGGCTTTGTACATCGCAGCTGCAGCCCTAGACTGAGAAAAGCCAAATGGAGGAAGGGCACGAGTGGTTTTCTTTGTCCTTGTATGCTGGGGGGCCCTTGCGGTGGCAGCAGGTTGGCATGTGGCCATGGACATTGGGGCTCCATTTCTATCACTGCTGCTACCACGGCTTTGCAGCACAGCCTGATCGCGGGCCAACTGCTCGTCTCCAAGAGCTGTCTTTGTACACCTCCCTGGGTGAAAGGGATTTTGCTGCAAAGGGTTGTTATCAGTGCAGGGATCAGTGAAGAGGGCGAGGGGTTGCGAGTGATAGGTTGCCTTTGCAGATAATTGAAAGCATGTCAGAAATAGAAGCAGTATTTAAATCTAGAGTTTTTGTGATTCTTCTCCACCTGGTGAGCCTGGGAGTTACGGGAGGCTGTGGCATGGTGGAGAATTAACAATTCTGATGAGGGATGCTGCCAATTTGAATTGCCTATTTGGAGACCAAGGTAGGAGGGGTGTCCATTAGCCTGTCTCAGGGATTTCCTTTGTCTGCTCCTGGATTGTCATTAAAGGAGCAAAGCAGCTGAAGAAATGCGTTCAGAGTGCAAATACTGGTATATGCCACCCAAAAGACCTTTTTTTTTTTTTTTTTCTTTTTTCTTAAGCTGATCTTATTATTGCAAAGTGCTATCAGACTAGTTTATACTGCTCTGCATGGGGCTGCTGGTGAGACAGTAATGAGGACAACAGCAATTGAAAGCCACTTTCTTGGAGGGCTGTGGCTTGCATGAGGACCAGGAAGCACCACCTTCTCTGTGATCACAGGGTGCATCCCCTTCTCCATGCTGCTCACAAATAAGTTCCCACAAGGGAAAAAATAGAAGCTGAGCGTTGTACTGCAAAGCATCAGCCTCAGAGATCTCTTGAAACTCCCACTTCCAACAGGCATCTTTTACAGGCCTCTTAAAGGCCTTGTTGAAGGTAACAAGGTCATATACTCTAACTGGTCGAGTCATTAATAGTGTGGCCAGCAGGAGTAGGGAAGTGATTGTCCCCCTGTACTCGGCACTGGTGAGGCCSCACCTCAAATACTGTGTTCAGTTTTGGGCCCCTCACTACAAGAAGGACATTGAGGTGCTGGAGCGTGTCCAGAGGAGGGCAACGAAGCTGGTGAAGGGTCTGGAGAGCAAGTCTTATGAGGGGCGGCTGAGGGAACTGGGACTCTTTAGTCTGAAGAAGAGGAGGCTGAGGGAGACCTTATTGTACCCTACAACTACCTGAAAGGAGGTTGCAGCGAGGTGGGTGTTGGTCTCTTCTGCCAAGCAACTAGCGATAGGACGAGARGAAATGGCCTCAAGTTGCGCCAGGGGAGGTTTAGATTGGACATTAGGAAAAATTTCTTTACTGAAAGAGTGGTTAAGCATTGGAACAGGCTGCCCAGGGAAGTGGTGGAGTCACCATCCCTGGARGWATTTAAAAGACGTGTAGATGAGGCACTTAGGGACATGGTTTAGTGGGCATGGTGGTGTTGGGTTGACGGTTGGACTTGATGATCTTAGAGGTCTTTTCCAACCTTAATGATTCTATGATTAAGGCATGTCCCCTTGCCTTCCTTCAGGCCTAGCCAAGCCAGCAACGAGGGGAGCTCCTGCCTGGGCTTCCCATCTCTTCCAGGGCAGAAGTCGCTGTTTGTCTCCCCTTCCCTACCCCTGACAGTACCACCTTGCAGCCAGTGCAAGGATGTCTGGGAAGCTACTGGGGGAACAACGTGTGTGTGAACCTCGCTGTGGAAGCTCAAAGCTTCTCCAGAATCAGAGAACTCATTGATTCCCCACGTTGTTGTCGTACATGCACATGTGACTGTGGAGAGTATCTTTGGACCACTTCTAATGACTAGTGCAGGGGAAAGAGTTCCACCAAATGGGTTCACCTGTGCAGCCCTCAAAGCCCTGTTGCCTGACACTTTAAAAACTGCCTGGGGGATTTTTATGTGCAATTCCCATTAATTAAAATTAACAAATACCAATGGGCATCTAAATCCCCTATGTGATTTTGAGAACTAAACCAGCGTTCTCTGCCAGAGAGAGAGGTGTACTCAGTATCGCTCTCCTGACCTCAGATTTTCCCTTGGGTTTGCTTGCACATTCCTTACAAGAGACTGACGATTTCTCTGGAACAGCCCCTGCTCTTTTATAGTGCTGCAGTAACACAAAATAAATATGAAGTGAGCTGATTATATTCCAGGAGCTACAAGATACCACGTGTCAGATCCAAAGTGAACTGACCTTTCCACTCCCAGGTGGACAGCTCTGACCTTTTGTGATGCTGATGAGAAGCGTGGAAGAAATCATGATTAGGGGAAAAGCGTGCTTTATTAATGTAGGCAGAGCACAACAAACTCATCATCTGAAGACCTGCCTCTAGGTGGTGGGACATGAGAAAGAAAACCAAGATGTGCGTCCGTGTTGTGCTCTCATTATAACACTAATGGGAACAGGACAGCAGAGCTAAGAAGAAGACAGCAGAGATGCGTGATGGGGAATTATGCTTTGCTGTAGAGGCTTTCATGCGGTGACAGTTATAGCAACAGCAGACCAGGTTCCTACTGGCTCTAAAGCCTCTTTATAATGCTATTTTACAGAAGCGGTATTATTTGGCAGTGGAAGGCGGGAAGTCCTGGTAACTGCAGTAACACCCAGTTGAGTTTGGTAGGTTTAGCATTGCTACGAGGTACCAAGGAGCTGTTAATGAATAGGGTTATTTTTTGAGGCATCTGTTTTTGTCACGGTAACTGCGAGGCACAGACACTCCCCTTTGCAGGTTTGGGGGGAGGAGGGGAGCAAGAAGGGTTTTTCTTGTACAGCAAACATAGCTTCAGAAAGTGAGGAGGCTGGCGGGAGGGGAGGAAGGGTGGGGGGAGAGCAAGCAAGCACATATTATATTCCAACTGTTTCCACGGTGACATTTCATAATCGCAACTCTTGGGGGAAAACGCTTCATTGCAAAAGCTGGAGGAGGCAGGACGGCTTTGCGGATGCAGCCTGAGAGGGATGGCTCTCCCAGCACCTGTGGCTCACCATCCGGAGGACTCGGAAGCAGGGGCCAGCTAAACTCATGAGGCTGTAGCGCAAGCCCTGGGCAAGGAATTGAAATGCATAGCAATCATCTTCTCCTTCCTTTTATTTCAAGGATGAATATTTATAAATAAATATGATATCATCACGCTAGATAGGAAGTCTAAGTATCTTCTGTTTCTTGGCAGGAATGAGGAAAAGAGGGATGTAGAAAAGAGCCCATAACATGTACATAGCAAAGCATAGTCAAATAGCTGAAGGCAGCCTGTAGTTAATGAATTAGGTCACCTCTCTTTACTCTCTCAACCCTGGAGTTGTAGCATGAAAGCTAGCTCCAAGCAGATGGAAACCTACCTTTTCATCACTAGGGCTGGTTGCACAGTGTCCAGAAGAAACCAGTGCTTTGCTAGCAGCAAGTCTCACAAATGAATCGGTGGCATATTATTCATTTTACAAAGCAGCACCATGTTCACCTGAATCGCTTCCAAATGTCTGTGGTTCCCTGTGTTGTTTTAGGCAGTGTACCACTTGCCATCATGCTGCTACAGATGGCAATAGCTCTTGGGGGCTTTCCTACGAGACGTGGGCAGTGGAGGCAAGGGCTGTGACAAATACACAAGACTTTCACGCTTGGGGACTTTCCTTTAGTTCCTGCAGCCTAGAGAGCTGCCCTGTGGATTTCAGTCCCACTTCTCCTGCAGATTGAGTGAGTTTAGGCAAATTGCTGCTTCTGCCAATGTCTCAGATGGGATAGATGCTCTTTTTTTTTTATATCACTGACCACCGGTAGCTGGATGATTGAAGCTTTCTGTGGGCACCGTGGAATGATGCTGTAGGTTGAATGGTGCTGCTTCTGCAGAGCTTAATAGGAGCACTAGGTTCCTTGAGTAACATGACTCAGTGCCACTGCCTGACAGTCCTAGACTGTAGCTGAAGCAAGTATACTTAGATGTATATGATTTCTAAAGAAATTACTGCCTCTTTATATTCCTGAAAAATCTTGTTCACTCTTTTTTTCGTGACTGGAGCTGCACAGCTCTGTGCTTTGTCTGTAGGACTGGATGGAGCTTGCTAATGATCTGCTTTCATCTGATTCCCACTCACTCTAATTGCAGGCGTTGTTACACCGGGTGGCAAACTTTGTGGTGTGCTGGGTGACGCGGTGTTTGTGTGCTGTTCTTTCTGTCTGGGTCCGTCGTTGGGAGTACAAAGGAAGTCTAGCCTTTTGTTTGTAATACAGCACTGATCTGTGCTTGTGATGTACAGAAAGTATTGGGCAAAAATCTTGATGGGCACAGAAAGTCTCTAAATATGGGACATCTCCAGAAACACACAGTGTAACAGGGCCTGTTATCATCTTTCTTATCTCTGCCTTCCAGCCTGGAAAACAGGATGATTCTTTAAAGACAACGTTTATTTCAGATCAGCGCGCTCTCATTTCTGTGGTGTCTAAAGGGTGAAGAGGAGAAATTATAGATAACCTACAGATCCTCATCCACCCCCTAAGCTTTACAGTTCTTTGCCCAAATAGAGCAGCCTAACAGCGATAGCTCAGCTGAAGACCTTGCTATTGAGTGTCTGTAAAATGCAGTTCCCCTGCCCCAGCCCATTGCACAGGGGAGAGCAGCTGCTGCTGCTGAATGTGTCCCCTTCCCCCTCCAATTACACATCTGCAGAGCTGGCAGCAATGTCCTCTGGCACGTCATAGTGACTGGCCATGCTACGGAGCCATGGAGGGCTTAGATGCTCCAACAGAGTAGCAAAAAGCTGGGACATCCCACTGCTATGGACCTCTGCCACACGTTTGCAGAAAATTACTTCATGGAATTTAAAAAATGTTTTTTGAGCTATAGAAGAGGATCAAAGACACACCTGATGGAGTGCCTCTAGGCCAGGCAGTGCTTTGACTACCTGGAGCTCCTCATTCCCTGTTCATCTTTTCTTTCAGCTAAGTGGTGCCAGTCTTTTCATTCTCCTCTCTCCAGCTCTAATGATTTTCTGTGTCCCATCCTGAAGCCTTTCTGTTCCTTCTCTGTGCTTTCTCCAAGAATGGATGGGTTTTGGATTTCCTATTTATTCAGAAACTCTGCAAATCTCAGTTTATTTTTCTTCTAAACTGAAACCAAAAGCATTTTGCTTTCGCATTCATTCAGAATTTAAAGAAAACAACTTTTCATATAAAATTACATAATGGTATTTCATATCACAATGACTTTTTCTTCTGACAGTATTTTGAGGGAGTTCAGGTTATTTGTGCATGGTCCACATGTGGAAATAAAGAAAATCTCTCCCTGTAGACTTTTCACAGGTGTCTACCTCCAGTCAGTTTTAGCCCTTGTGAAATCCAGCCCATTTATTACAGACTGCTAATGTGTGATACACCACACTATGAGCGAGACTGAGACGGTCAGAGCAGGATTTTGCGTGATTGTGTGATTCGATCCAACATAGCAATTCCTATTTCTCTCCAAGATGAAGCACGGGTAGCAATTAAGGAATGAGGAGAAGTGACGTGAATATCTGTATTGATTGCAGAAACTAGTGACAGAAAGACACTGATAATTCTGGTGATTTTTTAGGTTTGCTCTTTTGTGCGTCGACTTCCCCCTTCCCAGCTGGTAGCAGGCAGCCTGCTACAGTAGGATGTGATGCAAGGACTGGAAATTGATACTTCTTTTCTTGACTCAGTTACTCCAGTTCAAAGCTTTGATTCCTTTGACTATTAGAAAGGCCAAGATCAGCCACCCTAAAGCACAACCCACATGTTTGTTTATCTCGCGTRTTAGCAAAGCAGCCTGGGAGACGCTGAGCCAGATGGTAATGATGGGATCTGTGCAAGGCTGTTTGAATTGCGGCAATTGCTGCTGCTGCTTTTCAGTTTTTTTCTTCCTAAATCAGSATCCTTTTATCTTCCTCATTTCACGTTTGTTTTCTGTGCATCTTGGGTTTGATGCCAGGGATTAAAAATGAGGGTTGATTCGTATATCAATATTAAACTGCATAATCACCTCAATCACTATTTGACTTCATCCGGAGCATTCACAATGTTTCGGGAACTTTGAGTGAAAGAAAACTTTGTCACGTATACGAACATTTGACTGAACTATTGATAACCAGAATTTCTGATTTAGGTTGCAACCCCTGTGTCTGGCTTTTCACAGTAAATAATCCTCTTACCATATATTTTCAACAATGTTTTTAATACTTATAATTTATTTGCTTTTCCATTCAGCGAGAAAATAACATGACAGCCTGATCTGTGGCAATAATCTGGGGGGGTATTTTTTTCTCAGACAACAGTAGACCTACTGTAACTTTAATGTATTAACAGTAATTTCTGCTTCCTCTGGCGAGGCTTAGAGAAACATAAGGTGCTTTAATAACAAACAGGGATCCACCCACAACTCTGATTTATGTTTATGACTCAGCAAAGAATGTAAACTGAGACTGGGGCACAGAGTGTTTCTATAAGTAGTTATAAATCAACCATTCACCAGGAAAAAAAATGAGTACTAGCAGCCTTCCCTATATGAGGAAGAGAGCGGTTTTGGGGTTGCAGATGGAAAAGTCTTCTTTCAGGRGAGTCAGTAAAGGGGTCAGTTGGGATTCATCACAGAGAGATTCGTAGTGTTTCCATGAGTGCTCACATAGAYGTCAACCCAGYGCAGGCCTGTCTCCATYGTTGTCTATCTGAACTGTCCCTAGTTGAGCATGACAAGCCCATTGGATGGAAGTAACCCATCATCAATAGGCCAGCTGGATGGTGGGACAAACAACTGTGGAAAATAAAGTTGCAGATCTGAATTTGCAGCGTTTGATGCTTGTATTTGACTTRGACTGAGTACGCAGGTTACTTTCTTACCTGACTCCAGGAAAGCCCCTGGCCTGTTTGTCCTGAAGGCTCCCCATCCAGCCGCGCTGGGCAGCAGTGAAGCCCRGCTCGTGGGAGCCCACGGTCCTCGCCAGACTGATTGTACCCAGCGGGTGCTCCAAGCCAAAGTGTGGCATCCATTTGCCAGCTGCTGCTCATGAATTTCCAGCTGAAGGGTGCACAATGTTTTCAGTGCCACTCTGATTGACGGGTTTATCTTCCAGTCCATTTACTTACTTAATTATCCTACAGTGAGCAAGAAGTCATTTCTTATAAATATGGTAATAAGCTGATCAGGATGACAACAGAAGCACATTCTTGTACAGTTTGTGGAAAAAGCCGACATTCCCCAGTTTCAGTTCACATCAGGCTTCCCTCCTCAGCAGTCAGTAAATTAAGAAACAATATCTGGTGACCTTAAAACATCAGCCCCCAGATGTCTGGCATCAGTCAGGACCTGCTTGGAGCTATCCTCATCTCGGGTGTTGCCCCTGTCCCACATCTTTGCATTTTAGCCACAGTGGAAAGGTATGAAGGTCATGTTTCCTTTAACTTCTCTGAGTTGCTTCTGGGATGTCAAAGCTTTTCATTTGACACCTCCAGCTGCTGTGTAAAGAAGAGAGGGGCCATAGACACCTCAGGCCCGATTCATTGATGGGGGGAGATTTTTTCCACCTGATACCAAACTTTGCTGAGGCTATTTTTGTAAAGGAGATTCTACCAAAAATGATTTGGCGACTACAGTTTGTAGATGCTATTTTTCAGTGGTGTAAATAATACCTTCCAGGTTTAAAAGATTGAAGCAAGTGTCTGATGTAAAATAAACTATGTAGGCACTCATGGAAATGACCATAAAGAGCCTGAAGCATCCCTGTTTCTACTTCAGTAGGAATTTTCTGAGTAAGGATGAGTGAAGGGCTTGGCTGCAGGTCCAAAATCCCTGTGCAGGCTAAAACCTGCTTCAGAAAACATGATGGGAGTGCAATGGGCTTCAGAGCTGCTCCTGCCCCTCTGCAGCAGCTCCACATGCCAGCAAACACCCTTGAGCTGTGCTGCCCGCTCCTGCCTGGGTGATCGTGCGAGAGTGTGTGTGTGTGTGTGTGTGTGCGCACGTACAGCACATGTACGCTTTCCTAACCGTGTCTATCAGTGTCACTTTCGTGTGGGTGGCACCAGTGACTGTGCATATGTTTGCTGGGTGTAGATGTGCCGAGGGCTATCTGCACACATGCTTCCCGGTACATCGGTGCTGTGAATGGAGGGAGCTGTCTCACCCCTTTTCCTTGTTGATCACTTCCAGATTTTCCCCATTTTGGATTTCTGGAGTCTCTTCTCTCAGCACCTGCACTACGATCATTCCTTGAGAGGTGCATTATCCAAAATAACAAAATTGAGGTGAACGAGACAGGGAGAGAAATGCATGTTGACTCCATTAGCATTCATTTATGCCAAGGCTCTGCGAAACCCATATGAGAGTCTGTGTTGTTTGGAGTTTATTTAAATTAATCACTATAATTACATTTTGCTCTTTATCAAAAGCCTCCTATAGAGATTGTCCAGCTAGAAAATAAAAGGAATTTCAGAAATAGTAGTATTTCAATAGCCTCTTTAAAGACATTCAGGAGCATCATGTAAAACACAGTGGGCACTGGGGGAAGTAATTCTGCTGGGAGGTCGGACAGATGCCGAGTTCTGTTGATTTCCTCATTTTTCAAGGCTGGAGGCTTCTGCATGTGAATGAGTCCTTTGTTTTTCCAAGGCTTCTGGTACAGAAATATATCTGCTGCAACAACCGCTTATTTCCTATCCTGGAAACAATAGCTCTCATAGTGAAGGCAGACCATTCTGCTCATGTGGACAACTTCATGTCATGCAAGGCAGAGCAAAGAGGAAGGCGGCAGACAGCCGCCTCAGAGACAAAATTCTCTGGTGTGCAAAACCTTAGAGCAGAAGAGGGTGAGGACAAAGGTTCTCGCCCAGTACAGCAAGGGCAGTTCCAGGCAGAGCACAACGGGAACTGTAGCTCTGATATATTMATTTCTTATTCTCATCTCTGGCAAAAATCTTAAGTGAACCAGCTACACTCTTTAAAAATTCCTTTATAGCATTTCTTACCTTAAATTGGACAGCCTTTCTTTTTTAGACATGTATTTACTTAATTCTTTACACTCATGGATTGCATGGATTAATCCCACAAGACCTTGTTGGATGTTTTCTGTTAACCACCAGATGCCTGYCTGTCCCACCTATGTCTTAAGAACCCTTTGAGACAAAATACAGGTCTTTGAAACTCTACTCCCTGATATTTTTAGTTGCCCCTGATTAAGATGGCACTGTGCAATATACTTATATGCTGTATTGAATTATTTTCTTTGTTTTCTGAAATCTGAAAGGAGGAATAAGCTCCTTCAATTGTTTTTAGGAATCTAGATAATTCAATTGGGCTCTCCTCTCAGAAGACTGGTGGATTGATCCGACTTTCTCTTGTGACCATTCTTGTGACATCAAAGAGTTTCATCCATTTCCCGAGACTTGGTTTGGTGTTTAGCTAAAAGTTCAGAAGCTATATTGCTTTGATGTTGATTTAAAGAATCTTCAGAGCAGCTAGAGTTAATTCCTAACATCTTTGTACTAACAAACTCTGAATAAAATGCTGTTATCTATAGGGAAAAAGGAAATGAATACCTTCTTAAAATAATGATCTTATTACTACTTATCTTGTTACACCGTGGTGAGGTTCTCCTTGTTAAGCCACCTGCACTTTGAGAGGTTTATAGACAAAAGCAGTATTATTAATGTGACTGTGCGAGCTTTCTGTGAGCTATTACAGTATTTTATTGTTATGGCTACTATTATTATTATCAGATAGGCTGTTTGGGAGTTTTGAAAATGTGCTGGCATCTTTCTGTTGCGCTGGTTATCCTTCAGTGCCTTTCTTCAGATTATAAATGCAGCTGTTTCTATTAAATTCTGGATGGAAAGCAAGAGCCCATAAAACCTATCAGCAGGTTATTTTAGCCTCAAATCAGTATTGCTTAAATTATACAAGGAGCGAGATGGAAGTCTGATGAAGGTGCTACCTATCAACAGCAGATGTAAATTTGTTGTGCTTGAATATGACTCTGGGATGCCAGTCACCCAGGCAGTGAGACAGGGTAAGAGCATCCTTTGGCCGCCTGTAAATGACTCCTGAATGCCCAAACAATTGCTCCAATAAACCTGCAGTCTGTGGCACCGAGAGTCATTGCCCTGGTCGAGGACGGCTTGGGGAAAAATGGAATCCATCCTAGAAGGATGTTTTATTGCTTGCCATAAGGAAGATGGAAGTATTCTGGGCTCTGTTTTTTGCAGTGTAACTGTACATACTGTCCTTGTAAGAGGCCAGAAAGTTGCAGACGTCAGTGCAACTCCTCTCTGATGCAAGGTATTGGAGTACGGTGCTGAGGCCCTATACATACTCTGGCATTTATGGGGACGTTTAAGCATTTTGCTATCCCAGAAGTCACAGTGAAATCCATAAAACTGGTCTAGGAAGAGGTTAAAGATCCCAAACTCTTATTTGCAGAGATGAAATGAAGGCCTGCGCAAGGACCACAGTCCATTCTCATTTACCCATAGCCACGAGAGGTGATTTTCCAGTCATTGTTGCGTTTGGCTGTGGAGATAGTGCGTGACCATGTATGATGCTGCTCTACCCAAGGACTYTCTCACAGCTGGCAGGAAGGGCTGTATGGGGAAACAAACCTGTAGTAAATCTCTTTCAGAGGAAGCAGAGGACCTGCCAACAAAAAGATGCTACTACCTCTGTTTTCAAGACTATTCTGTTCATAAAAGGCTTGAGGATATAAAGAGTAGTGTTGTCCCTGTACCATGAAGTCATGTCATACCTGGGCCCTGTGGCCAACAGGGAATGTCTCCGTGCTACTGCAGATTTTGTAGGCTTTGGTCACATCCCATTTTGGTTATCCGACTCTGCAGAGTTCTCCTCTGTCCAACTGTTCCTTATGCTGGAGCAATTCCCAACCTTTGAACATTGGTCACTGCTCTTTGATGCTCTTCCAATTTAACCACATGCTTTTGGACATGGGGAGTGGGGACCAGGGCAAGGCACCCTACACCAAACCAGGACACTGGGTATCTGAGTCCTATTTCTAACTCTGCCCCAAACATTATTTTTTCTTTCTGTTTCCTCTCTGCTATTTACCCCTTGTGAGTATTCAGGCTGCAAACGGTAAGGGCAGAATCTCTGTGCTTGGACATGGGTATTCAGGCACAAGAGGCTCCAAGTTCGGTTTTGGACTTCATGTGTTTCAGAGAGGAATGGGTGAATTTTCTCTCCTTTCCGAGATGGCTATGGCTCTGTGTTCACAGTAGTTCTTCCTCAAATACTTCTAAATCCCARGTTGTGCCTAGGAGCTGTTTTTTATCATTGTTACTTTTATTGATTTTTTTTTTTTCCCTTTTGTTTTTGAGCAAAGCTGCTCATGGTCAAATAAGCTCCAACCTTATTAGAACTGCCACAGAACGGCTCCTACAATGATCCAGGCTAAAATAGCCCCCTAATTTCAGAAGCCTGCCCTATCTGATGGTGCTGGTGAGCACAGATTCCTCCTCATCAAGCACAGGGGTGAAATGCCTCGTAGGTTAACGGTGGGCAGGAAAAACCAACGAGAAAGGTGATGGTGGGGGGTTCATTTTTTCCTCCTTCGGGATCTCTGTTGCTCTGAAATCCTTCCTTCCAAGGCACGTTTGCAGGATATGACCCTCTTTGTTATCCTAACGAGCCGGGCTGTAGAGGCTGATCTGTTCAACTCCTGGACCCAGGAGTGAGAGCCCAGGTTGGGAAGCGATGGATCAGAGGCAGAGGAGTTTAAGCTCTTTCTCTAGAGGAGTTTGCCACCTACTGATTTGCAGGTTCCTTCTAGCTCCTGCCAAGAGAAGTTGAGGGGGAAAGCCAGGAATTTAGGGGTAGGTAGGAATTACCCTTAGAGACCCCAGCCAGGACCCCCAGGGGAATAGCCGGGGCGAGGGGGGGATGCGGTCCCCAGCTGTTGAGCTCCAAGTGGGAGAAGGCGAATGAGCTGGGTGGGGAAGCGCCTGGTGTGTGCGTGTTGTGTGTGGCGGGGGAGGGATGTGGATGAGGAGCGGGCTCTCTTTCTTTCTCACGGGGCTCAGTTAATCCTGCTGCCAGGCGGTGTTAAGCAGCAGTCTCAGCGCTGGATTCCGAGCGAGGGAGACGCGCAACCCTGAAGGCGCAGCGGAGGGGAGGCGAGAGAGGCAGCTAAAGAGAGCAGAGCGGGGGAAAAATCAAATCTATGCTTGGAACTGGGCTTCTTTTTCGCCAATGCAAAAGGGAATATGCAGCACATTTTTGCCTTCTTCTGCACCAGTTTCCTAGGGGCGGTGTTAGGGGCCAATTTCCCCAACAATATCCAGATAGGTGAGTGCAGAGCTCGGGGCTGTTTGGGAGCGACGGCAAGTGGGTAGGGGTGGAGAGGGGGCGGTGGGGGAAAACTGACCTGTTCATTTGCTTGCAAAGGCAAAATGTGTGTGTGTGAGAGAGAGAGAGAGCGAGGGGGGGAACTGCGAGGGCTGGATTTGTGTGTTGGTACCAGCTTTGTAAGAGCAGAGATGTATCAATTTGGCTTTGGGGGAGGGGAAGATTGGGAATAAATGCCTGCACACACACCAACACAGAGGGAGAAAAGTGCCTCTGAAATGGAGGAAGCACGAAAAAAATATCTGTTTCTTGCTGTGAGAAATGCCTGGGCTGCCATTGTGCGTTGCTGCATTTGCAAAATCAGCGGTTGCATTATACGTTTTTGTGAGGATGCTCTCATCTGTAGGTAACTGGGACGAGAGGTAACAAACAGGCGCTCTCTGTTGTTGTTGCTAAAGAATAAGGGCAGAGCTATTGGAGGAAGATTTTGCATTGAAGTCTTTTTTCGTTTCTTGCTACTTGCTTCCCCTGCGCACCAGCAGTGCCTGTTTGATTCCTTTCTCCGTTCCTGTAACTTCTCAGTGCTCCTCTCCCTCCCTCCCCAGGTTTATTATTACTCCCCCATCGATCTTTATTGATGATGGTTTGTAACCTAGCCCCAAATTCTCTTCCCTTGCATGCCGGTTTTCTTTGCCGCCTCCCTTCTCTTTATAATGCCAATCAATTGCTAATCCACCAAGTTCAGGCAACTCCTGCCTGAGTCCAGCTGCACAATCGGTGCTTTTATTGCTGTTGATGCTGCATCCCTGTCTCCCTCCCTTCCTGCCTCTCCTTTACCCCAAATTTGTGCAACATCCTAGATTTTTTCCCTTTCAACAAACACATATAATAGCTTAACTCGGCTACTAGCATCTTATTCCTCTGATACCCATGATTGGGCTGGGGGGTGGGAGGAACGGGGGAGGGGGGGAATAGTCATGCACAAATAGCCCTTTCCACACAACAAGGAGATGCCCTCTATACTGAAGATGTGCAAAGTGCCGTTGATAGCAGGTCCTTGCACATTTGTTTCTTCCCCAAGCCATCTGCCCTGGAGGGTGGGCAATGATACTTTCTGGTTCTTTATTTTAATTCTACCTTGTTGCTAAGTGCTTTGTTTCCCTACTCGTAAAATGCCAATAACAGTGCTCCCTTTAAATACGTATAGATTACAAGACAGTCTGAGTTTAATAGCATCTTTCTGGAGGCTCTGAAGGGATCTGCTGCAAGCCAAGTTTCCTGCTGGGGGAGCAGCAGGAAACTTTTCCTAGGGCCGGGTTATCGCAGCACTTTGTTCCAGGTCCATGGGGGGAGAAAGGCTCTGAGCCTGGGTCCAGCCTGGTCCCAGTTCCTATCCTATTTATATCATCCTGTGGTTCTGGGCTTGCCTGTACTTCTGCTCAGATCGATCCCTTTGAGGGTCAAGCTTTTGATTTCCTGCCCTCTTTGAGTTTGGCCACTGTCACTTGTTAAATTTAGGGGTTTTCCATGCAGCAAACTTCCAGTAGCAGCAGTTGTTCGGCCATGGGTCCCACGTCACGCTGGTTCTCGCAGCCCTGTCCCCATCCACCCAGCGCTGCACCTGTCTGGCCAGGCTCAGCCAGTCTGCCCCATACACTGGAGTCCCATAATGTGGGGGAACCCCTGCACCCCTTCTGGAGCAAACCCCTCCTCTTAGTCAGCAAGGTTTATACTGAGCCTAATTACAAGTGAGGGGAGGAGGAAGAAAGACTCTCATTCCTCCTTTAAAAATGTAACATTGACAGTGCTTCCATTTCTCTTCTTTAAAGTTATGGGGGGTGAAGAGGTTGAGCCAAACCCCGTGGTTCATCCCGACCCCAGGGATGCATCAGGGCTCCTATATATGATCCAGGCATTACATAATGCACGGGCTGGAAAGGCTTTCTGCTCCCAGCCTGTCCGCAGAGGGCACGATACCCCCTGGGTCTTGCATGCTGTAGGGTTTCCGAGTGTGGAGGCACTCCCTGGGCTGGGGAGCTGTAGCCTCTGCTCGCAGGAATATTTTGGACTGAAGAGGTTGCTAATACGGGTGTGCTTAAGACCTTTCTTCTTGTTGTTCTGTTTTTCTCCCCAGGGGGGTTATTTCCTAATCAACAGTCCCAGGAACATGCAGCTTTTAGGTTTGCGTTGTCTCAGCTCACGGAACCCCCAAAGCTCCTTCCCCAGATCGACATTGTGAACATTAGCGACAGCTTTGAAATGACATACACCTGTAAGTAGCGGCGTTTGCCGTGCTTTCTCTTACTTTGATTTCTTTATTCCTGACTGGTTTTTTTTGTGTCTGAAATATGGGACATCTTGCTCCAAACGTGCAACTTGCCTTTAGGGTCCATGCAAGAAAACCCCAAACACACGGGCAAAGGATTTCTGAATCATTTTGGTTTGTGCTAAGACATAGGGGTGAGGTAGCGCTGCAGTTATTCAGCATGTCTTGCATTTTCTCTTTCATTGCTGCCAAAGTGGTATAAAACCCCCAACAATTCTTTTCCTCTTGTTTCTCTAACCTCTGCCCGACTCATTATGTTGAGGTTTCATTCCCATATTTCCTGTAGCTGTGATGTACAACAAAGACACCCCTTTCCACCCACGGGGTGCACAGAAGACTGTTTACTGTGAACAACTTCTTCTTCAGCCCCAGTTTAGCCATCTGTCCTTGTAATTTAAGAAAGACCTAGCAGAAAACAGCAGCTTGGTGCAAGTGGAGTCTGGATCCACAATAAGGGCCATGCTTAATAATGACAGAGAGGTAAGAGAGTTTCAAGAACCAGCAAAATCATTGGCTCTGAAAACAAGTATTAAAGACTGAATTCACACCGCAGAATCGATCCTAGGGTGTATCTGCACCCTACTAAAGCACAGCACGTTAGCGGTGCTGTTCTTGTTGTGTGATATAGTTGGGAAAAGAAAAACTGGCTTGCTAGGTAATGCTAAGATTAGCAGCAACAAATAAGACCAGGAGGGAACCAGAGGAAAACAAAAACCATAACACAGCCCTGTGGTTGCATTAGGGGCTGTTGCAGCATTCGCTTCCCTTGGAGCGAGCGGCGCGGTGCTGTGCACGAGGGGCTCGCGCCGCCGGGATGCGATGCACAAAGAATTTCTCGGTTCAGCCTGGTGTCAGACACTGCTTTCACTCTCTGAGCCGGTGTGTGTGTATGAGGACTGTCAGGAGGGACTGGAGAAACCCTTCCCTTTGTAGATCCTGTTGGATTGTTGTTGGCTCACGTCTGTAGTATCCTTTTGATTCACTGAAACATCCTCTCTGCAGTTTACTCATGTGGAGAGTGGGGTAGAGGTGGACACAAGCTGTTCTCTCTGCTAAGAAATACACAGAAGGGAAAAATGCTGTCCTGCAAAAAGAACCAGGAATGTACAGGAGGACAATTAATAAGGCTCTCTGAAGAAGAAAAAAAAAAAAAAAGTTGTGATTTTTTTCTGTTGGAGGGTTTGCCAATACAAGATTGCAGAAATTTCCTGGCCGGTATGACCAGGAGATACCTCCTATGATAGGAGAGAGAAGTAACAATTTGGCAACACTTTCATTGGAGCGTCTAATGACACATCTAAAGATTTTCTATTTTCCTTAATATCCCTCTATTTGCCAACTACAAGGTTTCCATCAAGGAAGAGCAACTATTTCAGCTCAATCCAATGGCACTTCCTTGGCAGGAAAACTAGACAAATAGAAGAAAAAAGACAGACCTCGTCCATCTTTTCAAGGGAAAGCGTCACCCACCTGGAGTAGAGTTGCTGACTGTGGCTGGGGACGAGCTATTTCAGTGCTGATAGCAGGAAGAAAGCAGAAACTGCAAGAATATCACTGGAATAAATTCTCCATCTGCGCATAGTTTTCCCTCCCTCTCTATGCCTGCCACTAATGATTTTGTTTACAGCATTAACGTTGATAGCAAGACCATGATACTAGTTATGCTTCAGAAATCTGTCGTTAGTACCACAGGGGCGGGGGTGGTCTCACAAAAGCTGAATGGAAGCAAGACAGCCTCCCAAAGGATGTTATATTTGAGCTCTATGTAGGGCACATTGTCCTAGATCAGACCAGCAGAGCACTCCGCACAGTCCAACTTCACTTGTCCTCATTTTTCTTTTCTTATAATTAAAAACTTCCTAAGTTCTTCCAGACTATGGAAGGCAGCATTTGTTTTGTAAGCACAAAAGAAGGTGTTATTCCATGTACCCTAGGGGGAAAAAAAACCCAACCCAAAAAAACCAGGCCGTTAGGAGACCTGGTTTTAGTACTCTAGGGCTGGAGTGAAACTTTTGCCAGGAATTATCTCCTTCCTTATCTTCCAGCAAATTCCCTTCCCGGTTGCCAAGACTAGATATCAGCAGAAAGATCTGTTTATTTAGAGAATAAAAACCCTGCCCACGCAGTGGTCCTTATCTTCTGAGAAAAGACTGGCCATGCTACCAGTTAAAAGTACCAGTTTTTGTTCCCATGGAGATAGAGAACACAGCATTTCCTTGTCATTGGCATTACCTGTTTCTCTGATCATTGTCAAGGGTGTTTGGACCCTGTAAACCTGGTCCTGCCCCTATCAGGGTCTCCAACAGGACATCTGAGGAAGACCAGTAGGTCCTAGTCCCATGGCAAGTCCTGCCTTGTGCTAGGATCCGGCCTCGTGTGCTAAATGTAGTCCTTATGGCAAGTGCCTGAAGCAGCATCATTCAAAATACAGAATATATATTAAGAATCAGTGGTGATGGCAGAAGCAAAAAACCTTGTTGGGCAGCTTGCGGGGTGATGCTGAAGTGGCAGGATGAACTGCAGCAAAATGACAGCACCCTGTCTAAGGAGATCACATGCAAAATGTATCTCGGCATCAACTGTGACACTGTCTACCTCTGCCTGACACATATCTGCTTACCAGTTAGGATGAGCAAACTTTGGTGTGACAGTGGGTGAATTTACAGTATGAGATGCACCCATTTGTGCACAGGTGACAGTGATAGGGAGCCGTTAATGATGTGCTAGTGATGATCGTAAATTGGTAACAATAATATCCATGAAAGTGATAAATCTGTAATATATCAGGAGGCTGCTGTTGTCACTGGGCTGTCGCTCTGACAGCCCAGCAATAACTTTCGTATTTCTCATGCTTCCAGTTGTGGACTTTTTATCGTTACACAGTGATTGTGAATACCTCTGTGTGGGGCAGCGTCCACCTACGGGTCCTGTGTTCATAACACGTCAGTAGCTTATGTTTTTAAGCAAACCGTAACCATTAAGAAAGCAAAAATAGCTAGTAGATACAACGTGCGGTAACCTCACATTTCATGTGTGTGGTTGATGCTAATGTTGTTGCATCACTGAAACATGGGCACATTTCAATAACTGAAATATCTTCCTGGATTCATTTTGTCCCACAGAATAGATGGTAATGAACAGGGTCTGTGTTTGCAGGTGGGTGCGTGCTGTGGCTTACCAGTATGAAAATACATACCTGCCGCTTTGAAGTTTCTTAACTAAAGGTTAGGAAACTATATTTTTGTGCCGTTTGTTTGAAGGTCAAGGCAATTGTTTAGGGGGAAGGTGAGTTTAGAGTCCTTCCTTCAGCAGAAGTATATAGCAGTGCCAGGTGACTATAAAGGGTAAAATGATGGTGTGGCATAGCTGAAAGTTTTGCCTAGTGATGTAGCAGAGCAAAACCCTTCTGCTCAGCTTTAAAGACACGTTCACAGGTTCTGTCTTCAGCCATATTTGAAAAAGAGCTTTACAGCCTCAACGCAGTTGCTAGCAAACTCTGCCTTGCTGGGTTTTGCCGTGACTGACTGCTCTCAGGGCAGACCTAACATGGCAGGGGATGCTGCAAGCCAGAGCCGAGAGGTGTGGGAAGAGGGGCGCTCTGTGCCAGATGCGCGGGCGCAGGAGAGCTGAAGCTTAGGAGAGAGCTGCAAATTCCTGTCCCTGGGAGGTCTGCAGTGGACACGAGCACCGTGTCTTGTTGGCAGCAAAGGGATGAGAGGCTGCTTACTTGAGACAACCAGTGCTGGGAATAGTTTTCTCTTATTCTTTGTCTCAGCCTCCATTCGTGCACACGTAATGCACATCCCCATCCTGTGCATAGCCCAGCTCCTCAGGGKATATGAGTTGCTTCAGCCCCAGCTCCTTAGCTTTATTTAATTTGTGATGCAGAGACTCCTGCTTTCAGCCTCTGACCGGAGTCCCCAGGTGAGCCCCGGCAGCGTCAGGCAGACGGTGGTGGTTGCTCTCGCCGCCCGGGGAAGACGATGGCTCAGCAACAGATTTCCCTGGCGCTGACCTGGGGGACATGCCCTGTTGAGCGGTGCTCGCAGAAGGTGAGTCACCAGCTTGGTAAATCTGTTCCTGCAAAACTCAGGCTACTTTACAGGGATGACCAGCGACTGAAAAAACTTCCATTCAGCACTGAGCCCTATAGTTTAGCTGGTGCAGCAATCAGCTTGTGTGCGTGCTTAGGTGTTGGGCTGCTGAGAAGGGATGTTCAGGAGCTGCAGACCTGAAACACAGAGGCCTGCACAGGACAGCAGCAGGATTTTGCAGCTGCAAGAAAGCTTGTAGAGGCTGAAAAACAATGAATTATTTATTCCTTTCCTTCCATGTATGCATAGCTACTGTTACTGTGAGGTCCTCATACTGAGTATGGGTTGTGGGTGCTGCTAGAATATCAACAGTTGAATCTGTTCTGCATATTAGAAAATGAACATGTAGTTTGGAGTCTGTTCATATTTTATGAAGGCCTCCCAGCACCAATTAGAGAGGGATTTGTAGCGATCACTCACTCTATGCTTATGTTCTTATCAATAGCAGCAAGCTTATATCCAGATCAGCTATAAAATAAAGTATTTCTTTTTCTTCTTCTTCTTGGATACTTATGTATATAGATAGAGTATTTCTGGAGATTGCTTTTTATCTCTTAAATTACCTCTCAGAGACAGGAAGGAATAGGCAAACATTTGAATGTTCTCAAACGAGGATCTAAATTTGGCTTAATTAAACCATTATTGCATGTTGAATTTAAAGGAAGCTTCTTTGTTGACAAACATGGGATGGTCGCCATTTCTTGGAAAGGTGTTGCTGTAATTATTCCAGCAGCAATCAATTAAAATGCAATTTTTATAATTAAACTTCCACAATCTAAATAAGCCCAGCCCTGTAATAGTATGTAATTGTTTTGGTGTTGGTAGACTTGTTTTTATTTTTGCAGTGTCAGAAATCTCATGTAAATGCTTTGGGATTTTTTTTCCCTGCAGAGCTCAGGATGCTAGCTATGACTATTTAATGTGAGTTAAGCCAACAGAAACATGGATTTAATGATCAGATGCAGTCTGATTAATACAACATAGGTGCTACAAGGAAATACATCTCCTTAGATTTTGTAATAGGAAAAGATGTGATGCAGGCAGATGAATCACAGAGCATCAATTCATGTTAGGTCAAATTGAGGTTAAGGATGCTCAATTTCTGGCAGGGACAAGCTGTGGCTTTCTAGTAATTGCATGTTTGTTTAGTGAGATGCCAGTACCTTACAGCGTCAGGTCCAGCCCTAAGGAAGGTGCTGATGGGTGAAATCCTGCCAAACAGGAGGGAGCGGGACCTGGGGGTGACACAAGCCTCCTGCATCCAAGGTCTCTGCAGGGGAGCTGGGGTGGGCACTGGGTACTCAGCAGTCACAGCTGCTGCTGAAGAAGGTAGGAGCTTGTCCCATATGCTTTCCCCGAGAAGAAAAAACATTTAAAACATGAGTGCCGAGCCATTTCCTCAGCTACGGCTGCCAGGACAGGGCGGGCTGTCTGTCTGCCTTCATGGATCTGGGCACGGAGAGCCTTGGGTGAACRTGGGCCAGTATCATCAGCAGGGACGTTGATGGGGCTCCACTGTCATTTGGCGAAGGCAGCCCTGCCGAGAGGCTGGCAGCGCACGTCAGGCGTCAGGAATGGGTTTCCCCCAGTCTTGTGTGTCCATTTCTCTCCAAAGGGTGTGGAGGCACTTATTCTTTGCATGACTATTTTTATGTATTTAATTTTTTATTCTGGGCTGTGGGAGCGGTGCCTGGGGAGAAAAGCTGATATGACGCAATTAGGAAAAATCAGAGGAGGAATAAGGGGAATTTCACACCTGCAAATCTAACTGCTCCTCTGGAAAGGATCTCAAATACTCATTGGTGACAAGCAAAAAAGAGAGTGAAGAAGTAAAATTTGGGCTCTGCAGCAGGCAGAGAAGGGATTTGAGAAACAGTGAGCAGCAGAGGCCAGACCTGTCCATTGTGTGACAGTCACAGTTTTTACTCATAGCTTATCTTTCTTCTCTAAAAATAAAGCTTTTTCAYGTGAATAGGGATCCTACTAAGCCAGAAACACACCGGCTTTATTTTTTGGCGTRTTAGCAAGGTGGGAGTGGAAATCTTCATGTAGCTGTAGGAAGGCAGCGTGGGGAAGTGTGCTGTTCCTTTCCGAAATTCTACTGGGAATTTTAGACATATATGTTTACATTTCCCTTAATAGGGTTAGGGCTCCAAAGGCAACAACTCTCTGCCAGTAGAAATGGAAACAGTCCCGGTTAGCTTCAGTAACACGTGGAGCTCAGAGCAAACACAAAATCAACATGCTCCTTAAAGAGGCAATAAGTCAGGGAGACTTTAATATTCTGCAGATCCAAATTCTCCGGGGTGCGGTATTAACACAAGTCTGAAGACAAAGATGCATTTATTTCAACTGCAGTCCTTTAAGGAGAGATGGGTTTTTACTTCTCTGCCTTTAGTCACATAGAACTGAAACAGAGTAACATTTTTGCCAGTGAAAAGTGCGGTCTGGTAGAGCATGGGATGTCCTTTGGGAGGTTAGGTGGACTCCTGAGTAAGTCAGGTATTAAGCAAGATGCAGAAGAAGGGCCAAGCCATTAGCAATCCACCATCATCCCAGCAAAAGAACGTTTCAAAATAATACTGAATGATTAGAATAACAACAGCATGCTATCCGGCAGAAACTGTTCCCTGCTCACGTGCTGAACTGATCGCTCGTTAGCTTACACAGTAACGAGTCTCTAGTTGATTTTCTCATGCTGCCTTTTAGCAGTTGGACCCACTTGTTCCCTCTGGGGCATTCTTAAAAAAAAAAAAAAAAAAAAAAAAAAAAAAATCACACCACAACACAAAAGAACAAAAAAACCCCAGCAATGTTATTCTTTTTATTAATGTGTATTAGTTATTTTCCTTATTCTCTGCAAACCACACCCTTGCCAACCCTCATCCAGGGTTGCAGTTCAGGAGGAGACGTGCTTATGCATCGCAGGACTGATTGATCCCTTGAGGCAGTAGCAGTGAGAGGCAATGAAGAGGCAAGTAACAGCTACAAATTGCCATATCTTGGCTTCTTCAAGAGGGTCTTTTCATTCTTTGATTTTATTTGTTTTTGACAGAGTGGAGGAGTGCAAAAGAAAACAACTGATGTCTGAGATTGAGATGTAACATACAGTTGATGGCAGGATTCTTGTGTGGATATAGCATATGTGTCTGTGTCTCTCTACATGCTATGGGAGTCTTGGCTTTGATTTAATAAGCGAGGTCCTCTAACCATGCTAATAGAAATGAAGTAGGAGGGAGACGAAAGGTTGAGGGCTGGAGGGTTGGAGGAAAGATACAGAAGCTGCTGTAGGTAATCTGGATGCAGCGTGGAAGGATCTTACATGAAAGGGAGGGCTATTTCTCACCTCCCCGCCCTCCCAAACACTTTGCTTTGATCTTTGCTAGCGGTAAGCTTCAATGAGCAGAAGACATCAGTGACTACACTGATTCAGATGTGTTTTTTTTTCTCCCACTGGTCTGCCGACATCCCCTAAGTGCCCCGAGTCTTGTTAGCTTTCCTTCCACGCAGCACCCACACCCCATTCAGCGCCATCCGTGAGAAAGAGGATGGTGTTGCTATTCTGGCAAGTGAGAGCAGAAAAAATTACCAGCAAGCATGGGAGCTTGTGGGGAGAGCATGGGCGAGCGCAGTGCAACAGAGAGCACACAGGGATGGAGGATGGAGAAACGCTGGGTCAGGAGCAGCACTTGGAGACCCGGCGTGGGAAAGGGGACAGGCAGCAGCTCTAGAGGGACTGTGGACATGCCATAGCTGGAGTTGTCCCTTGTCTCTCTTTCCAGCCCTTAGCTAAGCCAGGGGAGGTTTTGCTTTCTGAAGGCTCTGTCTCCTCCTGCCCAAATATGAGCTGGAGCCTGCTGGTGTCTCTCATCTGGCCAGCACCGTAGCTCAGCTCGCTCCTGGCCTCTCCATTCCTTGCTGCAATTTCCGCAGAGCCAAACCTCAGTGCTTAGGGCAGGGAATCCCCTGCATGGGGTGGTTATTGCAAACTGCCAGTGTGTTTAACACAGCCTGCAGCCCTCTTGCTGCTGCGACAGTCCCGACGTGCTACTGTGCTTTCCCCTCAGTCAGCCTTGTGCAGCAAGAGGCCTTGCATCCTTATTGCATGATGAGCATGCGCCATTTATATATGGCTTATTGCAGGATGCACGTGAGCAGGTGGCTGCGTGTTGGTCCTGAGGTGGGACCGTTTGGCCAGGGAAAAGGGAGACAACAAATGCTGAGATGCAGACCACGGTGGGGTGAAGGTTAGCTGGAAAGGAGGACATGTTGCAGAGGAGGCTTGGGGGTGACCACCCAATCGGTGTCTAGCRGGGACCCAGATCGGTGGGGAAATGGGGGCAGGTCTGGGCTGCCAGCACTGCGTCTGCAAAGGGCTGAAGCAGCCAGCAGAGCCACAGCTGAGAAAGAGGCCTGGCCTGCAGGGAGTTCAGGAGAAATGTCTTTGTGMAGAAGGTGATTAATGTCTTTAATGAACTACCAAAGGAAGTAATAGAAAGCCAAACCACATACGGCTGTAGCGGGTGAAGGGGCTGAGGGGACGTTGCTGTTGCAGGCAAGGACAAGGAAGCGAGCTGCGGCACAGCCCATGCAGCGATGCCATTTCCAGTTCACTGTCCCAGAAAAACAGTCGGGCACAGCAGCTGTCCCTAGTCTGACCTGAGCAAAGGCAGARCTGAGTGCATTTCACAGATTTAATCAGAATTAATTCAGTCTTCCAGCCTGTCCTGGTTCTGGAGTCTTTTCTGCTCAGCTCGTTACGGCTGTGCCAACCAAAACCCATTGTCTGCAGCTTCGAGGTGTGGGGATGGTAATCTGGGAGTCCCTGTGCTCCTCTCCTGTGGGGACAGCAAAGGGAGAGGCTTTGGGGAGAGAGGAGCCTCGCTGGAGGTTGGGACTTGGATTAGCCTAGGCTGACAGGCGTTAGGAATCATCACTTATTTGGGAACCCACAAGAAACATGTGGATGAAATCAGGTAGATTTCTAACATTGAGTCATCTATATTATAACATCCTGCACCTTAGCAGCCTCGTGTGCCAGACTCAGCAGAGACCTCAGAGGGAGCAGATACCAGCACCTCTCCTGAACCCGCAGAGCCCCATGCGGTCCCGGGGCTTGCAGGAGTCACCCACAGACTGGAAAACCAGCTCTTTGTGTTCCCAGACATGCCTATGTTTATGTGCTAATAATTAGGGGGGCAGTGAGTTCACCGTGCAGCCCCCAAGTAGGAGACGAGATAGCTCCTGCATTTCCACCCCCGCTCCCAGAGCAACCACACACCTTCACAGATGAGCCCTTCCTCAAAAAGCCCATATCACCTCTTGTTCTGGAGTAAGTAGCACTAGTTTGGGGTACAGGCTTGCTCTGTCAAAGAGGAAACTCTCATTCAAGCACCATCACAGTTTTAGTGAGGCTTAACAGTGACACTGAAGTGGGAAAACCAATACGCAGCATCTCAGATAGCAGCTGTCAGTTAGAGACCATTCCCAAACTTCTCTTCTTTGCTTGGGAAGCTTTAGCCCATCAAAGCTTGTTTTCAAGTGAAGTCCTTACACATGCCCTCAATACAAATGCTGGATGCACTGTCCCCTAATTGAACTTTTCCTTCCTCTGTGAARCGCTGGGTAAAGCAACAGAATTGCATGCTTATGAGGTCAGTTCTGCTTTGCCAGACGTCTGTGGAGGGACAGAGGAAGAGAGGGGAAGAACCAAGCCCAAGCTTGACCCAGGGTGCTCATGCCATGTCACTGTTTACAAGCCTTAGTGGCATCCTTAAACAGCAGGTCCTAAGTCCTTAAAGCATGAAGAAGGAAATTTGTCTCCTCCGACTTTTCTGGCTAAGGATTAGTTGTCCTCATCTAAGCTACTCATCAAGGTTACTTCTGTAATCAGCAGAGAGCTCTCCAGTGAGCAATCCTTTTGAACGCTTTTAGACACCCAACTTAGTACAGGAGGAATTGCCCTCCAGAGGTGCCTGCTTATCTCCCTTGTCGATATGGGAAGCCAAGGTGACAAACTTGGCTTAGACAGCTTACCGTGAGACCTTGAGAGGTAGGTGAGATGAATCCTACCCAAAGCGTCTGCAGTATTATGTCCTTCTGCTAATTCTTCAATACTCTGCTGAAGGTGATACCTCAGCGGTACCAAAYATTTTCCTGCTCTCTATCTGGGAGCAGCCTGTAAAGGCTTTGATAACACCAGGCATCACATTGCAAATGGGCAGTTCGTGGTTGTGCTATTCTGATGTATTGCTAAGAAGTGAAAAAAACATACGTTCATGGCATAGAAACTGCTCTTCTCAGATTCACCTTCTGTATTTTGGTACAGTACTGCGGTGGTCCCTCAAGGGCAGGGGCCTGCCACTGTCCTGAGACATGCTCTCATCCTCTTAGCCTCTTCTATTTCTCACTTTTCATGGGCTCGCTGCTGGCAGTAGTGTTTGCAGTGCTCTAACAATGATGCCTGTGTTTGCTTTTGCTGTCTTTACTTTAAGCAGGTCTTTTTCTCCCTCTCTCTGTCGATATGCTCCTGCCTGATACTGCCTTTCCCTAGGAGTAGGCTCCGGGGGATCATCAAGTCGGTGTCATGAGGGGAGGAATGCCTTCGGATGCCAACGGTAGCATTTTCAAAATAGCACCCAGGGATTTGACTAAGCAATAATGGAAAGCGCACAGCTAAGCCCTGCGTGGCACTGGAACAAACAATCTTGTGATCTTTCTTTTTTTTTTTTTTTTTTTTTTTTTTTTGTTCCCCCCCCCCGAAAGTAATTTCTAAAGCAGCATCCTTTAGCAGCTGAGCCAAATCAGACCCAAAACACACCTGAAAATCCCAGGGAGACTCTGAATCCCACCCTGCTCTGGTCCTGGATTCTGATTGTCATTTGACAGCAATCTCAGAGGAGTGCAATAGCGATGTGCATTCAGGTTTCCTGTTTCAAGCCTATCTCTGGAAGGAAAGTAAAAGTGTGGATCCAAACTAGCAACTCAAGCAGGACAACTCTGAAAACAAAATTTAAAAAAAAAAATCATCCCCCTTGGCTCCTAGGGCTGTGCAGTGAAATCTAGCACAGTGTCGTGGAGGCTGGGGGTGGAGAGAATCAGGGTCAAGATGACTGAGGTACAGCAGCATCTTCTGGTGGGACTGCGGGAGCCTTTGGTGAAGGTGTGTGTGTCTCGGCGCTGTCTGCGTTAATCGAGCTGTGCAGGGGCTGCAGCCGGAGGAATGAGGTTCATTGCTGTAGGACTATGGGTGCTCGTGCTATAGGATGGTTTGTGTCCAGAGCTGCAAGAGGTGCTGCAGACGGGTAGCATGCAGGGGTGACATTTGCAGTGTTTTTCCTGGCTATCCTTGCCTCCAGCCAATGCAGCGAATTATTCACTTTCAACAACAGCAAATTTACATTAAAAAAAGGCTCCATCAAAAGGAAATCGCACTTGACAGTCTCCCTTTAGCCACRGGAGAGCAGCAAGCAGACAGGCGCAGGAGGCTGTCTTCCCGTCCCTTGCTGTCTGCGTGTTCTGTGGTTTTGGCATTGCGAAAACGGGAAGCAGCTGTAAGCCCTTTGGATCACAAATGGATCTGGGAGTCTGCTACCTCTGCTAACAACTCATTTATTATCAGGGAGCAGACAGTTTCCTCTGAGCCAGTGCAATCTATCATTTCTTAAAGATGCTGTGTGAGATTGAAAGAATTTGCTTTAAGAGTTGGCACCTGGAAGCCAGTAATGAGTCCATCTTTGGGAAGAAATCTCCTTTCTCACTGAGATATCTCAGCTGGAGCGGTCCATGGGTACCACTGCCCAGGGCAGGCAGGGAGAGGGATGTGCAGCAGATGCACTCTTTCCTCTGAAAAGTCCGAGAGCATCCCTGCTCTGAAAAATTCCTTAAGAGAAATGAGGCCCTTTGCTTCTTTCTCTGTGCCCAAAATAATGATGGAGGGAGGATTAAGAGGCTAGTCCAGCCCCCTTGCATGAAACCCGTATACGCACCTCCAGGCGGGTTAAGTCTGCCACACACAGTATCCCATCCATGATCAGCACCTGCTGCTGCCTGGCCTGGATTTCACGCTGTTTCAGCACAGCGCCGCTTCCTCTGCCACGTCAACCCATTTGATCCCTCAAAGTGTGGGGTTACAGAGTGGGAAAAGGGGCTGTGGAGCCACGCTGCAGCCCCAAACAAGTCCCTGCAGTCAAAGCAGCTCTGCCAAAGGGCACTTCCCTGTTATTTTGCCTGTTGCGCCAGGCGAGGGTCCTATGGGGTCTCCTGTGCAGATGTTGAGTGGGCACTCTAAATGTGGGCACTCTAAATCCAACCCTACTTTGCTATGGAGGGCAGTGAGGTGATGAAAGCCTGTGTTAATTATGCTCCTTGCAGCAGCTATGAGCTCACACTGGTGTTTTTGGCTGCTATTATCTCCTGGCTGCTTAAAATCCCGGGCTCCCAATGTGCTTCAAGGGAATTTGCTGTCAGAGTCAGCAGGAGAGATGGTAAGACATGCTGGTGCGTGCGGCAGCCTTGGACCGGAGATGGGGTGCCCCCAGGTGATGGAGCACTGTGACCCTCTGCAGCTACTTCTCTCAGTTTTCATGTTTAGTTGGTTGATGTGGTTTAACCTTTCTTCCTTTAATTTGCATTCATGAATTATTCCAAGTGAAGCCAGCATTTGTCTTAATTTTGGTTTGTTTTTTAAATATCTTTTCAGCGTGAAGGGAAATCAGGTCTTACACATACTTGGTTCTGCACTATCGGTTTCCTGGACTGCGGATCAAGCCCTTTCTAAAGAAAGTTCACTTGATCTAAAGACACTCGGGGATTTTGTAGTCTGTGATCCCGTTGCTGCTGCCTTTACCTTTCCTGCAGATTTTGCCCAGCAACGCTATGCTCCACCCTGATTTGCTCATTCTTCCCTTCCCTGCAGCAGGATTTTCCTCTGGCTGTTCTGTTCCTGTCTGTGCCTGTAGCTTTTGCAAGCCCCAAGCTTAAGATGCCATGACCATCTCATGGCTGTCGTGGTTCCTGCTGTTCACCTGTTGCGTCTCCCTGTTGTCATGAGTTTAGTAAGCTCTCTCAGCAGTGTTTCACCATTATATTTGTTTACCAAATATTTGGGGTCCTGATTGTTAGCTTAGGCCTGTAAGTACTAAAAATCAGATCTTTAAAGGCATTTCAATGTTTACTGATTCCTCCAGGAGCATCAGTACCTAAATGTGATAGTGTGTTCTAAGTGATATTAAGTGTCCCTGTGGGTCTGGTTTGAGCATAGCACAAACAGGATTAATGGATTTTTATTTTATCCAAACCAATTTTTTTGATGAAAGAACAAACCAAAAGCAGGATTATAGCTCAATGATTTTTTTTAACGGAAGGCGTGTGTTTCTGCTCTTCCGTTCTGTGGTGATGCTACTGTCTGCTGCAGAACAGGCTCTCACGGCAGCTAAGCCGCGATGCGCAGTAGGACAGGCTTGCTCTCATGGTCCACTTTCCTCCTGCTTGTGCATGGGTGAGCCGTGGGTGCTCACCCCATCTCTGTCTATTTCTGGCTCTGCTATGCTTGGGTGGACAAGGGGAAAGGACAATGTTGGGTGCTCCCAGCCTGGCTGTGCTGTGGTGGAGGGTGCAGAGCTTGCATTGCTGCACTCAGCTCCTCTTCTCTGGCTTGGTTTGGCACGGTGCTATAGGATACCTCGTGTGGGAGCTGATCCCCTTCCCCAGGTCCTCAGATCTCCCAGAGGGAGATCTTGCCTCAGTCTCGCACCTTGTTTTGTGGTTTGTCAGAGGAATCTCCTGCCAAGATCAGATGACTGAAGAGCTCTAATGGCTTCTTTGTGGCATTTCTTTTCTCAAGAAGTGAGAAGAAAAAAACGTGCAAGGGGATACACTAAGACATCAATGGTAAAAAAAAAAAAAAACAGTCTTGAAAAGGGTGTCTTAAGAAAAAAGAATTGAGTTTTAGGCAAGTTGTAGAATCAGGGACAGATGATAAATGGGAGCTGAAGGCTTGTGGCAAGTGCATTAGAGGCAGCCTCTAACGTGTTCCTTAAATCAACATTTGTTGCAGTCTGGCCCCATCCACAGACAGCAGCTAAAGCCTGCAGTGAAATGCCTCCTCTGATCCTGCGTCCCATCACTCTAACTGTGGCACTTTGCAATTAGTGAAGGTACCAGCATGAAAATGGACAAAGTCTGAGGTCCTGAAAGAGCAACACCTGATGCATTGGGCCGTGTAGGCTTTTCTGCAAGGAATGAAAGACTAATCGCTTTTCTGCAAGGAATGAAAGGCTAATCACTTTTCAGACATGTCCTACAGTTAATGGAGACTTTGTCTTCAAGCCTCAGATGACCTACCTGTGCCTTTGAGACCTCGGCTGTGTCAGTAGCTTTCCTTTCTCTTGTGTGTGAGACTATGTGAAGGGTGGCTTTAGGGGGAAGTTACATCTTAAGGGTTTTTTGGATACTCTCCCATCCTGGTGGCTATTTTTTKCCCCCCCCCYTTTTTTTTTTTTTTTTTTTTCTTCTTCTTCCAGTGAGACTGGACAGGGGAGAGTGGGAAGGACTGGCATTGCTGAGGTACCACCGAAGCCACACTGGGAATATCTGGAGCCCCCCTCCTATTCGGCAGCATCCATTTAACTGGAAAGGGCTGGGTGCTCAGAAGGGGGAATGTGCTCTCTGTGACTGCCAGGGTTGATAAATAAGTGGAGACACATGAGTGAGCACTTGCCCATAGGAGAGGACATGGCTTTGCATATCTGGCCAGTCCCACATTGGCCTCATTTTCTTGCTTAGGCTCATTTTCATAGTCCTTGCTCTTCCTGATGAATCTGACCCCTATTCAGGAGGGTCCRTAGATCCCTGGCAAGCAGGGACGGCTGTCTGGCTGGTACCCAGAGCTCTCCTGTGTCTGCTGGCACATGAGCAGCAGGGGATGACGTCTGGGAAGTGATGGGGGAACTACTCCTCTTCTCCTGGAAGCGCCAGGCAGCATATGGGTAAAGGCCATGTAGGTGCTTGAGTGGGTGAACAGAGACTACCTCTGCGCACAGGATCCTCAGGAACATTTTTCCCCAAGCAGACTTTGCCACAGAGAAGCCCAGCAAAGTGGAAGTGCCAAGGGGCCATGCTGAGTGGCTGCAGTCCATATTATTTGCCATCTGTTCTCCCACTGCTGTTATGACAGCATGAAAATGTCCTTCATGTTGGCAGTGTAGGCTCATTCATCTCCGCTCCCCAAGTGACAAGAGCATGATTCACGTGCTTGTCTCAATCTTCGTCTTCCTCCCCAAATGTGGCACTGGGTTTTGGCCCGTATGGCCAGCCAGCTTGGCTGACACCCTTCACACCATGCTGCCTTGCCAGAGATGGGACAAGCATAGCGCTGGGGATAAAGGCTGACATGACTAAGCCACTTCAGAAGAGGAGGGACTGAACCAGCTCTCCTTCTCCCCAGCTGCCCATAGGGCGTTTAATCTCCTGATGGGAAGAAATTCACAGAGATGCGTTTAAAATACTAACCCCTGCACAGAGGAGGATAGCTTCTCCTGATTTCACTTTTGTGTAGCACCAGGCGGCCTCGTGGTGGGTGAAGCTTTTCCATTCAGCTCAGCCAGTGTGCCCTTAATTTTCCTTTTTGGTCCTCAAGGCCTGAAGAAAGATTATCGATAACTCTCAACTGAGCGAAACCTTTCTTCTGTAGACAAACTTCATTAGGAAAAAAAGGTTAAAGGCTGTGGATCCTCTGCTTATCTGAGCCAAGCCTGACACCCCACTAGAATTAGGTCTTCATTAGATAAAAAGCTAATGGGCAAGCGGCTTGCTGCCTCTGCATATCTTGCAAGCTTCCTCTCTATTCTGTGTAAGGAAGGCAGTTTGGGGGCACTTCCCTCCCATGATTGCCCAAAGTGTTTAACTGGTTGTGACTGGAAACCCACCAGACCTTTGAGGAGTCTGTCCAGTCCCTGGGAGGACCATGAACCTTCCTTGACCTAGACAGAGTCAAGGAGATCTCTTCATGCCTACATTAAAGCAACCAAAAATAAATTCTTTGGGCTTGCTTCTCCCAAGTCAGGACCTTCCATAACCAAAAGACTAGATGCAGCCCAATACAAGTTTCCCAGCAGACCCAAGGTAGATATGCTGGAGGCATGGCAAATGGGGAGAAATGTGTGTTTTGTTTTGGTTTCCCTGCTGTGATTTAACAGCAGTGATTGTGGTGAGGCCTGGAGTAGGCCTGGAGTTTTCCAGTCTGACCTTGGCAGAGAAAAGGAGAAAATGTCTAACTACTGCAAGAATTATAATAATTGTTAGGCATTTCCGTGGTGCTATCAAAGTATGAAGTGAATTCTGGGAGGGCTGTAAATAAGGATGTCCCCAGGTTGGACCCTGGCACGTGCAGTTGCGCTTCCCAGAGTAACTCCCTTCTGAGTTGCAATCAGTAACAAAAATAACCGTGGGGACAGTCAGATGCACTGAAAAGTCAATATACCTGGTAGGATATCCTCATCGTCCCTATATGGGAAAGCAGCCACTTACTGCCTATAAAACTTTTTATTTTCTGAGGATATTAGAGGTTGCTCTGTAAGGGGGGCATTAGCCTTATTTAAATGCCCAAAATATTTATTGAGGACATGCTTCCTCTATATTCTCTCATGATGGGATGCCCCAAATCCAGTGACACTAATTAGCTACTTAAACTCTTTTTTTTTTTCCTCCCCCCTAGCTATGGCCAAATCTCTCTAGATTTAGCAGCACAGCAAAGACTTAACAGAAAATTTAAATGGAAAAAGCATATGAGAGGAGAAATCATAGGATAAGATTCTGTGCCTATTAACTGATGGCATTTATAAATTATAGCTGAGAGATGTCATATCAGTGGAAATGGAAAACAGCTTAGTGGATTATAAAAATACCCTGTATAAACCATTTTAGTGCCTAATTTTTTAAAATCTCTTATGGTAGGTGTCATAAAAATGAATTCTACCGGAAAGGATAAAAATTTTCCCTCGTTAAACTGGCTAGCTGGTGATTAGAGGCTGTCAGGGAGAACAAACTCTTGATTAGGCTGGGGTGCTGAAGTTTGGCTGAGGACAGCAGGCTCCCATTTCTAGGGAGGTGAGTTTTCTTGTGGGTGAAGCGGATCCAAACCTGCAGGGCAAATATCACCACAGCAAAATGTCCTCCCATCCCAGTGCGGCTTCTGTCAGTCAGGAAGAGAGGAAGGCTGAGGAGTGAGCAGTGGGGGCAATGGCTACGTCAGGGGCTGTTTTGGGGCAGAACGTGAAGGGAAATCGTAGAGGGACAGCAGCCCAGCAGGGAAGAACAGGGGTTGCTGGAAACTGCAGCTGTGGATGTGAGATAGGATGGTGAAAAAAGATGTTTGTGGGATGTCTTGGAAGGAGCCATGAGGTAGTGATGGACAGAAAGACGCATTCTGATGTCTACCAGGCTGCAGTGATTCTGGTTCCACCACTTTCTCAAGTATTGAGTATATTTGAAATTAAACTTGCAAGAAAGAGAGAGAGAGAGCTGCAGCTCTGGTCTGCCCTACGAAACAGATATTTTAGTTGCCCAGTGGCCAGTGTTTGCTGGTGCATGCTATTTCAGAGAGGTTGCTACTCCAGGTTTCCTTGCTTGCTTCTCTGTGGCCCCTGGGCACTTTCTGTCCCCCTCCTGTGCCTCATTTTGCAAAGCACAGCCAACGCTCAATTCTGGGTTAAGATATTTAAGGATGCAATGTTTTGCAGTACATTTCTAAGCTGCTTGCGTAGGAAAGGGTAAATGACCTACCTCTCCCTGTCCTTTCACAGTCTAGTTCCCGGGATGCATTCAAAGGTGCCTATTCTCTCGCTACCTTTGAAGGCTTTGTGTCAGTTCTCCCCATAGATCCTTGTACTGTAGGTCTCTTTTGTGTCCTGCCTATATTACTTTTTCCAGAAGAAGAAATCTGCATGTGGGATAGAAATGGTATTAACTTTCCCAACGCGAGCTCGCAGCAGAACTGTGTTTGCAGTGTGTCATTGGGGCTGTGTCAGGCTATTTCCACAGGGAGGCAAGATTTAGCGTATGGACCCCAGCTGAGCACCTTCTAGTACCAGTGCAGGAAAGGCAATTTACCAAATCAAATTGCACAATATAGGATGTCGGGCAGCCTACTTCTGGGTCCTGTTCTCTGCAAGGGACTTCACTGTGACATGAGCTAAAGGGATGAGAAACAGCCTTCAAATTGAAAGCTTATGAAAAAATCTCATGCAGAATAATCCAAAGGCAACCTGCACCCAAGTTCCCCAAGCTCCAGTTGTGTTTTCAGTCACAGAGAGATGAGCTGTCTTGCCTCTAGGCCTTTTCTGTTCTCTTGTATAAATCAACCAAGGGCTGACTATAAAATGAATTGGAGGAAAAAATAAGGTTTATCTGGCCCCTTTCCTTCTTTTCTYGTCACCTTTTTCCCCATAGATCACACAAGTGTGAGTCTTTTCATCTGTCCACCTTGTATCAAAAGTACCCACAGGGGCAGAGAGCTTAAGGMCACTTGATTCACATATAGGTTTTAGTGGGGAAAATCAAAAGGAAGAAAAGGTGGGAGAGGTGTTCTGATTACAAAGCTTTCTTATTTAAGACTGGGGGTATTATTCAGAGAGAGTACTGGAGTGGTGACTTTTACGATTTTATAGTGTCACAGTATTTGGGATTTTTGCTAGCAACCTGTTTTCTGTAGTCAGGTTATGCTCTGGGAGACCATTTTCATTTTTACAAAGAGTTTCCAGCCCAGCTTTCTTGGAGGCATGAGCAGACTGTACCCTAAACCTTTACAAACCAGACAGCAAATAAGATTATGCAATTTATTAGCACTGTTAAGCCCATCAGGTGTTTATTAAAAATCAGAGTCACTGGTTTTGTCAGGTAGCATTGCTGTGCCCATGTAATACCCCAGCAGCTCAGCTGAGGAGCTGAGCGGCTCAGAAGGGAGGAGAAGCAGCTGCTGATTAGGCTTTCAGAACCCCTTTTGGCTTGTCATCACCCAGTAATAGGGATAAACACCCACAGTCTCCTTACTTCCAAACTAATACACCCGATACCTACTGCTGCACACATTCTCTACTTACTGCCACATTTTTGTCAGTGGAAGTATACGCAATGGGTTGCAAAGTAATTCTTTGCATATACCCACAGTTGCCTACCAAGCCAAATGAGAATTCCTTTACTACCTACTTATGGGGAAGGGTTTCAAAATGATCCTCTGGGCTACCCATTTTGGAGGACTAGAAAAAGAAAACAAAGCTATATTGTCTGGAATTTGAGTAGGAGGTTTTTTTATTGGTCTTTTGGGTGTTGTTTTTTTTTCCTGCTGGGTACCCACTGTTCCTACAAGAGGCATGGCACYAGGTTTCACCATGTATTCACATTGTACGTTAGCATGCAGCGATATTACAAGAGGTTCTCCAGTGCAGGGAACAGGCGTAGGCAGAGAGTTGATTCATCAGGAGATTTCAGCAAAATGGCAGCATGGGAGCTGAACTCCCATTGGATCCTTTACATTGATGAATCTGGTCCTCGCTCCTTTGTCATAACCATACACAAGGATTATTGCAGTTATTATTCAAGCTTGTCTTACCTGTTATAAAGCTCTGAAACAAAACTGGGGAAAATTAAATGGTGCATGGCCGGTGGCAGAGGAACTAATTCCCTTTGTTTTTTGAACATTTAATTTGAACAACAGTCTTAGAAAAGCTCTCCCACAGGACAGCTCCATCATGTGAAATTCCCAAGGGATCTGACAAGTCAAATGAATAGTCCATCTGCTAATTAGATGGCAGCTGGCTGATTGTATTTCTTGCTGGTAGGAGAAACCTTTTGGGTAGAAGATGGAAAAATCTCACCTAGATGAGGGAGGGGATTTTGCAGGTGTGAGTGCAAATGTCCATCCGTCTGTCCCAACCAAACTAGAACAGAACAAACCACTGACAGTTACTTTTGCTGAGGATCTTTCAAAGGCATCATTGCACCATGCCCTGTGGGGAGAGCTTGCCTTGAGTTCACCCGTATGAGCCGGAAAGCTGAAAGTTAGCAGCAATAGGGATGTTAATATGTACTGAGGTCCCAGCAGATGAGTTACATGCAGAGTATAATCAGTGGAGGGAAAGCCCTGAGGAGTTTGTATAATGTCAATCAGTTGTGAGTCCCGGCCTTCATCCCACTTCAGCCCTGGGACAGACATAGACCAATGCACCTTTAATTTGACTTACAGCTTTATTGCTATCATTGCTACCAACCTTAGAGCCACTGTATATTTGGGTCCTTGTGTACATTGTCTTTTCTTGCCTGTGCATTATTCTAGCATGGAATTTGGCCATTTCTGTGGAAATCACTTTCTGGGCTGGACTGGGTTCCTGTGCAGACACCTCTGCTGTCATGGCTACACTAGCACACAGTGAGTCCAGGCACTGGGGTACAGCAGGCTCAAGGGCACATACTTGGTTATCAGTGGAGCATGCACGTGTACTTGTCTCAGAAATGCCCAAGCTCTGTTAATGCACCTAAATCCTGAGCCAGCACYATGTGCTGCCATTCAAGTCCTGAGCATCCCTTTGCATATGCTGGTGCAGTTCAGTGTGATCTTGCAGTAGCGACTCCAAAGGAAGGACAAAAGCACGTAATCAAAAAAAGATAACACTCTCCTTGTTGAGGCTTCCAGTGTAGTGGCCTCCAGTTTGATTTATGCTTTAGTGGTGTGGGGTTTTTTATATTCCATGGACAGCCCTCTGTCTGTCTCCCACTTAGAAACATGTTCTCCATAAGAGCTCCAGCAGAAATGATGTCTGCTGGAGTCTACAGACAGCCTGAAAAAAAAAAAAAAGAGCTATCAGAAGCATGATCCACATCCTATTCCTCCCTCTCCCCACACACTCATCACTGTATCTTCTCCCAGCGGAGCAATGCTGAAGCCTAAGATATCACTTCAAATGTCAGTCATTTAACTACTAGTTATTTTAGCAAATAAGAGTGGGACTGTCTCCCTGAGGTTGACTGAAAATTGTTAAAGGAGGGAAAAAAAGACAAGAAAGAAAAGAAAAGGAGAAGGGAGAAAGAAAAGAACAGAAAGGACAAAGGGAAGCATGAGGAAGAAAGACTTGTGATGCCAGGAGCTGAGAGAGATGGAGTCAGAGGAAGGCGTCCCAGTAACATGAATARGTTGTTCCCCACCAAGGGGTCCAGGGGACAATAATGAGGCCTTTGTGATGTACCTAAATTACTCAGTCTCATCCTCAAGGTATTCTGACTTGGGTCTCTGATTCTCCTGCTGGTGTCGGCAGCAGCTCCGCCACTGTTTGTGCTTTGCTGGTCCAGTGCCAGTCCATTGGTTTGGAAGGAGGAAACAGGGGTAAAGGGAACCATTCTCCGAGATGGAGGGATGCTCCTGTGTTTGGGAGAYGGCAAAAGAGAGGCTAATTAATGCTATGAGAAGGATAGGAATCCTCTTTCCTTTTGACTCATATCTTGCCCCACATCCCCTTCTCCTTTCATGTTGTTTCCAAGTCCAATTAACCCTTGGTGGAACAGAAATGGAGCTGATATCTACTTACTGCCTGGAACAATTGGGAGGTTTCTCTTGGAGAATCACTTTAGCTCCCTGTGTTGGCAATGCAAGTTTTCTCTACATGTAGAAAACATTCGGGGTGTATTAATATGCTGTCATCTGGTTGTTCTCATGAGTTGTATTTGTTACATTCCCTGAGGCTCTGTTTCTTCTGGCATGGAGGGCTGTATGAGTTTTAAATCTGGAGTCTGTCCATGCACGACTTTGAAATTCACTTTGGAGAACATTTGGGGAAGGAAAAAGCAATTCTCAAGTCAGAAGAGCAGTGTTGCTACTGGCAGAGAACCCCACAGAGCAGAGAATCCGTCCCAGAAAGCCTTGTTCTCATCCAGAATTAATCAGGATAGTCCTTTGAAAGTGTGCATCGAATGTGGATATCCTCAGTTACATCCRCTAATAGTCAGACCCAGAGCAAGAGCATTATAAATGGCATTATTCCAAGTAACCAAGAACAGAATTGGCCTCCTGCCTAGGGATCCCAAACCTGACCACAGGCAATCATCAGGAATAGTGTGTTTTTCTGAGGATAAACATGGAAAACCCACTAGGGAAAAAAAACCCGAAAACAAACAAACAAAACCAAAAMCAAACAAAAAACCCCACCAAAAAACCAACAACAAAACCAAACTCAACCCCCCCAAATCACTGGAAAATAGTAACTAGATTATTATCTTTAAGATATCTCTATTTAGTTATATTTTAAAAGGCATACCCAAATCATAACTATATAGAAGATAAAGCAAAAGTCTGCATTTTCTGTGAATAGTCCATTTACAATGATAAGCTGTCTCCTGTTAATGCTGTATCTGCTTGTCATTCTTAGCATGGATGAGGGAGGGCAGTAAAAGTGAATTTGTGTATGGAGTCCATGTAATATCCATTAGGAAAAACAATGCCCGACAGTTAAGCATAACAGCCCCTCAAGAGCTTAATCGTCATTTAAACTACATACAAAAGGAGGAAACCAAACCTTTTGTGAAAGTTGGAGGCTTTTTTTAAGAAATGAGCCAGAGCAGGCTCACTACTTTGTCTGGTTCAAGGCTGTTCTGTGTAGATGAGAGCAAACTACTGCAACAATCAGACARGAAGATATTTCCCATCATTGTCCATCAGGGTTTTGGCTTTCAGTATGCTGCTCTAATACCTTTTAAAAACTAATTATTTTCTCCTGGAAATAATGAAAGGCCCATTTATATGCTGTTGTAGAAGATCAGATCTAAAATGAGGCTCAAGTTTGCTCTAAGATTTGCACCTTACTTTTAATACTGTGTTTGTATGTATGAAAAACAGGTTGAATGTATCTGGTAATGAATTAACCCTTACTCCTTCATGCAATTTTATCCATCAGGTTTGAGCATGCAGGGCATATTTGTAGAGAAATATCTGAAAATCCCATGCTATGTAATACAAATGCCAAGTGATAAAAGTCCTTTTTTGGTGGTTTTACTAGCCGTTGGCTATAAAGGAGGCACCTCTTTTGAACATAACATAGGAACATAAAAGCCATTACACTGGGCCCAACCAAAGATCGAGCTACCCAGTGTGCTGTCTCTGATAAYTGGGCATAGCAGACACTTAAAGGAAGAATATAAAAAATACCGCCTCCTGGTTGGACGCTATCGATAATGTAAAGTTTTCTCTGCTGGAGTTTGCATCCAGAGTATCTTGTTTAATAGGTGGCAGTGGAGCGACCCCCTGAATATTTGTAATCTCAGAGTTCATTTATACTGAGGCTCATCTGGCACAGAATTCCAGGACTTACTGCTGTACCACTTGGGAAAATACCTCTTTTGTTTTAAACCCACTGCTTGATCACTTCTGTGTGTTCCCCTAAATCTTGGCTTATAAGAAGTAAGGAACATGAATTATTATTATTCACCTTATTCACCTTTCCAAACCATTCCTGATTTTATGGTACTCTATCARTGCCCTGGCAGTCATCTCTTTTTTAGGCTGTACAGTCCTAGTGTCCTTGGCRTCCATATGCCTCAAGTCATCGATGACCCTGAACGTTGTTTTAACCTTTTTGATGCCTTTTCATATTCTACAGTATCCACTGGGACATGGGCGAGGGTGTTATCTGCTCTTTTGCCCTTTCATGGGATGGAAACTCTCTGTCCTTACACCTTGTGGGGCTTGCTGTGTCCTACAAGTTGCTTGTGGTCCTAATTTTCATTAGTGCACAATTTGTAGCTCCAGGATCTGATCAAATGGGTATGTAAATGGAGACAGATGCCTCTTATGGCACCTGTAATGGACCGTTTCAGCCGTTAGATCTGGAGAAATCATTTTTCCAAGGCCTCCTGCTCTCCAGGGGGAGAACTGTTGCATTATTCATGGCTGCTATTTCCACTGTAAACTCTTGTCTCATGATTACAGCCTGTCATACTTTCCCCCCCTCAGCTCTCTGCCCCAATTCTCTTGCACTTTCATGTTTCTTGTTCCTTTGCAAAGCTAAAGGGGTGTCTCTCTGAAGTCCTTAGGGAGAAAGTATTCTGTCATGACAAGAACATGGAGCACCAACAGACTCTCAGTGTGTCTGATGAATGAGGCAGTACTCCCCTTTCTGCATATGCATTTCATCCCATCAGCAATGGAGCTGATTTTACTTGCATGTTAAAAGAAAAGTGCATCCACTCATCTCCACTCACTGATAGCCAAAGGGAGCGATTTGGTAGCTAGTTTGAATACCTTGTATCACAATAGTCTATTGCTTCAAATTTTATGCCATAGGGGAGTAATTCAGATAGCCTGGACCAACTTCATCCTGGATGTAACAGAAATAAGAACTTCATAAGTTTCCTTGGATTGCCTTAGCCCCTTGAATGATTTCTTAGTAAGTAATTGTTTTAGAAAATAGTAGGAATAGCAAAATATGCCCCTAATGGGAGAGCATTATATTTTCCGTGTCTTTGTCATACATAACTTCCATGTATATTTAAATGAGTAGCATCAGCATAGAGCCAAAAGATATTATGTAGAAAAACAAGTGTTTGGGGAGTATCTGATGAATAAAAATAAGAATCATTTGGGAGATCTGACCTTGCAAATATTTAAGCACAAAACTGTTTTCATAACCTTGCTCAAGCCATTTCTGTACCAGGGTCTGTGGGATGTTAGGTACAAGACCATCTTTTCTCTGTGGCAGCATCCCAAGCCATCCTTCCAATCTTTTCTCATCTCTGTCCCTGCTTTAATAATGAGACAAATTCAGATATTAATATATAGAGAAAGCAGTATTATAGGAATGAGAAGGGATTGAGAACTAATTTTCCATTTCTATAATAATTTTTATTCTGACATTTCCAGAAACATATGGCCCCGTGTTCTGCGAGCGGTTTGTTAGGATGTGCTGTCCCTCTGCCTTGCTTCCCAGAACGCGCAGTCCCCCACACACATGCTCACACCAACGTGCGATGACGCCCAGCGTTGCACTTCAGTCTGTCGGCAGCGGGAAGGCAGGATCTGTGCATCCCATCCTCTCCGAGTCCTTCTGAAATTCAGTCCCTGTTGCTTCAGGAACAGGGGCTTATGGAGACACACATCCGTGTGGCTTAAAGTATCTGCTTTAGAGGAGGCAAATTAAGTAGAAAACCAGCCAGCAGCCCCAAGTTCATGGTTTTGAACACCCTGAGTTCAAGCCAGAGCTCAGGTACCCGAAAAACTCTTCCTCCGGTGTTGTGGGCAGCTCTGCAGCCTGCACAGGGCTAGGAGCTGCCACCGCTGCAGCTGCTAGCAGGCTGGGAATTTGAAAGAGATTTCAGTGATATCCTTCCTTTTCCATTTTCCCTCATTTGCAATATGTCACACAGGGCTGCGTAGCTGAAAGGATGGTAAGGGCAGGGGTTTATAAGTCTTTCATTGGTCTGAGCAGGCAGAACTGCAGATTCCATGTGACGCTTGTGGGAGAGAGGGTGAAAAGCAGCGGCAGATCCTGCAACAGCAGCCCTCTTGCTGAGGAGAGCCCTGTGCAAGACAGCAGAGAGAAGTCTCCAAAATGTACGCAGATATCCAGGGTTTCCCCGTGAACGGCTCTATCTGCACAGAGCTTCTATGCCCAGCCAATGCAGACAAAGGGGATTGCAGTAGAAATTTAGGTAGCTTCTTGGGTTCGAGAACCTACATCATCTGGGCTTTACGTGGCTCTCCTGGATTGCATGTCAGTTTTTTTAGTCCAAAGACTATGAAATATATATGAAAATACATCTATGAAAAGCCTGAGAAGAATCCAACCCACTTTAATATTGATTGTCCCAAGGACCCTCTCATACAGCAACAACCACCTCCCTTTTTGTATTCCTTTTCCTGTCCAGGCTGTTTTTTCAGGAAAAGGTGATGTGGGTGTGGGAGTCAGAGCTGAAGGAGGATCATGCAAAGCTGAGGGAATTGGAGGGGACGTGAGGGCAAGGAAGGAACATCAYCTGCATGTGTCACCAGTGGCATCAGGGCTGGGGGCCTCCATCAGAGCAGAGGATGTTATGGACCAACCTCTGCTGCGGTACAGCAGATGCAGGACTGCCTGCGGGCACCGCGACGCTGTGTCGGCAGGGGCTGCGTCTGAAACCAAGGAGTTATTTTCTGTCTGTGGTAGACAGGGCTGTGACTGCCAAACAGATGGCTCCTGACCTCCCAGCAGGTATCCCAGGAGAGAGCGGTTTGCAAGCACAGCAGCTACCTGAGGCTGCCATTTGCTGTGACACCATTTCCTTGAAATCCCCCTCCCCAGCCCTGGCAGCAGCACTTCCAGGAACAATCTCTCCATCTCCTGCACGCAGAACCAGAAAGCCCATTTTGTTTGTGGATCCCTGAAGATTGGATGGGAGTATCCGACCTCACTACACAACTCTACTAATGAAGCTGCCGAGAGTAATTAAACTGGAGCAATACCTGTTGTGATATTTAGAAAAAGACATGCCGGGGATAATTATGCCACTCCTCTCTCTCTGCCTCTCCCCTGACCTGTGCAGAGCACCATCAGCAGGGTAATAACGGCTTTGTAATTGTACCTCTCATCCTAAAGAGAGCCTGTGCGGAGGCTCAGTCTCACTGTGTGACAGTCAGTGAGACTGACTGTTGCACAGTGGCGACTCAGTGTCCCCACAGACACTGAGATGAGCTGTGAAATTCAGTCTCGGCACCAGGGAGCTCTAGGGGTGGCCGTCTCTGCTTACCAGCACCAGGGAGGTGATGGTGGGCTTCAGAAAGTGCTTTCATGCACGCATGTCTGTGCCCCTGGCTTTATCCAGGTGCTTTCATCCACATGATGAAAGGTGCAGAAGTGAAGGGTCTAGGAGCAAACTGCCCCAGCACGTGAAGAGCGGTGGTAACTCAAAGATATGTTTCATTGTGTGGATGTGGCAGCTGACACACTGTAAAATGCCGTAGCCAGGACACGGCGCTGGGAATGAGCTGAAATAGCTTATCAGTGTCTCCATCAGTCCCCTGTCATCAGCTACACCATCCCACTCGACGTGGGCTGGAGTGACCTGTATTGCACCAGCTTGTTGCTCCCAGCCCCAGTCTGGTCCCTGAGGATTTTGCCTTCTCTTCCCAACTCCAAGAAGGTTTATTTTGAGATTGGAAACCTCAAAGGCATTCTTCTACCACCTCGCTGCCAGCAGTGCTCCCTTGCTCATCATCTGGCATATCCTGCCTGCTATTATCGCCATTATAAAATCATGGAAGGGGTTATGCAGCATAAAATCATCTTGGGTGAGTTTTGATCTCATTTACACCTCTGTGAATCAGAAATGGCTTTTTTGTTGTGGGTTTTGCTGCCAGTTTTGCAAAAGGGGAGATGACTTGGAGCTCCCCTGAGCTGTCAGGAGAAAAGTAGTTTTGTGTTAGAGTAGAAAAAAAGGGACTGAAAAGAATGAAAAAGGATTATATAAACAGGGCACTTCTCTTCCCCGTAAAGGTTCCTGTTTGGCATCCCATCCTTTAAGAGCGGTCTCGTGCATTCCTAGCTCCATGTTCTGGTTCAGGTCAGTAACAAATGGCACCTGATGCATTGTTGCAGTCACAGAAAGGAAGGTGCTGACTTCTCTTTTCTCCCTGACTTCCTTCAGAAACTATTTTTATTTCTTCAGAGTCTTGAGAATGGAACATTGTAAGGAATTTTTGTCTCTCTGTTTTCTGGGTATTTTAATCCAAATAAAGCTTGAGTACTTAAGAAAACAAAAGCAAATGAAAAAGACTGAAACTATAGAAAGATTTTTTTTTTTTTCCCCTGCCCTCAATTCCATAGAGGTAATACAGAGACCCTCTCAGATATATGGTTGATGGTTCTCAGGGAACAGAATAAGAGACTTTTTCTGGACACTGGTGTCCGTTTACAGGGACAAGTAATAGAATCTGGTAGGAGAACCCAGGCCCACTAATTTAGGAACTCCTGCATGTCAGTCCAGTATATCACGGTATTTAGCATGGTTCAGCAACAGTGCTTTGTGCCTGACTCTGGGCAGCGCACTTCAACAAAGACAGGGACCGCTTGGAGAAAGTCCTGGAGGGACCTGGGTGTGTCCCAAGCCCTGGAACACATGGCAGAGAAGAGAAAGGGAATGAACTGGGTTTTAGTCTGGAGCATGGCAATGTAACTGTAGTTTTCAAATCTTCAGGTGCAGCCTGCAGAGGGAAAATGAATAAGTTGTTCTGTCTATCCACTGTGGCTTCACAGATGGTGGGAGCTGGGGGCTGGACATTGGGAGGTCTGTCTGATAACTTGATTTGGGGATGGACTGAATGAGGTAGCGGCAAATGGAGAGCTTGTGGAACAGGCTGGAGGGATGTCTGCCAGCGATGCTTTCAGTAGAGGTGAGCCAGGTCCATGGATGGCTGGTACAACCTCCCAAGGCCCCTCCTGGCCCAAATCTCTCTGTGAAAAGGCAGGAGAGCTGTTTCATGCCACACCAGCAGAAAATCTTGCTCAGGGAGAAAAGGGACTTGACTTGGCAGCTGCAGGGATCGTTAAGGTCTGTATTACCAAGGTGTCTTCCAGGCCAAGTGATTTCCTTCATGGGGYCATATTAGAGCTCAGTGATTACATAAATGACCATGTTTTCTTTTCAAGACAGCAAGTAATGGCCCCTGGAGGTGCTGTGCAGCTGTATAACCTCTACAAGCTCTTGTAGTCCTTCAGAGACTCTTGATTTTTTCCCCACTGCCCCCCTGACTCACTTCTTTTTAATGATATTTACGGCATTTAATAACTAACTCCAAATTGCCATGATAAACCACTGTGTTCCTGCATGTGGCTAAATTGAGTCTCTTTGTGAGTCTGTGTGGATTATCTTCTTTCCAGAGTCAGTGGAGAGAGCGTGCTTCAGTGCACAATGTATCCCATCTTCTGAAATTCATGGGGGGTTTTTCTTTACCTGCTGGGTTTCATTTCTCTAGGTCATGTGCTGCCAAAAACTGAAGTCTGCTGGCCCTTACATCCTCTTTATGAAAAAAAAGAAAAAAAAAAAATTGGAGAGAATTCACCCAGCAGCTGTAGGCAACACATGGATCACAACCTTTACACCTCACTGTGCATCCAGATGTGCACGTGGTTAACTCTCAACAGCCAAACAGGCTGACCTTACAACACAGGCAGGGGTGAGATGCTGAAAACCAACAGCAGCTTACTGCTGAGCCAGGACTTGGGCGACAGGATGAATTCATAGGGATGGATGTGGTTGAGGAGCCTTTTGTAACTACTGCAACTGTTCTCTATTCTGCCTGGTACTGCTGCCTGAAAGTATTCAGTTAATAACTATCAGGTTCCCGAAACCATAAGCTTGTTTTACAAGTCATGCATTTTTAATACTATATTGAATTTGAGGCTTCTTTTTATTAATCGTCCCTTTTTTAGCACTGAAAACTCTTATTTTTAGATTTTTTTTTTTTTTCCTCTGAAGTGGAAGGTCTGTACCTTACTGAAAAAGAAAAAAAGATAATGCGACTCATAACCAAATAACTCCAGGAGCTGGGACTTTATGGACCTCACTCACCCTTGCAAGCCCTGTGCTGAGACTACAAGAGTCAGTAGGACTGATTCAGTGATGAAATCCCGTGCATTAATTTTCAGTGAGAAAAATCCCTGAGTGGCGTTGCAGCAGGTTTATGTAAAGCTCTTTGTCTCAGTTCTTACTGCTGTGAATTTGGGCCAGCACTTATAGCAGAGATGGAGGGGCTAAATCATTGGAGACATTCTGTTTCTGTGTAAATGATTTTATGGTCATCACAACGTCTCCTGCAGTTGCTGTAACACCACTTTAGGCACAAATCCCACTTAGAGGAAAGCTGACAGATGCTGAATCATGCAAATGAAATAGCAGCCTCTGAGATCCCAAACACCACAATTTGGGGACCTCCATATTGAAGGGAGCTGCAAAATTACTGTACTCAAAACACACAGACAGTGGATGCAATCTCCCATCGAGTTCAGTCTGAATCTCTCTCTCCTGTTGTCAAGTCATTCTCCGTTTAATTAATATTTCATCCTGTTGGTGCAACTTGTCCACTTATTTTCCCAGTTGTTTGCAGTGCAGATTTCCCAAATTGTTTCCTCAGGGCAGTTGCAAAATCTAGATCTCACATCTGAGGAGTTCCTTGCAGCTCAATTATTGAAATTTCTTGCTGAAAAATGTATGCGTTTTTAATTAAAAAAAAAATTAACTAGCAAAACCAGCCTGGAGGTAGTTTGAAAGTAAGAGGAATATTTTGTTGAAAAATGAAGAAAAAAAGCCCCAAACTCCAAGTGGATTAGCAGTTACAGCATTGTACGTCCAGAAATTATTTGAAACCTTTCCCCAGTGATGGATAATGGGGAGGAGCCTCGGATTGAGCCATGTCACCTTATAAAAATGTCAGAAGCTGAAACCACAGGAGATGTTAGTGGCTGGAGGATCTTCCCTAATTGAGTCACAACAGAGAGCACRGCATCTGAGTCACAACAGAGAGCACGGCATCCTCCTTCTCACCCTGGGGCAGGCTGAGTCTGAGAAGGGGTTATTCCTTGGGCAGGCCAGCAGAAAGCCATGGTATTGCCTCTGCTCTGCATTAAGCTGGAGCATGGACCTGTATTGGTTCAGATCCTTCAGTTTATAGGGAATTAATCCTGAGCTGAAGTGGGGAACTCTGATAGTGCCCAGAGGGTCTTGTTTCTGGTTTCCTCCTAACTGGTGCAAGACCAGAGCTTTCTCCCAGGTTAATCTACAGCCTGAAAAAGGCAAGCCTGCACATCCGTGCTTTGTAAAGACACAGTGAGGAATTCCTCATACTTGGTGTTTGTAAAGGGGCAAGTAAATACACCAATACCTGTGCAAGAAACCCAACACGAATGCAACATGATGCACTTTGGGGGTCACTTGCACAAAGATTTGGCAGAAGGGATCTATGTGGAAGTGTTGGTGTGGAAATTTGGGGCAGCTGCAGTCTGTGCCTTACTTGTACTGAGGCCCCTCTGCTCCCCTGCTGCAGTGGCCCCCGTGCCACCAGGCAGTCCTGTTGAGTCCTTTTGGAGAGTCTGTGTGCCACCAGCAATGATTTGAGTGCTTTTTCTTTTGGTGCTGTGCTTCTTTAAAAGCTCTAGGTGCGACTGCAGGAGCAGGCTGTAGACGTGTGTGTTATGGGTATGTGTGATGTGTCCCTAACTTGGACTCTGTGCATTCACAGGAATGGCTAGAAGCTGCCTGTAGCACGGTGGGACACAGCAACCCAGCTGTGAGGGCAGGCTGGGCTGGGATCCCATCCCTGGGGCAGCAATGGACAGCAGGACCCACTTGGGACAGACAGAGTTCCCATGGGCAGAACTGCTGTGGGATTTGATGGGATACCAGGTGGAGGATGCCCTGTGCAGGGCTGCCCTAGCTTTGTCTGTGCTTCACTGACACATGGCAGCCTCCTGGCCAAGTCAGATACACACTGTGGGTTAAGCACGAGGCAGATGTGTCATTGTTCTTTTTGCACATACCAGATTGCTTCACAGTTCACACAACAGACTGGTGGTGTCTCCTACCCTCTCAGCTGTCATGCAAGAGGCTGACAGGGCCCAGCTTGGTCCCTGTGACCCAGCTTGTGACTTCGTTTTTGTCCGTATTACCACCTTTTTCCTGAATGAGCCTGTTGGCCTCAGTCAGGTTACTGATGGGACCAAATTTCCACAGCGGAATTAGGGCTTAGTAGGTGGTGAACCTCAGTTGTTCATGTGAATCAATAAGGTTTCTTCCCACCACATTGTATTTTTGTACTTGGAAGGGGGGAAAGTCCTGGGAAAATTGTGGCACTGCTAATTGTAATGCTGGTGTCAGCTAGGAGCTCAGCCAAGACCACCACTCTGTTCCACAGAGACCTCTGGCAGGTGGGAGAGTTGTGAGCAACCACTCTATGACCAAGTGGCTCTGGACGTGAGACGGCAGGTATGCCTAGGGACATCAAGCAGCACCGTGCACTCAACCGGGCACAGCATGGAGGAGATGCGATCCTGCTCTAGGAGTAGGAGCTGTGCAAAGCGTTCCATGGGGGCCTGTCTCGGAGACAAGGAGTTCTCCTGTTTTGGGCAAGGGCCTCACATATAGAGAACGTTTTGCTAATGTTTACTTTGGGTTTGCTAAGAAGCTGGAAAAGGAGGCAATGGTGATAGCAAGAGTAGAATAGAGGCTGTTGAGAGCTGGTAAATAAGCCATGAGGAGCAGGGGTTTCCTTCTGCATGGTTATTCACCATGGAGTTACCCCAGGAGTTTCTGTACTCAGCCAATGGGTCCTCTGAGTAGCATGAATGCTCTCCAGTGTCTATGGGTGTTGGGAAAGACAAAAAGCTTGCTGAACGTGATGATCGTGTACTAACACAAAACCTTCCCACAAAAACAGAGCAGTGATAGTTCTCTGTCATACCTCTTCCCTTCCCCGCAGACGTATCCCAGTCCTGAGGGCCACTCAACCTTTCACTGGAAGTACAAAGGTGGTCACTGTGCAGCTCACTAACCCTCCACTTTAATTAATGAGAAAACATATGAGGAATTATTTCCTTCTGCCACTGGCTGCTTGGAAGCAGGGTTAGTATTTTTAGGAGGAAGAGTTTAATATGTTGTAGAAGAAAAGTTCATGAGAGAGTAGTGAAAGGAATAGCAGCAGTAGGAGTTTGAATGTGAACATRTTCAAAGTGGGAGAGAGGCACAGCATGAACCCCATTCCTCCTCATGTCTTCCCTGCTGAAGATCAGAGAAAACAAGAGATGAAAAACGGAAAGAAAAGCGATGAGATGGAAAGTGAGGGTGGAGGGGTTGAGGGAGAGCATTGATTGGCAGGTCCTTTCTTGATGGGTTTGTTTTTGAAGAGAAATATTATAAATACAGGGCAGACCATGCCCAGAGAAGGGGCAAAAGGAGATGCTGCCCACTGTCTCTGAGTTTTCTCACATGTCACATCTCCTGACTTTGCAGCGTGAGATGCAGGATTTTGTACACAGAGAAAACTGGCTGATCACAGTTTGTAGGGAAGCCCTCATGTTTTCTCTTCTCTGCCAACCTCTCCCTTGAAATGTAAATAAATAGGGTTGGAGACACACATAATGAGGCCCAAGGGTAAGGGACTAAAAATCCAAAATCATGTTTTCTTTGGCTGAATTTCTGGGGGGGGGAAGCTAGATGAGGAACGATATAAAAAGAAATCAGACCTATAGTTCACCACATAGGAAAGCTCAGAGCTGCTGTAGAGAAGCAGTGGTATGCAAGCTAATGAATAAACAAACACAAACAGTGATGTACGCTTCCTACAAAGACCTCCTTCCACCTCTGTTTTGAAAGCAGATTGCTACCAACACCTAAGCAAAGCCTGCTTTGAAACTTTCTGCCACAAACAGTAGTGAAATCCACGGTCAGTGGCCAGGAAAATTTTCAGCAGTCATTGCAGAGCCTTTCTGAGCTTCATTTCTTTCCAACTAGCTGCTGACCCAACATTCAGCAGGACAACACAGCAACACTATGGCTAAAACAGCCATTGCATGTTAGCTACAGACTACACCTGCCCAGGGAGGAAGGCAGGGTAAAAAAGCTGTTTTCTAGAGACAAGATCTCAAAGAAGGCAGCCAGTGGGATGGTTCTTCTCCTGATGTCCCAATATCTGAAGCAGTACCTCATTTCACATGTTAGGAGCCAAGTGAATGTGTCTCTTTGCAACTGCATGTGCTGGACTGGGGTTGCAATTCTGAGGATGTATCTGCTGAACGGCAGCAGAATGGCTGCAGTCACCAACTGGGAGTTACAACTAACTGCTTGGGAAAAGGATCAAAGTGAAATCTTTTTACAGCATGTTTCCTCATGAAGATTGTTTCTCTTACACTTGGTACCACTTGTCTCTAGAGCATCCCTTTTGATGTTGCATGCAGCATCGTACTAATAGGAGTGCAGATGGGCTTTCCTGCTAGTCGAGCTTGTCATTGAGTAAGTTGTATTTCAAGGTGGATAAAAAAGGCTGTCCCCTCCCTTTAAACACCTGTGTGCATTTCTGTAGGAACCATTGCTGCTCCCAGGCCTCCTGGGCTGAGTTGAGTGGTCCTGCAGTGATCATCTCAGCTCCCTGCAGGTGCCCTGATCGGTCAAGCGCAAACAAATAAACATTTGATTTCCATCAATTTGCTGCAGTGCAGTTAGCTCCACAGTGCAGCACTAGTGTCTCTGCCTGGGAAGCAGGCAGGGAACCACTTAGCTACTGCATGGCAAAGTCAGCTCCAGCTCTGCTCTGCCCTCCTCCCCTTGACACTCTGCTCCCAGGCATGGGAAACCTGTCTAACCATACTCAATTAGAGATGTCTTTTGGGCACTGAGCAGCTGACATCAAGGAAAGCATTGTTGCAWATCGGTGTGGTAGTACAGAAGCCCCTGCTTGTTAGGAAGAAAAGAAACTTGAAACAATCCATGTTTTACAAAAGGGAAACCYGCAGAAGCTATTTACACATTTCAGGGAAGGGCACATGTGAATCTGTAATGCTGCTGTAATAGGGGCAGAGGGGCCGTGTACACAGCGTTTGCAAAAGAAACACATAGTGAAGATCGTGTCTTTGAACGTGATACCCACTGGCCCTGAGTGTCTGTTCCCGATTTGTTCAGTCTGATCAACAAAATACCTGAGCATCTACTCAACTTTTACTTAACTCAGAGATGACGGGGGTATTGCTGCCGTCTGCACCAGCCCTGGTAATGGGAGGCCAGCGTCACGCCAGGATCAAGCCACTAAGAATGACCTTGGGTGCAGGGGAAATCTCAGGTGCCCCCAAATGCACAGAGCATGTCCAGGGGTGCCTGGGGCTGTCTTGTGCTTCCCTGCACACCTGGACGGGCTCTCCAAACATGGGTACTGCAAAGAAAGAGCAGACAGAAAATGTTGCCCACCTAGCTAGCGACTTCTCAATCCTAACTCATGTTAAACGTTAAGCATGTATTTTGCTGCATTGCTGGACAGGGTTAATATTGTGTCTGTATGTGTGCGTGGGCAGAGGGCTGAATGACAATGATTTTCTGTGGAGCACTTGGGTAATTGCTCTGCCTTAGTTTTGGCTTTTTTAGAATTGTTTGCAAAGACTTGAAGAGAAAAAAAGAAAATCTAGACAGAGTCACTCAGAAGAGACTGCTGCAGTCAGGAGACTGAGAGTGTGGCCCCACAGACTCGCTTTGGACCTCCTCCCTAGCACCRTGGTCCAGCAGCAGTGTACGAGCAAAGCCTGCCTCTGCTGCTGTGTGTATTCAATTCATTGGCTTCCAGTTTCACACCAGAAACAGGTAGATGGTCTTCAGAGCAATGAAGTGTGTCTTTGCTCTTTGCATGGGAGTAGTGGACCTAGCTGGATTCTGGGAATGATTTTCACTGTTGAAATCACATGGGTTGAGTTTGGTCCCAAGACAACTGTAGTTACATCCCTCGGTGCATTAGTCCATTTTGCCATTTAAAGATTAAGGTTGTTAAGCAGTCCTGTGCGATGCTGCTGGGGTGACAAGTACTCGTGAGCAGCAAAACTCACACTGAATTCAGGGCTGAAGAGAACAGATGTGACTTTTCATATAGCCTTCTGGATCCTTTTAATAGAGCACTATAAATGAGGTTATTAATTATATCAACAAGGAGAGTAACACCAGGTATTTTCCCTGGTGTTTCACAGCTTGCAGAGCTAGAACAAATCCTCTGTGACAGCAGTCTCCAGTGGATTTGAACATGAGCTTAGAAGCCAGGAACACCTGGTTCTTTCATCAGCTTTGATACAGGCTCATTGTGTGACATCCAAGAAGTCCCTTGAAGTTTGTTTTTGGGAGGTACTGAGCGATCGCTGCTGCTCAGCACATCTGAAACCAGCCCAGTCTGGCCCTCCGTGAAACACAGCCAAAAGCTCCTTTGAGCACACCGAATGAAAGGCATGTTATGAATGCAAAGTTTATTATACGTCTACTGTGTAATGTCATGTGGACTCGTAACATAGTAAACACTGCAGATATTACAAAGACACAAAATCTTATCTGTAGTAAACACATTCTGAAGCTCCTTACTGAATTACTTTAAGCCTCTGATGTCCCTCTGCAGATTTTGGTTGAGTTTTGGCCCTTGAAGGTATTTGTAGACTGCTGCCATATTCCTCTACTGAATATCTGCCAGATCCATCAGTCCCAGGCCCTTCTGTTACCAACACAGCAGATGCACTTAGAGTTACGAAGCCTAGAGTAAGCAAAACTGAAGTGTTTAATCTATTATTAATCAGTCAGCTGCAGAAATGATAGGGCTCTGGGGGACCTCTGAAAGACATCAATATTTATGGCCTCAGTAGCAAATGCAACTTTTTTTTTTTTTTTTAAAGAGACAACAGGGTTATGAAGAATGTTTATGTTTCAAGTCATTCCATAAAGAGGCAATGTCATGTTTTGGGACAGGAGGATTCAGAACAAGGTATTTAATATTTATCACAAAGTATTGAGACTTCCACTGTACGTCTGTTCTTCTTGGTCTTGCATTCAAGCTTTCACCTTCTCTAGAAGCAATGACCCAAGCTGAGATCAGAGAGCCCCAATCACTCCAAGCTATCACCTAGGGAATTTTTAAAAATGAAAAGATAAAATCTCCCTAATTCCATTTGCCAAGATAAATTATATAAATTCCATAAAAGAGAAACAATGAAATATGATTTCTGTTCCAAAAGAGTTCCACACGTTACAGGCAATTTTTTTCTGGATTAAGTGAGACTAAATTTAGATTGGATATTAGGAAAAATTTCTTCACCAAAAGGGTTGTCAAGCATTGGAACAGGCTGCCCAGGGAAGTGGTTGAGTCACCATCCCTGGAGGTATTTAAAAGACGTGTAGATGTGGTGCTTAGGGACATGGTTTAGTGGTGGACTTGGCAGTGCTAGGTTAATGGTTGGACTTGATGATCTTAAAGGTCTTTTCCAACCTAAACTATTCTATGATTCTATAAACAGCTTATCCAGCAATGCTTGTGCTTTGCAGTGTTTTGCAGGTCTTGCTTGAGTTTGTTCCCTGACGTTTTCTGCACCCACCCTAGTGATGCTGATTTTAATATGACTGTTATCACTGGTACACAACCTTCTTAGCTTGATTAGTTTTTACCTTCATATACTCATGAGTTGATTTTTTCACGCACTATGTTTTGTTTTTGTTGGGTTGGTTTTTTTGTTTTTTTTTTTTTTTTTTTTTTTTTTTTTTTTTTTTTTTTTTTTTTTTTTTTTTTTTTTTTTTTTTTTTTTTTTTTTTTTTAAACTACTTCTCTTATCATTTTTATGGAAGATTTCTATTTTAATGGATTTTTTTTTACATCCCCTTTAGTCCTGTTTGCAGTTTCTGAATTTTTGCTAAAGATCTCTTCCCTGGAGTTGAAGAATAATCTCTCTCATCTCAAGATCACTTCAATGCCACCATCACTGAAGCAACCTCTTGGTTGAACATTATTGTTTTCTGTTTCATGCAAGAGATGTTCAGGAAGAGAGCACTGGAGCAGAGAGACTAAAATCCAAGGGGGAATGAGAGGATGAACTAAATAAATGAGAGAATAGCACTGTGAAAAAACATGTAGTCCATGAAAGGAGCAAAGAAAAGAGGAAGAGAAGAGGACATTTCAAAGGAAAGAAACAGAGACCAGCCCTTAGCCAATGTAGAGTTCCCTTCACGTCATTGATCTCATCACTTATCCCTTCTCACACTTGTAATTCCCTTGCTGTCTCTTGATCTGCTCACTGATTTTCCCTCTTTCATACCCAGCACAGGCTTTTCTGAATAGGAAAATGAGGTATACTGCACATTAATTCACCTTCTAATAAATGCACAAACAGAAAACCCACCAACTTGGGCCTGAGTCCAGCAGCACAAAGCCATTAGGGACCAATAGAGGATCTCTCCCCCTGCAATTTGATGGTAGAGAGTCTTGTGGCATCTCCAAATTGTTTTACAGAATCTGGCAGCTTTTCAAGAGCTCTCTACACCAGGCATTCCCCTTCTTTAATCTCTCCATCCCAGGAGCTTGAAACTTCGTTCTGCTCCTRCTCGTGAGACCTATAATCACTGTGGCTGGAGACTAGTTCATTGTGCTCTTTGTGTACTAGGAAATGAGATGTGAAATCCCTCCACCTCTGCTCCCGGCAAGGCTCAAGGATGTGTTTCATGGGTACCTCCTCCACCATATGAATGGGGCATTGTCTTTTCTCAGTTGGGTGCTAGCCTCTCCTGAGGGCTGAGAGATCCCTCTGGAAAGGTGTGTATGAGTGGTGGGTTGTCATGAGGTGCAACTGAGACAGACTCCAGGGATGGACCTGCTCTTTCCAAACCCAGGCTGAGCTCGCTGTTTGAACGGTTCATAATCTCAGAGCTCTGAATCTACACCTGCAGTGGAAAAGGAAAGGTTCAACTGTGTTTTTTTCTGGGCTGAGCCCTATGAGGTGTGTAGTATTTGCCCACTGTACTGACTGCTAGATTGGCTGGAAATAACCAAGCTATACTTAGATAAAGCCAGGCCTGGAGCAGGAGCTGAAGAGGTCTGTGCAAGAGCTTGACCTGCAATACCATATGCTGTATGCTTTGGAAACATCACCTGTGGCATTAATGAACCTTTTTTTACTTCTTTAGTTTAAAAGTACTCAGGACTTTCCTTAGTTTTTCTCCTTTGAGAAAATTTGATTTGGCTTTTTTGATTCTGTCCCGGAGTTTTGTGCTCACTGTACTGCATTGTGGCTGATGCCAACACACTGCTTCTCCCTCAACGTTGTTTTTTTCCCCATTGCTGCACCCCAGACCATTGCAGATAATTACAAATTTCTGTTTAGAGGTGGTTGAAAGCTTGTGGAAAATTTTCTCATTCAAAATAGGCCTTTGCCGTAAAAGATTTTTCTCCCTCAAGGAAATAGTAGTTTCAATAAATGTTTACTATCATTTTGCTATTGCAAATCTGAAATAAAAGGTAAACGTGGAGATTTTCTATGTATGCTCACACTTTTTGCCAGTTTGCCACTTACCTCCCACCTACCAGTTGGAAAACAGGAAAAAAAACCCCAACATGTGATGCCAATCTCCACCTATTTTCATATTTCTCTGTTTTYCCATCTTCTCTCCACGGAGATAAAAGTACTAAAAATCTATGACTAAAGAAATAAATCTATTTTTATCAGTTTCCCTGACCAAAAGGAAACTTAAAGCTACTTGAAACAGCACAAAACTAAATATTTTGATGCAGCCCAGAAGGCCAACTGTACCCTGGGCTGCATCAAAAGAAGTGTGGCCAGCAGGTCGAGGGAGGTGATTCTGCCCCTCTGCTCTGCTCTGGTGAGACCCCACCTGCAGTACTGCGTCCAGCTCTAGAACCCTCAGCACAAGAAGGACATGGACCTGTTGGAGCGGGTCCAGAGGAGGGCCACAAAAATGATCAGGGGATGGAACACCTCTGCTATGAGGAAAGGCTGAAAGAGTTGGGGTTGTTCAGCCTGGAGAAGAGAAGGCTTCAGGGAGACCTTATTGCGGCCTTTCAGTACTTAAAGGGGGCTTATAAGAAAGATGGGGACAGACTTTTAGCAGGGCCTGTTGCGACAGGACAAGGAGGAATGACTTCAAACTCAAAGAGGGTAGATTTGGACTAGATATAAGGAAGAAATTTTTGAYGCTGAGGGTGGTGAAACACTGGCACAGGTTGCCCAGAGAGGTGGTAGATGCCCCATCCCTGGAAACACTCAAGGTCAGGTTAGACGGGGCTTTGAGCAACCAGATCTAGTTGAAGATGTCCCTGCCCATGGCAGGGGGTTTGGACTAGATGACCTTTAAAGGTCCCTTCCAACACAAACTATTCTATGAGTCTATTCTATGAAATATTCTTGTTTCATTTTGATATTTCTATCAGGGAAAAAAGAAAAAACAACTAATGCTTTTTTTTGGTGTGACTTCTTAAGAGGAGAAAGTAAGTTGGTAGCTCTATTTGTCAGGTTTTCCTTTTGTGTTCTCTTCTGAGTTTAATGGTTATAAAAAAGAAGAGACMGATTTGTAATTTCAAAAAATCAGGTGAACTTCCTAAATGAACAATTTCCAAAGTCTGAATGGGGGGGAGCATCTTCCCACCCTCATTCTCTCCTTTCCCCTTTGCTCTGTCGGCTTCTAGGAGAATCACTGAAGTTGCTCCTTACAGCTCTGCCACATGCTTTGTGCATCTCCAGTCTTCTCCTCCCCCTGCAGCCCTCTTTGCCCGGTGGGCCCTTGGTTACCCTCACATTACACTGTAATAAATGGCACTCCCACTTTAATAAATGCCGTTCTCTGTTTACCAAGACCTCAAATTTTTTTAAAAGTCATTGACTTCAGCGTGAGCAGAGTTTGCTCAGTCCCACGGGGCAGAGCTCCATGTTTGATAATGTGAGGTATGTAGAAACTTTCAAATGTCTTGGTTTTCTCTACCCTTTCAAAAGAGATTGTTTCATCTTTATGCAAATGGTAGGGACCTTTATATCTGTTTCTTCTCTCACGCTGCTCAGCCAACATCCCCTTCATCTGCCTCACTGAGGTATAGGGGAGGAAAGCATCAGGCACGCTTGCTCCTGGGAGGATAATGGCTCATGCAGAAGCGCTTGAAGTCCACTAAATATTCATTTCCCTGTGGTTTTTTGTATCTGTATTACAGATATGTAATTCCTACCAGACATGTCAGGTGTTCGGTGTCTCTGGAGACAGCCGAACAGAGGAGGCGGGAGACTCCTGGAATGTAAATGTGTGCTGAGGAAATGTGAGAGTGGTTTCTGCATGCCACAGTGATCAAAATAGATCCCTGGGTGCTGCGCCTGCACTTCCCGGGCGGAGCAGGGAGCTCTCTGCTCCCTCTCATCTGTTGCAGTGACGAAAATGTTACAGTCAAAAAGGGAAGGGCCAGGGTAGTTTTGTTGCAATACCTGTTAGCAAGTCAAGGATCAGAACTGTGGAGGTGATGGGTGGATGTAAAGTCATTGCGTGAGACTCACCTCTCCGAGGCACAAAGGGAAGGATTCCGTTTTCTTACCCCCCCTGCTGCAGATGGGGAGACAAAGCCAAGGAACAAAGAGCTTTTGCACTATTGACTTCTTATGATAGAAATAGCGTGCTGGTGCGAGAGGGTGTGACTCTGAGCCCAAAGTGCACAGCGAGCACGGGAAGGGACCTGAGGGTCACCAGCACCAGGTTGTGCTCTCAGACAAAAATGATGCTCTAGATGAAACCAGCTCTGGTTTTGCTCCAGTGCTCCCTTTGGAAAGCAATACCAGAGCTGCTGTCCTCCCGCGGCTACAAATCTTTCTGTGGTTCACAGCCTGCATTTATTCATGACTAGTTTATTCTCACTTGTTCTCATGCCAATGTTGTCCTTTAGCATCAATAGCTCTTCTCTAGTGTTTACCCCTCTGATGTTTTTATAGACAGCAACCCATCCTCTCTCAGCCTTTGCTTCCCTGCACTAAAAATGCCTGATCTTTTAAATCTCTCCTCATGAGACAAGCTCTCCATTTTCCAGGACAGTTACCCAAATATCCAAGGTTTTACCCCCAAATACCCCATCTGCATTAGTTTATCTGGCTTTAAAAAAATGCTGGTTTTACTGCACTGATGACAGGTTCACATGCATGTGTTAGACTTAGCGGAAAATATGTGCTTCAGGAAGGGGGATAACGGTGTGTGTGTGACAAAAAAAAAAGTTCCTGTGCGTGTGAAATGCGCTGTGGGATGCTGCATGCAGCTGTGCATGCGTGTGGAGGGATGCTGTCAGCGGGATCGTGTGTGCAAGACTCTGAAAAGGATTACTCAGCGTGCGAGGGGGCGTTGTAAGAAGGATTTTGAGGTACGTGACACTGAGAAGGATTAGTCTCTGTGTAAAAAAGCGTGCGCGTGTAGAAGAGAGGGAAGATAAGCGGGTGGCTGCGTGTGGCACAGGGAGAGATATTAGCCCATGCGTCTGTGAGCAGGGTGATAAGGAGGGCTGTGTGTGAGAATGCTGCTGTAAAAAGCTGGGATTTAGCTAATGGAAGGATTAGTGTGTGCATGTGTGTGCACGCATCCRGGTGGGACGTGGTAGGAAGGATTTGGGAGGTGTGTGGCAGAAGGGATTTGGACATGCTGGGAGGACTCCCTTGGTGGGAGTGCATGCCTGTGCCTGTGCTCGCAGCACCCCGGGGTTGTTCACGGCTGTGCACGTGCCTGTGATGGTGGGACGCAGTACAGGGACACATGGAAGGCTCCTGCACCCACAGGGATGGGGTCCCAGGAGAAGCCAGCCGTGCCCTGTGGGTAGGAAGGATTACGGGGCACTGCTGAGCCTGATGTGGAGGTGCTCACGGGGCGGGTGACAAAGCAGGGATGAAGCTGTAGTACAGCAAGAGGCATGGCTGTACCTGTCGGAGCAGGGGAAGGGCGAGCACGTGGGTGGCAGTGGGGAGGAGAGGGCTGACGGCTTGGATGCACTGCGGCACAGGGGGAAACGTCACCCCGTGAGCAGGGCAGGACAAAGGGCATGTGCTGTGCTGAGCAGAGGTTGTCCGGGTATGGGGTAAATGCAGTTTGTGTTTTTCTCAGGAGACAGGGCTCTGGGAGTGGCTAAGCTTCCCATCTACAGCTGAGCATGAATGCTGGCAACATTTCCATTGACCCCATATCTCCACCTCTCACCTCAGATTTATCCCTGCTCCTCTGGCTGGCTGCCAGCACAGCTACCTCTTCTAGGTGGAAAGGATACTGGCAGCAGTCTTAAAGTAATTTATGATCCAGAGAAGGGGTGGAGGGTTGATTGCATCCCAACACTTATTTTTTAACATTCTGACTTAACAATAAAACTTTTTCCCCCTTCTGCTTTTCCATGGGAAAATCGGGGTGTTTTGTCAAAATCAGCRATTTCCTACTTTTGATCAAACCTCAGTTTTAATTCAGAGGGGAAAAAAAAATGTTGAAAAATTTCAGCTAGCTTTATTGTCTGCAGTATGTCTGAATTGGATCTGTTCCATTGGCATTAGTTTCATCTCAGAGACACTAAAWGTAAAGCCTACTGAACCTTTTATGATAAAATGAACTAAAATCGCCAGCATGTCTAGGGTACCTTTCTTCAAAAAAGTTGATCCTTTGCTTTTCCAGTAGACCATCTGAATGTTTGCCTTCTGTTTAATGAAAGATCATCAAAAGCCTGGCCAGTTGCTTTGTAGCTTTCTATAATATATTTATTATTTAAGGAAGAAGGCTGAAAACCAAGCAGCTGCAGTCTGAGATTCCCCTTGGTGCTAGGTGCTGCACAAATATAAGATCTCATGGCTATAAAATAAAGTAGGAGGCTTCCAACCAGAAGTGAAGAGTCTTTATTAGTACCAGAGAAAATTTCCTGCAGAAGCATGATCCTTAAATATAGAGATTGCCCATAAAATGGGGTCTTTATATCTTTCTTAAAGATACTGTTTTCCAACAAAAGGTATGTCAGTGTCATGCAGGAATARGGTAAGTTCTACGGCAAAGGTGATCAACTTCCCCTCCTACACCTTCATTTGACTGAGACCCACAGTGCCTACTGCACACATCTGGCAGAGCCAACAGGGATAATGGCTCCCTTTTGCTCCGTTGAGGACTGGAGATGGGATGGACTCGCAGTGGGGCCCACAGAGGTGCCATCCCTGCCCCACAGAGTGGGATTTTCTTGGCCCASAAACCACTGCCCAGCAGTAGTTCTGCTCAAGAGCCACCAGCTGGGCACACAGCTCTGTGCTGTGCTGGAAGTCAAGCATGGCCATCGTGATTAGATAGCCCTTCTGGTTTTTAAAAGCTAACAAATCATTAAATCACCCAGAGAGTGCCAAACAAGAGGCATTTGGAGGGGCCATGGTTTTGTTCTGGGAAGGTGTCCAGTCTTTCAGGCAAGAGGTCATGTTGTCCTTCTTCCTTTAGAAACCTTTAGCCCAGCATGAATCAGGAGGGGGGGTGAGGTTGAGCTGTGAGAGGAATTGCAATGGGTTTAGTGTTAAAGCCAATACATGAGCTCCATTTCAAAGTGCCCACTCAACAGTTGGTCACTAAATCCCCAAGCTGTGGGTGAGATGCCAAGTCTGCGTGTGCTTGGAGAGGAGCATCACTCCCATTGCAGTGCTGCCTTGTTCTGCTGTCAGAGCATTCCCTCCTCCGAAAGGATGGGCGAGAAGAGCAAATGGGGACAGGGAGTGCCCCATGGAGCAGTCACCATCCACCGGGGAAATGCATTTCACTGGTGAATTGTGAGCATCCCACTGGAAAAACATTGCAGTGGGCCCATTCTTCACATTGTCCCTTGACAAAGAGGGGCTCGCGTGAGGGCACTTGGGTCCCTCCCCAAAATTGTTGTGTGGCTTCGCACAGGTGGCTGCCCCAGTCTGTCCAACTGTGAAATGAGGTTAAAAATCTTCATGGAGGATAGGCTGCCAGGCTTTAGCCAGTGAGGTTTGAAAAAACCCTTCTTAACTAAGACTAGGCAGGATTGTAGAAGGACATAGTGTTACTGTCAATTCAGAGAGAGAAAAGACAGAGTGACCCAGAAGTTGAAGAAAGCCCATTTTTCTCCCCCACCTTATAGAAATAGGCACCTGGCCCTTGGATCTCTGAATGCTCCTGCACTCAGGCCCACTTCACACTCTCTTTCATCCTTGTTTTTCTCTTTTAAATCTCCAATTGATTTTGAAATTAAATTGGCTGTTCCCCCACCAATGAACCTCAAGCTTGCATCTCCTTTYGCCCATACCCCTTCTCCCTCTCAGCTTTCACATCTCCTCAGGATTCTGTTATTTCCCATACATTTGCTTTGAAGGATTTTCCAGTAATGATGTCAGGAGAAGTTTCTTAAGGGTCTTTTATCACAAATTCCTTTTGGTTTCATGCCTGAGGATGCTTCTGAGGAGGACCTTGGCGACCCATGCTCAAGCAGACGTGAAGCAAGTACACTTTACAAGCAAGTCACATCTGACTGCACACACAAATCAGGTCCTGTATCCCTGCAGCCTCATTCAGGAAACGTGTGTTTCCCAGCTGACAAAACTAGACCATACTTAGACCCAGTGTAATTCTGTTGGCCTCGATGTACTTACCAGGGAGACTGTAACATAGACAGCTTTTCTACACTGAAACAAAGTGTCTTACTTATATTGCATAGACTATTCTTTCTAACCAGGCAGAAAGTGCATGATTTTCTCATCACTCCAGTCCTTCCATGGGAGATTTAAGAATGAAGTTCATAGGATGATGCAAACCACACATTTACAGCTGCCCCATCAGGTTGGTGCAAAGTGCATGTGCACAGCGGACCTCTGTCAACCAAGCTGCCCCACATGCCATTCCAATTCTTCCAGCCTAGACCTGCTCCACAGACAATGTCAGGAAAGCATCAGACCTTAAGAGTGCACTGATAAAAGCTATCACAGGAGACATCCTTTCAGCATACATGAGTTAAGGCCCAATTTTCAAAGGTTGCATGTACCATATAGAATCATAGAATGGTTTGGGTTGGAAGGGACCTTAAAGATCATCTAGTTCCGACCCCCCTGCCATGGGCATGGACACCTTCCACCAGACCAGGTTGCTCAAAGCCCCGTCCAACCTGGCCTTGAACACTTCCAGGGAGGGGGCATCCACAACTTCTCTGGGCAACCTGTTCCAGTGCCTCACCACCCTTGCAGTGAAGAATTTCTTCCTTATATGCAATCTAAACCTACCCTCTTTTGGTTTAAAGTCATTACCCCTTGTCCTATTACTACATGCCCTTGTAAAAACTCCCTCTCCAGCTTTCTTGTAGGCCCCCTTCAGGTACTGGAAGGCTGCTATAAGGTCTCTGCAGAGCCTCTCTTCTCCAGGCTGAACAACGCCAGCTCTCTCAGCCTGTCTTCACAGGAGAGGTGCTCCAGCCCTCTGATCGTCTTCATGGCCCTCCTCTGGACTTGCTCCAACAGGTCCATGTCCTTCTTATGTTGGGGGCCTCAGAGCTGAACGCAGTACTCCAGGTAGGGTCTCACAAGAGCAGAGTAGAGGGGGAGAATCACCTCCCTTGACCTGCTGGTCACGCTTCTTTTGATGCAGCACAGGATACAGTTGGCTTTCTGGGCTGCAAGCGTACGTTGCTGGGTCATGTTGAGCTTCTCATCAACCAACACTCCCAAGTCCTTCTCCTCAGGGCTGCTCTCAATCCATTCTCCGCCCAGCCTGTATTTGTGCTTGGGATTGCCCAGACCCATGTGCAGGACCTTGCACTTGGCCTTGTTGAACTTCATGAATTTCACACGGGCCCACCTCTCAAGCCTGTCAAGGTTCCTCTGGATAGCATCCCTTCCCTCCAGTGTGTTGACCGCACCACACAGCCTGGTGTCGTCGGCAAACTTGATGAGGGTGCACTCAGTCCCACTGTCCATGTCGCCGACAAAGATGTTAAACAGCACYAGTCCCAATACTGACCCCTGAGGAATGCCACTCGTCACTGGTCTCCACTTGGACATCGAGCCGTTGACCGCAACCAATTCCTTATGCACCAAGTGGTCCACCCATCAAATCCATGTCTCTCCAATTTAGAGACAAGGATGTTGTGCGGGACAGTGTCAAATGCTTTGCACAAGTCCAGGTAGATGACATCAGTTGCTCTTCCCTTATCCACCAACGCTGTAACCCCATTGTAGAAGGCCACCAAATTTGTCAGGCATGATTTGCCCTTAGTGAAGCCATGTTGGCTGTCACCAATCACCTCCTGATTTTCCATGTGCCTTAGCGTAGTTTCCAGGAGGATCTGCTCCATGATCTTGCCAGGCACAGAGGTGAGAGTGACTGGCCTGTAGTTCCCCGGGTCTTCCTTTTTCCTCTCTTTAAAAATGGGGGTTATATTTCCCCTTTTCCAGTCAGTGGGAACTTCACCRGACTGCCACGACTTCTCAAATATGATGGATAGTGGCTTAGCAACTTCATCCGCCAGTTCCCTCAGGACCCTGGGATGCATCTCATGAGGTCCAATGGACTTGTGCACCGTCAGGTTCCTTAGATGGTCTCAAACCTGATCTTATCCTATAGTGGACGGTTCTTCATTCTCCCAGTCCCTGCCTTTGCCTTCTGCGGCTTGGGTGGTGAGGCTTGAGCACTTGCTGGTGAAGACTGAGGCAAAAAAGTCATTGAGTACCTCAGCCTTCTCCATATCCCAGGTAACCAGGTCTCCCGTTTCCTTCCAGAGAGCACCCACATTTTCCCTAGCCTTCCTTTTATCACCGACGTCCCTGGCCAGATTTAATTCTATCAGGGCTTTAGCCTCCCTAAACTGATCCCTGGCTGCTCAGACAATTTCTCTGTATTCCTCCCAGGCTACCTGTCCTTGCTTCCACCCTCTGTAGGCTTCCTTTTTGTGHTTGAGTGTGTCCAGGAGCTCCTTGTTCATCCATGCAGGCCTCCTGGCGTTTTTGCCTTTGGGATGTATCGCTCCTGGGCTTGGAGGAGGTGATCCTTGAATATTAACCTATTAAGCTTTCTTGGGCCCCTCTTCCCCCTAGGGCTTTATCCCATGATACTCTACCAAGCAGATCCCTGAAGAGGCCAAAGTCTGCTCTCCTGAAGTCCAAGGTAGTGAGCTTGCTGCACGCCCTCCTCGGTGCCCTAAGGATCATTTCATGGTCGCTGCAGCCAAGGCTGCCCTTGAGCTTCACATTCCCTGCCAGCCCCTCCTCGTTGGTGAGAACAAGGTCTAGCATAGCACCTCTCCTCGTTGGCTCCTCTATCACTYGGAGAAGGAAGTTATCCTCAACGCATTCCAGGAACCTCCYGGATTGCTTATGCCCTGCCGTGTTGTCCCTCCAACAGATATCAGGGTGGTTGAAGTCCCCCATGAGGACCAGGGCTTGTGATCGTGAGGCTGCTCCTATCTGTCTATAGAGGGCCTCATCCGCTCGGTCTTCCTGGTCGGGTGGCCTGTAGCAGACCCCCACTAATGTCACCTGTCCCTGCCCTCCCTTTCAGCTTGACCTATAAGTTCTCGGTCGGCTCCTCATCCATCCCCAGGTGGAGCTCTGTGCACTCCAGCTGGTCATTGACGTAGAGGGCGACACGCTGCCTGTCCATCCTAAAGAGCCTGTATCTTTCCATTCCAACACTCCAGTCATAGGAGCCATCCCACCACGTCTCCATGATGCCAATAAGGTCGTAGCCCTGCGGGCGTGCGCACGTCTCTAACTCCTCTTGTTTATTCCCCATGCTACGTGCATTTGCATAGAGGCATTTAAGTTGGGCCCTCAGTGAAGCTGACTTACTGGCTGGAGCGGCTGGTGTTCCTTTGTGCTGCTCTTCAGGTGCTCTCCTGCTGACCTGTGATCCTTCTCCAGGCTCTGGGCATCTAATGCTGGCATCAAACTGGTAGGAGTGGGATGGATTGAGGTTCCCCTCCCCCAGCAACTTTAGTTTAAAGCCCTCTTCACCAGCTTGGCAAGCCTATGACCGAAGATGCTCTTCCCCTTCTCTGACAGATGGACCCTGTCAGCSCCCAGTAGATCAGATTTCTCAAAGCGAGTCCCATGGTCTAAGTAGCCAAACCCCTGGCTGTGGCACCAGTCCTGTAACCATTTGTTGATTCACCACATTCGACTGGCCCTTTCAAATCCCTTCCCTTYGAAAAAACTACCTGCACTCCAGAGTCCCTTACCACTGCTCCCAGGGCTCTGTAATCCTTCTTGATAGTCCTCAGACTGCTCCTGGCTGTATGACTGGTGCCCACGTGAAACAACAGCAGCGGATAATAGTCAGTGGACTGTAGGAGGCTTGATAGTCTCTCAGTGACATCCCTGATAGGAGCCCCTTGTAAGCAGCACACCTCTCGAGACAGTGCGTCAGGTCGGCAAATGGGTGGCTCYGTACCTCTCAGAAGAGAGTCGCCTACTACTATCACCTGATGCCTTTTCTTAGTTGCGCTGGTTGTTATACGGGGAGCAGATTGGGCTGCCTTACTCAGCTCCAGCATCCMTCCTGGTGTGACAGGTCCTTCCTCTTCAGTCTACAGAGCAGTGAAGCGGTTCTGCAAGGGCACCTCAGGCTTCGGGGGAAGTCTCTTCCTCCTGCTGCTCCTTGCCATTGCAACCACCCATTCTTCTGCGTTATTGTCCCCCCTCCCTTCTGTATGTGCCGGTGGGGGAGTTTTTGGCTGTTTAGCCGTGGGCTGTGAGTCCACTGYAGACTGCGCTTGGAACRAGCTATCTAACTCCTCCTCCGCCTCCCTGATGTTACACAGCCTTCTCACTGCCTCTTGCAGCTCAGCCACCTGCTGCAGGAGGTCCTCCACCCGGGCACAATTTGTGCAGGCAGGTCTGCCACCTGTCCCTGCCCCATAGAGAGGTCTAGGCACTTCCTGCGGTCTGAGGTCTGCGCTGCAGCCTCTCCCTTCGGCAGCTCCATCTGGGTGGAGGCATCGGCCACCGCTGGGGTAGATGGTGCAGACCCCCCAGCTGGAGCTGCAGCCTTTGCTCTCAGACAGGTACCCGCTATTCTGCCTTGAGGGTCAGGTAGGATGAGTGCCCTTGACCTGTGCCGATGGCCACAGAACGGTGCCCGGCTGCTAGGTTATGTGTACCTCAAGTCTCCCACTTGGCCAGTGGAATGCCTCTCCTTCGAAGAGGCACCCTCCCCGCGCGCCCTCCCACACCAGGCCCTGTTTGCCCGTCCTGGTCGCCAGCGCTCTCTGGGGCTGCCTTTTGTGGGAGTGGGGGGTGGCCGCCGTTACTTCTGGCCCCACTGACGCCTCGTCAGCCGCTCTCATGAGAGCTGCCGGCTCCTGGTGGGTCTCTGAGCTCCCCTGGGGTTTCCCCGGCTCAGGAAATCCCCCTTTATGCCGTGATTCCCCGCTCCACTGCGGAACGTGCCTGCACCGGAGCGTTGTATGCCTAGATCCCAAATCACCTTCAGATCATTCCAACTTCTCTTCTTTAAAGAGACGTGGTAGTCAACTAAGTCGTTTAAGCACATTTTGGAAATGCCACAAAGGCTCTCAACTGACACCACTCTACTGTCAGGACTAGCAGTGCAGGGGAACGATCACAACAAATGCTTAGGAAATACGACTGCAGATGTTCACTGTCATGTTAAATATAGGCAGCCAAAAATAATTTCTCTCACAGGGAAATTAATCTTTTCTCTAACAGGAGGGTCAGGAACTCAAAGTGAAGGCTAGACACTCCTCTGCCACATTCAGCACCTAAAGTGGGTTGCAGTACAGAAAGAAGAAAATCACAGCCCTCACTGGTTTAGCTAGAACAATCCCAGAGGTGTAAACCACAGGCTTTTACATTGCACCCCTGGCTTTTGTGTACACCAAGAGGCGGAGGAATCTGCCCCAGGGATGTTTCTTTTTGCCTTGTTCCTTCCAGACCAAGTCTTTATTGTGGTTTTGCCCACTGGTGGCAGCAGCCTCTTCCCTGGCAACCTTCTCTTGTAGATGGCAGTTCCACCTGCCTTTCCCCTTGGAGGCTTCTGGAATAAATGGTGCCTTAATTAGGTTAATTATACCTTTAGCCACCCATGTGCTCACTTTAGATGTACTGTTAGAGTCCATTACACAGAGTAGCTTCCCCAGTTTTCCTTGTGGGAAGCAAATCTAATGCCTGATGTGTGAAGCTCTCCATGGCTTGGTTGTCTTGCACAATGTTTGTTAAATCCAAGGACTGTTTCCACTCCTGAAAACCTGGTGCTCCTGGTATCTCTCTGTTCAAGGCCTGCCTGACCCAGGGTGGCCAGTGACTGATTTCATGAACAAATGTATTTCATCAGAGGCATCTCCCTGCAATGTCAACAGAAGGCTTGAGCAACATCTGGTGAATAGTGAAAGAGTCTCTCTGATGCTTGTGAAAAGTAGTACAAATTAGCATCCTCCAGTCTGCTGCTACTATTCTGTCTAAAYAATATTTTACAGGTAAAGTTTCTGCTGAGAAGCAGTGGGGTTTTCTCAGTAGCTGCCTAAATCATGTCATAGTCTTTGGTTTACACTGAGTAACTGCTTGAGACAGAAGYTGCATCTGTATGTGCGGTGTCACTGCTCCCGAATGATGAATGACCCCAAGTTTCTAACAACTTCCCTTCCTGTGCTCTGGCTGGCCTCCCTGCAATTTGCATTTATGCAGAATGTTTTACATGATCTCTCTTGCTCTCTGCAGCTCACTAGAGAGTCTCTTTCTTCAGGAGCTTAAAAATTCCCAGAATGGAAATCAGTAAAGATGGTGTCTGTATGTAACTAGGCATGTCAGGAAGAGATCTCAGTGTTTTCCTGATGTTAAGGATGCTCCCATATTCTTTTCCCTAAGACACACGTCCCATTTTTCCAAACTATGTTCTCAGTCCCGTTGACAGTGCAGGCTGTTCGAGATAACTGAGATGCTCCTGGTATCTTCACCAGCCGCTATGTAGAGAAGATGACTTAGTATTTTTCACTAGCATAAATCTTCACTGTGAACACATAAAGCTCTGCAAGWGAAACATCTAGTAGAAAAGCCTTTCCCAAAGTTATTGTGTCTCTAGAAAACATTATTATAATGCTTTGTGTCTGAGAATTGGATGCCGCCTGCCACTAACATTAATGGGAATTGATTGCCCAAGGGTGTTTTAGGCAAAAGGTGTGCATACAAGGTGGCTTTATATGATTGGTGATGTGCTTTGCAACTTCTCCCACCTCTTGGTTCTTTCCTCGRTCCTGGGAGGTTCATTTCTGCAAGGGACCATCTTGTTATGGGAGACAATTTTTATGTATCCAAGTGCAGGTCCAGGAGAAGACCGTAGCTGTAAAAGCCCCCTCTGTCATGCTGGTAAAATGACAGATTTTACCCAAGATATTTCAGGAAAACCTCAAATTCCACTTTATTTCCAGTGAAGATCTTGCTATGTAGCCAGCTCCTGGGTTGTGTTTTTGGTATTTTGAGTCACATTCACACAGGGTCTCCAGGTCTATCCACAGGTTTGATGGAGCAGTGGGGCAGAGAGTGGAGTTCCCTCATCCCCACTGTTTGCACTGCTCAGCAGGACGGATGCCTTCACCTCCTGTGAGAGGGAAGCTGCCCTCTACAGCTGCTTGCAGCCCCAGTTTAACAAGTATCACCTCTCCATAGAAGCTCCATCTGGGCACGCTAGCTAGATGCACTTCATGTAAACTGTTTGTTCCACCACCCACAAYGAGCTATTTGCACAGAAGTTTCACCAGAGACCATAAAATTGCAAACCATAGGTCCAGATCTCGCCATCTGTCGCAGTTCTGYGTTCCTGCTCCCCAGACAACACAGTCTCCCACCGGGTTTAAAAGATCCCAAGCTTAAACTTGTTTGTTTGGGATTTTTCAAAAAACCTGGTGCTCAGAGGCACCACAGAAATAAAAATGTGGTAGCTATTATCATTTATTGCCCTTGCAATGCAGACAGGATTAAAGCTGTTCTAATGACAGGGGAGAAATGGTAATATTCCCCCTGACATTAAGTAGGCCTGAAGAAAGCTATGAGCACAATGGAATGGATCATTAATGTGAAAAGGAAAAATAAAAACCCTACAAGAAATGACTATAGCAAAGAACCACCAAGGGAGGCACTTAAGCCCACAAAAGCCAGCACTCTCAGATGTCAAAGGATCTTGTCATTCTGCACCTAGCCTTGCTGAGGTGTTAAATGGGGTTTCAAAACCATTTGGCTTTCACAGACCTTAGGTGAATACAATATACAACTAGGTAGCACAAAAGGGTTGTGCTCTAGAGGCTTAACCCTTGCATGCTGAGTGTGGTTTGCTGGGTTTGTACCGTTGCTGCTCCTCTTTTCAGAAGACTCTAATGGCTCCAGTGATTGCAGAAAAGATGGCAGTTTTGGAGCAGCGATGGCACACGTAGGTTTTGGAGCATCTGCCTTGCTAGCTCAGCAGATACCTGTAATGTAGCCTTGAAAATTTACAGAAAACATGAACATTTATAAATAACATGTCAGACAGCTGGTGGGTTTAAGTACTGCCTCCCACTTCAAGCCCCCAAGGACAAGATGCTCTGTCCTGTATGTGAGAGGTTTTGTTTGAAGAAGAATGCTTTGTCCTGGACACGTGCAAGTTCTTCCTTCTTTGCCCAGACCAGTGAGACTGTATTGCTGTGGAGAGGTGAGCTTGATGGTGCTTTCCCCACACAATGTACCCTGTGCTTTTTGTCTGCTGCCTTTTATTTTTAAATGAGCAGGGAGTCCAATAACGTCAGAAAGGCCAACAATAGCTTACCATGAGAGGGAAACATCCTCTCTGCACCCTGACAGCCTGCATCAGCCAGTCTCCCTCCTAGGATGGGAGATATTTTAAGGTAGAGCACACACAAGACATCATCGCTACTGAAAAGAGCAATCAGGTTAGAGAAAATTCTCCTGGCTCTCCATTTAGGTCCCTCCTTATCCTTTGTTTTACTTTCTGTGGTGAGCCAGCTGAATCATTCCTCTCCTCTCTGCTGGGAAGGTAGTTCTCTACTCTGAGGAGGCTATTCAAGGGCTTGCTTTATTGCTATTTAACATGTATACATTACAGTACCTCACAGAGACGTCGTAGCATTGTGCCAGGCATCCTACAAACACATGCAGAGTGACAGTTGCATCTATAGCGGGTACCCGTGTGTGAGGGATAACTGGATAAGTGTAATTCTGAGCCAATTAGAATTAATAATAATGCTCACACATCCTATGTAGGTGTATGGGATATGGCATACCCCTATGTTTCTTTGAAGAAAACACACCCCTGGAGTTTAAAAACGGGGTTGTTTAGGGGTTTTTCTTGTCAATTTAAAAAATCACTATCAGGAAAGGGAGTTGGTGTTTAAGGAAATGTAAAGGTCCCTTTTCATATAGATCCAAAGCAGAGATTAAAAGCTGGGCACACCAGGACCATGCCCAATCTGACTTTACAGAGTTTAACACCTGCTTTGCCTGGCTGCAGCTGACCGTGTAGGCTGAAGAGCATTAGGGGTCTGACCCCTGAGACCAAGAAACCCAGTGTTTGCACCTGAGGTTAAATATATGCCCAGGAAGTATTTGGGACCGTGGAGGGCTTATTGCAGAGGGTGTGCATGCATGTGTGTGTGTTTTGTCAGGTTCTTTGGCTGCTTTGAATAGAAAAGGGTGGAGTGTTAATAAATGAAGTTGTTAATTTCCAGTCTGTTACCAAGAAAGCCTTAAAATTAGTTGTGTTAGTTCAGTGGCACACAAGGATAAGGTTTTATGCACTGTAGCACAAAACAATTAAAAGTTGGAAATTTAGAAGCAGGAGTGGAAAAAAAAATAGATTCAGGGAGAAAGGAGAAGGGATTATAGGTGCTCACCTCCAGCTGCATTGGGAGAAGCAGGCTCAGGGCATGAGACCACATCATCGCTGACGTGAGAGAGTTGGTGTGTAGTTGTCCAGGTGCTGTGATCTGAACCACTGTGTGTGACTTGTCATTCTCAAACAGGCATATGCTTTCAGTACGTGTCACGTATCTTGCTAGTGAAAGCTCAGTGTCTGGGAAGGGAAATGTTTAAAGCCACCGTGAGAACTGTTAGAAGCAGAAAAGGGAGCTTTGTATGCAGCTCAGACCTCAGCACTTCAAAGTGTTGGCTGAGATCCCAAAGCAGGCACAGAAAACACCATGTGTAGACCCAGGACTGGAGGAGGTCTGCTGGGCCACCCGGTCTCCTGCTGTCACTGGTCACCGGACGAGACCTTCCTACTCAGACCTGCTCTCCAAGTACAGCTGTTCTGACTGCCCAGCTTGCTGATAAACGCATTGTCATGTCTCTGCATGGAAATAACCGTGTTGAAAGTTAGTCTGTTCTTCAGTTGCCTGCCAAATCACAAAATTTGGTCCTGATGCTGTAATTTACAGTATGGAATTCAGTGGCCCAAAAATCCTGTAGATTACAAACGGCCAAAGCCTCACAAGGTAGGATTGTGATGGAAAATTAAAAGGTATTGAGCTGATGGGGCAGGGAGAGAGGCTGATACAGAGCTGTAACTAAAAACTGTCTTGATTGCTACCTTCATTACAAACCTGGAAGAAGGAGTTCATAACTGAACTCCATGCCTGGAGCAGACTTCAGGGAAGGGCTAATGGAGACAGGAAATAATCCTGAAAAAGAACAGAAACAATACAGCTGAGAAAATTTACCAAAATACTGTTTTCTCAATTGAAGGCAACAACACGAGTCTCAGGAATGCCACAGGGAACACATCAGAGACTGAGACATCAGTTTGGCTTGCAAACTGGCACATCTGCAAAAGCACAGACTAGAGAAAATTTGGGAATATCCATGCAGATATTTTATGAAGCAGGGGGACATGGGACCAAAATTGTAATTATCGGGATGAAGATTAAGAAAGGAGTTGTTGAGGTAGACATTAACACCCTCCTTCCCCAATGGAAGTAACATTAATGTTGGAATAACTTTTCCAGGGAAAGTCCACAGCCCGGTTTTTGCGTTGTGACCTGCAAACAGTTTCAAGACTTACAAAATCCTCATCAGAACCTGAGGCTTGCACTGAAGACAGTTGCAGACTTTCATGTCTAGAAAAACTGTGGTGAGCAGATATAATGTATTAGGGAAAGAAAAGAAGCTATTAAAGACAAAATGCATTTCATCTGCAGTGAGCTCTACTTTATCTGACACATTTGCTTTCTGCTACTGCTTATCTTCTCCCCTCCCACCCCTCACTCCCCTCTTTTTACTCTGTTTTAATAATTCAGCTCTTACAGCCCAGAATTAAATGTTGTGCTGACCTAAGAGCGGTGTGCTATGTACCGTATTAACATGCTGTGGGTTTGGTGCTTTGTTCTTTTCCTCCGTTTTTGTTCATGCTCCCCAGCAGAAAGCTACACCGTGATATGGTACTTAGTTTTCCYAGTATAGCACTCTCTGCAGAAGGACCAATATAATACAAAAGGCCATCTAATAAAGCAGCAAAAGCAAAATTGGTTCAACCCTCATCCCTCGCCTCCTTTTATAGTATCACTGTCGCTTTTTCATATGTAGTAATCTTGCTTTAATATTTATGACTCTGCTTCAGACAYGGAGAGTTCAACGAGGACAAATTTTTTGTTTTCTATTTCATTGTAGGAGGTTACATGAGAGCAGGGATAGCTGGTCTTCCAGAGCCCAAGGGGCCCATAGCAACATCCATCTGCAGCTGGGGGCCCTATGAGGCATCACCCCCTCCTTCTAGGGGAGCTGTAGGGGAGCTCAAGGTGAGGGTTGTGAGCAGGAGATAATAGCTGGTTTTGTAGAGCTTCTGCTGCTCCAAGGCAACCCAGCATGTCCACTRTCTTCTGCTTGCTTCTTTCTGGACACAGTATAAAGCCGGACTGCCCAGCAGCCCTGCTGCCAGCACAGGCTTGCTGACAGTGCAAGACAGTTCTGGCACGTGTCAACATCAAACTGCTCAAAAGCCATGCAAGGCTCAAGAGCCACAGGTGGGCCATCCCTGGGCTCCAGGAGCAGGAGATGTACTTTTCATTAACTAAATATGATGATTTTTAATAACATAATGTGCCATAAAAGGATCTCAGAAGACTGTATCCCAACTGGGTTTGCTTGCCATGGTTTGACAGCTGTCTGTAGCCCAGAAATGAGCCAGACTGGCATATAGGAAAAGAGAATCTTTTTTACAAGACTCCCATTTTAAAAACAAGATAAAGTGGAAAGGTCAGATCCTCTACTAGAGCTGAAAAATGCAGAATTGTTTCCAGGCAGCAAAGCCCTTCTGCATGTCTTTTCTGTTTTAAAAAAGTTATGAAAGCAGGGAATGCTGTGGAAAAGCTGTGGCTCTGGTATGGGACATTGGAGAGATGAAGGAAGTAGACAGCAAGAACCTTACACAGCTTGAGAGCATGGTATCAGTGCTTCAAGCTCAGAATACAGTCTTATTTTAGGTCTATATGAGCATGGATCAAGAGGCAGTCTCTGACCTGAGAGACTGGAACAGATGGGGCTCAGAGAAAGGCAGTTGCCTTCCTCCACCTCACAAGCAAAGATCCAAGTCATGATTAGATAACAAACCTGAAACAGAGATGGCACTGGGCCTGTTTCCCTTTACACATGCTCTGATCTGTTAGCCACAGAACCCTCATTAGCCAACCTGTCCCTCTTAGAATAATAACCTAATTCTAACCACAGAAGGAATGGGCTTTTGCAAAGTCTGAATGATGCTTGAGATGGGCACCATGTCCTTTCCAGTGGTGTCTCTGTTCTCTTTCCATGGGTTAGCCATCCTTTGAAGGCTGCCCAGAAAATACAGCTGTCAACTGACATCTTATTTAAGGGGACATCAAAGTCTGTGACCCCAGAAGTCCCAGGTCTCAGCAGATACATGCCCACRTCTCCTTTGGGTTCTTATCCAGGACCTGTTAAAAGATGCTCATGATCTCAGAGTGTTTCATGTGGGGGATTTGCACCTAATTCCTGTTAAAAGTGCCACCGTTACTCAGAAATAATTTGAGTATGGACTGGAAACCCTTCAGTATATTTAATTCTTAATTTTATATGATTCAACAAAAACTTAGCAACCCCCAAAGTAACAATGTATTTAAAAACAAGCAAAGCAAACAAGGAAAGTCTTGTCAAACATCTTGTTTTTCCTTCTTTCCTTTTTTCAACAAGCTCAGTGATCCTGTTAAGACCTTTGCTATTTGAATTTTCTCTTCCGTTTCTTTTTCCGAGCAGAAAAAGAAAAAGAGGTTTCAAGATGTGAAGTACACAAGTGGAAGAGCTATGATTTTCAACCAGTCCCTTTGACAGGGAGGTTAAAGTCAACTTCCYGTGGCCACATCTTCCACCACCATGATTATAATTCAGAAGTGCACTTAAATGACTGAGAGTCCATGTTGTTAATTTTTGTTGACAAAAGCACCATGCTATTTCTGTTTTCTTAAACTCAGCAACATGCAAGAAGTATCCCAAATCCAATTTGATCTCAAGGGAAACTTATCATTTGTCAGCCAGGCAAACTAAGACTTATTTGTCAGGCAGGCGAACTTAACTAAAAAAATTGAAGCTATCAGCATAAACAGTTATGAGCAGCTCTCAGTCATAGATTATTGTTTAAATATGAGGGAAGAAAAGCAGATCTTGATGTAAAAATCAACACTACTTCCCAGCTTCCAAGATGGTCAGAGCAGCAGTGCAGGAAAATGATGGAAGGGAGCACACTTCTGTGTCTTATATATTTGAAAGAGAAACATATATTTCTTGTAATATCACATCAGCCTGATTTGCAGTTGATCAAATATATGGGACATATCTGCTGTCAGCTAAATACATGCATGGAACGATGGGGGAGTGTAGAATCTATTTGGCTTTCCCCTGCTAGAAAAATCTGTGGGAACATGCTGTCKTTGGGATGTGCTGAAGAGATGCGCTCTGGCACCTACGCCACACTGGAGAACTGTGAGGACAAACATTTGGGAGGAAAGCTGAGCTGATCCTAATTGAAGCAGACACTAGTGCTCTTTCATCGAAATTCCACCAGCTTCGCCAACCTGATGTCAGGTTCTCCACTGCGTGAGGGTCACTTCCAGGCAGGGCATGCTAAAAAATAAATTACATGTGCACATCCCCCCTCCTCTTTCCCACACGTGCACACATATACTCTAAGTGAGCAAAGAAAAGCATGTGGGAACTGCTCCTTGACACCACTGTTGTCAATGAGTACGTTTTGCTACAAGTGAGGGTTTTGGTTCTGTGTGCCAGGAGGTTTGGGCAGATGAAGGACGTGCCATGCTGATATTGGGGCTGCAGGCATTGCAGGGCTAGTCTTTAATAGCTTACAGAGGACAGTAGACTGAGCTGACTATTTTATTACACTCAAAGTCTGGCCACACTCATCTTGCAATTTTTAAAAGGCATTTGTTAATTTGGTTTCTGGAGTAAGTGCTGTGTGTGCTGGACCGGGTGGTTTCAAAGATTTCTTCTTATCTTGGAGTTCTACATTTCCAAATTGCCCTTTTCTTTCCCTGCCTGCTTGGGCTATGAAGAGTAGCTTGCTCAAAATCCTCACAACGTCTGCAGCTCAGCATTGTATGAATGGCTTTCCTGGAGAGGGTGTGGTGTGTTCCCTCCTAGATGCTCCTCAGATGTGACATCCTCCAGGGTTGTGAAGGACTCTGAGATCTGGCAGGGACCATCTGGGGTTTTTTGTCTCCTCCTGCAACAGAGAACATGAGTCGTTTGTGGGGAACATCTGGGGATATTTCGTTTAATCAGTTTTTTTACTGCTCTTGTGGCTCTGGGTATTAACACTGTCTCTCTTACTTCTGTTCTCTGGCAGAGGCGCACAGCAGAGTCTCCTGAGAGTCGACTAAACCATATTATTGGCTCCCTCCAGGGGTGGCTGGGTGAAACTTAATGGTCCATGAGATACAAAAAGTCAGAAGAAATGATCTAATGTCCCCTTCTAGTCTTAAACTCAGTGAAATGGTGAAAATTCTGCTTCTAAAGGAAATGGCAGATGAGCAGTTGCCAGGATCCCCAGCTGTGTCCACGGGGAGCAGTTCCCTTTTTGCAGTCCTGTTTGCAGATTCTCAGCAGAATTGCACCATTTTCACTCCTGGAGACCAAATCCTCATTCCCATCCTTCTGTGCAGCCCATTTGCCCTTCCTCCTCCCTCAAATGCCAAGGCTGTTTCAGCCCCTCTTTGTGGTGACCATTTCTGAGAGGAACTTTTTGGTTTCCCTTCTGCTTTTATCAAAATCCAAATGAAATATCTGTTATATCTGACATCTGCCTTTCACATGGATCAGATCAAACCTCCAGTTCCAAAATACCTCTGGCCCTCCTAAATGCAGAAATCAGTCTTGTGCATCTACTCTCTCTGTGTCTGGTTGAGAGCTTTAGCCAAAAAAAGTCTCCCAGGAATTTTTATAAACTCGAAATATCTCTTTTGCTTTCCTCTTCTGCAGAGAAAATGTGCAATTTAAAGTTGTGGGCATGTATTTTTCTTTTTCTTGGAAGCATTTGTAAAGGTGGCCAGAACTGCCTCTCAGCTACCGAGTAGGTGTCCTACCCTGCGTGTGCTTTCAGTAAAATCAGTGTTTCCTCTCTCTGACTTAAATGCTTTACCTTGAGTATTTCCATATGAAAAGAGAGACCTGAGATAAATTGCAAGACTAGAAATCCTAGAGTCTGGGGATTTTAAGCATGAGTGAAGCACGTGTGCTTTTTCCTCATCTGAATTCAAGGACACACCAGCTCCACAATGGCTACCTTTCCACAGAGGGAGAGGGGAGGCCTCCTCCCGCTTGCTCTAGCACATCAGCCACTTTTTAACTAACTCACAAAGCTATTTTGATTTTTACTGTAAGTTACAAGCGTTTTTAGAATAGTCTGAGGAGCTCTCACCTCACCTCGCTGCAACAGGCGCTGCGGAGTTGTGTCCAAAGAGCAGATGGTTGTCGCTGGGTTGTCTTTCTAGTGTAACCAGGTGACAATCAAGATAATGCCTCTGCTTCTACCTAATTTTATTCATGGAATGGCACTAGGGAGCCTCAGTGAGAGATCCTGTGCCTGGAGGAGCGATATGGGATGTCCGTGGTGCTTGGTGCAGCACACGCTGGGAGTGTCCCAGCCAGAAGTCCCAACCTGATCAATTATACAAGACTGATCAGGGTGAATACTGCTGTAGTTGCCATGGTTATCAATCATTATGAACTATATTTTCTGAGGGCTTGTTTAGAGGAAAACTTTTCTGTAATTAATTACAAATTCATTGTAAGATAATAGCATAGTTACAGCCCAGAATAGATGTTCTCTGTCCTTCTTTCCCTTTATGCAGCCCAGAGGCCAAGAATAGCACATGCAAACTATCACAARTGCCTGCATTTACATCCAAGTGAACACCCTTCACTCATGCTTACATCCTTGGATATGCAGACATTTATGCTGTTGCATTTCACCCAGTTTCCCCGCCTGCAGGAATGAGCTTCAGAGGCTGAACTGTCCAAATTCAACTGCTAGAGCTAATCACCAGGTTGACTGCAACTCTCTTCTGTAGGAAAAGCCAGTCTGTGGCCATCCAGCTGTTAACAGGTAGTTGGCAATAGGCTTGCAAAGTGTGATGTTATCACCAGCCAATTGACCAGAAGAGCTCAACTTCTCGACCTTCCATTCCAGCATGATCTTTATCCCTTTTATGTTTCTTAATCTTTTTAGAAAAGCGTCAGTCAGAGGCTAGTGACTGCTGAGGAACTGATAAGCTTCCTCCCCACTAGAAAAACAAAGGGAGTTTAAGATATTTGCTTCCTCTAGTTAAGGCTTACAATTCTTAATAGTATGTTATTAGGAAGTTGCAGAGCAATCAAATGAGAGCACAATTGTTAATAAATTTGCTTAATAAAACAATTAAAGCAAATATAAAGAAATTCCAGATATCTCTTAGTGTATTAAATAAATGGCAAGTAATTTCTTTTTAGTTTCGCTGGGTAAATTCATTTGGAACATCTGTAATTTAAATAGTCCTGAGATTTAAATAATTTTGCAGCCACTGCTTTTATATTATGCCAAGTTCTGTCCCAGAAAGGTGGCTGCAGTTCTCACTCTTTTCTTTTTTCTAGATTAACTGACGCAACAGTTTCTTTGTTGTTCTTTGGGTGATAACTCTCAGCAAGTCTTTTATTTTTCCAAATTACCTGCCTTGTCCATGGCCCCTCTTAGTCTGAAAGTACAAAGGGTTCTTTCCAAACTTACTAATGATAAAGACTGTTCATTCTCCCAGTCGTCCTTGGTGCAATCTGTTTCAAACGCTGGGATTGATGAGTGTCTCAGAACAGTGTAGGAGGGCTGCCTGAGCGTGACTGAGCCACAGAGTTAAAAAAAAAATCTAAAAAATAATAGATTCATTTCAAATAGAAAATAAAATTAAAGGAAGCCATGGCTTGCCTAAAACAAAACAAAAGAAGCCAGCTAAGTTTATTGTCTGGATTATTAATTGTGCTGGACTGTTCAGCTGCCCCAAGAATGTCACTTTAATTATTCGGTGAACTTAAGCGTGGGTCTCCAGAGATCACGTTCTGATCTCTCACATATGGTATATCGCACTGTTCATTAGACCCACTGGTCCAGTCACATGGAAATGATGTTCAGACTATTTCTATCTGTGTCTGCCACTTTTCTTCCTGAATGTGTCAGTCTCATGATGAGGGCAGTGACTCCAGCTGATACAGACACAATTGCTGATTGCAAAGAGAGACACTGCCGTGAAAATAAAGAGAAGAGGGTTTTATTTCCGTCCTGGTTCGGGCTTCGCGAGAAGTCCCTGCCCTGCAGAAATACAAATTCCCTTGGGGGAGGAGGGTGCTGAGGTATGTGAGATCATAGGCATTAAGTGGCAAAAAGAGGATGGGTGACCCTGGGGACAAACTGCTGGGCTGGGATGCCCAAAACCRGGGCTCAACTCCACGAGGAAGGAAAAACTCTCAGCAGTGTCATGAGATTCAGTTCTCGGTTCTCAACACTCTTCGCCATTTCAAAAATCTGGCTGCTTCGTTTCGRTGGTGAGATGGKAGCGGGGACTTGCTTTGCACAGTGGGAAGTAGGATTTCTTGCTCTTCCCTCTGAATATTTGATGCTGGCAGTAGAGAAGTGAGGAACGAGGTAATCTTATCCAGGATGGCTGTAAGCCAGTCAGGGATGACTTCTGGTCCCCGCTGGAGGGATGGAGCCCAGCTAAGGTGAACCAAGCTCATGTTTAGGAGCCTGTCTCCAGCCACATGTGCAGAAGGTTCGGTGCTAGCGGCTACCAGCAGAAACCAGGTCAAGGGATTCCCAAGCAGCGCAGAGCGCTTGCCAGGGAACCCCAAAATGTCACATTTAACTTCCCACCCTGCACTCTGTTGGGGGGGCTGGCGAGTGATGTGTGAAGTGTTGAGTCAGTATAAATGTCACAGTCAAAGGTCTTCAGAGTCGGAGTGACAATGGGAGGAGACACTAGTGCCAGGAGTTCTGACACAGGGAAAGCAGTCACTGCCACCACCTCTGTCTTGGAGATTTATTGATGATAACTTGGGATGTGCCATAAACAGGGGTGATATTAAATGAGTCTGATTGTCTCAGGGGCTAAGTTTTACAACCCAAAGCATGAAATCTCTCTGCCTCACTGAGATCCTGAGGCATTTTTCCAGCAGCTCCCACGATCTCATTAAGTGTTCTCCTGAGAAGGGCTCCAACCCAAGAGAGCCCTCCCTGCGCAGCACAGTGCCAGCTGCTGGGGTCAGACACGAATACCTGCCTGAGAACCCAGCGTGCACCCTCAGAGCTTAGTCATGGGAACCCCCCAGGTCACCATCACTACCTCACTGAGCCCACAGCCTTCCCCACCATGGCTTTGTGAGGAAACCAGAAATTGTCATGCAGGTGTCCCCAAGTACCAACGCACCCCTGGTGTCAGAGGCTCCGGCCTCAGTGCCAGCAGCTCATGCCTGGGGACAAACCTCCCTGTAGCTGTGCTATGAGTGTATTGAACCTAGGTGAACCTTTGCTGAGATGCCCTCTCAACGTGATCTCACCTTCTGAGGTCAAACCCATGGTTTCCTCCTGGAGTCATTGCCCGCAAAGGGCTGTGCTGTCGTGCAAATGTTTTCCTTCTGCTCCTTTAATGCATCTGGGGCTGCAATAGTAAGCTCTAGCTGCAGCCTTTCTCCCCCATAGTAAAACAGCTCCGGGGCCAGACAGCTGCCATCCGAAGGAGGCAGGGCTTGGTGAGCCACTGTGCTTTTCTGCTGAGGGGTTCCCTTGTTCACATAACACATTTTATCCCAGAAGCAGCAAAATCTTCAGCAGAGCCCTGAGGATACTGAATTCACTCTCCTGTGTCCCTTCTGCCTATCAAAGGTAAAGCAGGTCTGTGGAGATTAAGGGCAGAGCACCCCATGGCCACAAGCCCTGTTCTTCACAGGTTGCGTTCACTGACCCGCAGGCCTCGAGGAAAGTGATCTAGTCCAGAGAGCCTACAGCTTATCTCAGGGAAAAGGTTTATTTTGGTGACTTCCCTGAGAAACTTCCTTGTCCTTCTGCCCTCACGACCTTTCTCTCTGCTCCTCCAGTCTGCTCGCAGTTCTCCAAGGGCGTCTACGCCATCTTTGGATTTTACGAGAGGAGAACCGTTAACATGCTCACATCTTTCTGTGGGGCTCTCCACGTCTGCTTCATAACGCCAAGCTTCCCTGTCGAAACATCCAACCAGTTTGTTCTCCAGCTTCGCCCAGAGCTCCAGGATGCCCTCATCAGCGTCATCGAGCACTACAGCTGGCAGAAGTTTGTGTACATTTATGATGCTGACCGGGGTAAGTCACAAGTACATGGAAAGGGTTTCCAGGCAACTAAACATAGTGGTCTTTGCCTCAAGAAGTCCTCTTACTGTGGGTTGCTGGAGGCTGAGAGGGTGGCTAAAGGAAGGGTCACCCTATGCCTTCCCTGTTCTCTATTCCTTTTCTACATATTCATTGCTGCTGAAGGTGGGCATTGATCTAGATGAAGCATTAGCCTGACCCAGTATGCCTGTGTTCATAGGGTCAGGTCTGAACCCCATTAACACGAGGGAAATATTTAATGTGTAAGCCGTTTGAGTTTCAAATGGGGAAATTGTTTATCTTGAATAGGTCCTGTACTGAATAGGTCTGTCGAACTAAAGGCCACCGAGCCCCACATTTATAAATGTGAACTGACAGCTGCTCAGGTCTCACCTGAGCCCACATCCAGTTGTGATAGTGTGTGTGTGTTTCTGGCAGCTAGCTTGGAAAACTCCAAGTTCCCTGTGTTAGTTGAGTGTTAGTTGTCTATGTAACACCCTGTTAGTGAGTGTTAGTTGTCTGTGTAAAATAACAAAAGCCTTTGTTGGGTTCTTGGAAGATACTATCTAACTTTCTAAATCACGAACAGGGCTAGTGAGCACATTGCTCTGTGATTCAGTTTCCCCAGCTCTGAGATGCCTTTAAAGCTCCAGGCTTGGAGGCCGAGAGCAAAATGGACTTGTGGAGGACAGCACAGGGGTAAGGGTGATTCAGAGCTCTGTCCTGGAAGTTATCATTAGCCCTTGCAGTGACAGGATGACCTTAAGAGACAAGGAGAAGGTGTAAAAGCATCCCACCCTGCTTTCTGTTGTCACAAGGCATGGGCACGCTGAATATCCCAAAAGGACTGCAGTAGGCAGGGTTGTCTAGCAGGACTCCAGAGCGGTGCTGACTGCGTGTGTCTCCTCTGAAAGGCTGTGCATGTAATTTAGGCAAGATCCTTTTAAAAATAATGATGTTTTCTGATGAGATGCTGCCGAGAGAGACAGGGACGCTGAATGTGATTGTGCCTTGTGATTGCTGAGGGTGTCCCTAACCCTAGGAGCGTAGAGCCTAAACAGATCAAAGATGAGAAGGGAACTATGGCCCAAAGAAATCAAGTGAGTTGGGTAGTGACAGACAAGAAGACAGGGATTAGAGCTCTTATCTGAATCCCACAGCAGGGCCTGATCAACGAGACTGATCTGCCGATTACAAAGGAAAACTAGGCCTGGAATCATCCTATTTTCCTGTGCTAGGACAGAAAAAGCAGGAGTCATTAATTCTAGCCCAGCTGTGTTTGGGTAAGATGCTAGACTATTAGCTGCTCTCTATAGTTCTGCTGCACTCTTGCGATGCTGTATCCAGCCTGGCTTGAGGCAGCTACGCAGGCTGTCAGAAGAATGGAAAGATACCATTGCACAACTAAAACCTGGTTCTCCCCCTACCRTCCTCTTCCCCCTCTCTTCCCATCACAGGGTTGTCAGTCCTACAGAAAGTGCTGGACACTGCAGCCGAGAAGAACTGGCAGGTGACAGCTGTCAACATCCTGACAACAACAGAAGAGGGCTATCGCATGCTCTTCCAGGAGCTGGAGAAGAAGAAGGAAAGGCTGGTGGTGGTGGACTGTGAATCTGAGCGGCTGAACATCATTCTTAGCAAGGTTGTGTTGGTGCGGGTCTTCTGGGAGGGGTCTTGCATGCAGGACAGGAAGGGCTGTTTCTCCTGGAGAAGCTCTCCCCATTCTTGTCTGATCCACGTCTCACTGCAGCTCTCATTGGATGTGGTGTGTGTGTATTGCAGCAGGCTGCCRAGCTTGCAGGTGTTTCTCCGTTGTGTTACTGTGGAAACTGTAAAGCCGTATAAATACTAGGAGCTCCCATGTATTTATGCTGAGTAAGCTCTGCTGCTCCATGTTCCCTATTTGTTTGACTCCTCTGCTGAGCCCTTTACACCCCCTTACTCTCCAACAAGTTTGCTTTGTGCTAATTCTTCCAAGCAGCGTACACAAGACGTGGCACTTCCTTATTCTGCTGAGTTTTCATCCGGTTTTCCCACCTCCTGTGAGTTAGGGTGGAAGTGTGAATCGGCTCTGCCAGGATCCTGGTCCTCCAGCCTCCATGTGCTGCACCAAATTCTCACAACCACTGCCAGCAGGACAGAGATGGAGAAGCTTTATGGTACATCTCTAGTGTCCTCAGGAGCACTGTCTCCAGATCAGGCTGGAGCTCAGCATCCTCCCAGGGCATCCAGGCTGTAGCAGGATCAGATGTCTCCAGCTCCTCTCGTGCCTTGCAGCGAGAGAGACTGGTTCATTCCCAGCCATATTCTGTCTGTTTTGTCAGCTCATGGCCAGAAGGCAGATGGGATATGCAACAGAGGACTCAGCAGCTAGGTTGTGTGCCCCACCTTACTCACCCTCAATCTAGATAGGTCGCCCAGTAGTGCAGACCCAAATTTTCCCCATCCTCGTTCCTCTATGCCTCCCTTAATGCTTTCCGTAAGTCCTGAATATGGACTTCTGTGGACAGGAGACCAATGCAAGCCCATGGACCGGTCTCAGTCCATGCTTGTGTCCCCTCTTCAACTCCAGCCTTAATATCTTTCTGCCTCACACCTACAGCCAAGGCTTTCCCCACAGCTGGGACTCCTGTCCCACATGGCTTAGAAAGAGCCCGACAGTGCCATGCAGCTGATGCACTGTGACTCCTGCTATCGTACTTCTCATAACCAGCTCACTCTTACCTCGTGCTTCACACGTCGCTTTGTCTAAGCTGCCTGTCATCTCCTGTCTCACACTTCAGCTGCTTGCTGTCTGGGGCAAGGACTGCCATTTCACCAGCTGCACGGCTCAGCGATGAGCACAGTCCATCCTTGTTGGATGTCTCTGGGTGCTACTCCATTATGTATAATAACGAAGCAGGTAGCAGGTTTTAACCTCAAAGTAAAGATCATGCTCGTGAAGGAGAGACCAGATTATTCTGGAGGGTAAAGTCTTCTCTCTGACCACAGAGTAGCTGTAGTTGAACAAAATTTTTGACAGGACTTAGGCAGAGAATTTGCCTTTTCTGCAAGCTTTCCTATAGGGTATATCAGATTTCTAGGGTTAATGACGTTGGTTTTTTAAGCCTGGTTTGTCTAATAGAAAGTTAAGTTTTGTGGTCAAATATTATCTAGTTTTCCTAAAATGAACAGGAAAATAAGCTTTCTTTCAAACTTCTTCACACAACTGGAGCAAGAGTTAAACTTAGATATAAATAAAGCTATTTGCAAGAACACTAAAAAACCCCAAATCTTGTGATTATATTTGTTTTGCAATGCTGTAAAAAATATCCATTAAAGACAGAGCAATTCCAACAGATGTCTGTGCCTAGGAGGTAACACTCCTGTTAGGGATAGGGCTGTAGATAACTTCTTTCAGACCTGTATAGTCCATTTTTATCCTCGTTTGACTTCTTGTTCTGAGTSCATGGGGATTTCTGAGAGCAGAGGTAGTTCTCCCAGGGTAAGCAGGGGATGCCGGGTCTTTCACAACATGCAGATGACCGGAGGAGGTCAAAGGTAGTGTTCAGCTCATTATCATGTGAAATTCAGCTGGGACTTAAACTCGGGCTGGCGGCCAGTCTCTCAGCTCGCCACACCAGCAACCTCTGCGTGGATGTCACTGCTCTGTTTGCCCTGTTTCTTTGAGTGTCTGAGGTGTTCAAAGAGCCGCCTCAGCCTCTCAGGCTACATTTATCTTCTTCTCTGACAAGCCTGTCTCTGTCTTTCCATGGCTGTGGATTTGTGCTCCCCAGTGAACAGCGGAGCTGGGGATGGCTGTTGAGCATCAGTCCCTCACACAYACACATTGGTGCTTGCACACACTTCTAATTTCTTCTTCCCGCCCTGTACACATAACACAGATAACCACCACTGACTCCAGCAAGGCAGTCCTCGCATTCTGGAGACCATAGCTCTAGAGGAGCCAGTGCTCAATGTGTTAATGATATGTGGGAAAATGACCTGATTTCTTTCTCGGAGATTTCTCTGTATCATGTCTCAAGGGCATGATTTATCTTTGCCGAGGTAACTGTCGTTTATGAGCCAGGCCTTGGTTCAGGGCAGGATATCTGTGGGGCCACACTGTGTAGCCTTAATGGGATAAGTAAGCGGTGGGTTATATTCCATCAAAGCCCTGTATTGTTTCTTCCTTGTCTCTCATTAAAATGAATAACTGGAATTTCTCCTTTGCCACTGTTTCACTCTGAGAGGATTTCTCTCTAATAGATGTCAAACTGGCCCATTAAGAAGTGGGTAATGAAACCTAGGTGGCCCAAGCGAGCTATCAGCATGCAGCCCAGCACAGCCTCTCACCACGTTCAGGCTAAGTGATAAATGCTATTATAACCTCAGCTTGCTACCGCCGTGCGGACACATTAGGACTGAGCAAGCATTCTAAAATAAATTAAGATCACAAATAACTGTGTAAAACACAGGAAGCAAGCCTCATAATTCAGGTGGATGGGCTGCAAGATTAACAGCTCAGGGAAAGCTGGATGGCAGCCCTCTCTGGTTCATCGACTCTGACACCTAATAAAATAACAAAGGGAGAGTTTGGGCAGAAGGAGCCAACGCTAGCTATTGTTGACACTGGAGAAATGGGGAATTGGATCGTAATTCTTAGACATCCCAGTGCCCCGGAGATGCTCCTTCCTCCCACAAGGTCTGTGACTTACTGCAAAGGTCGGTCTCAGTTGATGAATGGAAGGGGACAAGTTGGGTCTGGTTTTGCTTCTCAGATCTGGCTGTGGAAGATACTCAGAAAACTACCCATAATAAGAGTATATATCTTTATAGCCTTAGGTATACAGAGTTTTCTTCTGAGGGCTCCAGACTGCTCAGCAGAAGCCATACTGAAGGATCCTGCGGGGAGAACCACAGGGCAGTGAAGCTGGTGGAGCTGACATTAGTTGTGTAAGAAACTGCTACTAAATGAAACCCACATTGGAGTTAATTGCCGCCCCCACGTTAATGTTGGGAACCAGATGAGTTTTAATGTGTATACAAGAGCACTTCATCAGAGAAAGGCTAAGGCAGATGAACCAGTTGCACAGAGCAAGTGTCAGCTCATTTATAATCCATTTGGAAATCCCTAAATAGCTGCTCACGATAATCTGGGAGTGCTGTCCCAGGGGGAGGATCAGTCTGTGTGTGCTCTCGTCTGATGCTTCTCGAACACCTACTACGAGCCTGGTATCAGAGAGAAGTCCTGGGTAGACTGATCTCTGGTTGAATCCAACGCAACAGTCATTTTGTTATCATTCTGGCTGTGAAGATGTTTCTGCCCTCGCTACCATTCGTGCAGATTTTGCCTGAGCGTTAGCAATGCAGGCAGTAATTCAGAATCAATTCATACGACAATGGAAATAAGAGGTACTGTTCCCAGCAAAGAAACCTTATGGAAACAGCACAATTCTCTCAGAAACTGGCAATTCTTGTGTTTTTACAGGTTCTGAGGGCATGCTGGTTTGGGCCTTTTTCTCACTGTCTTCTTTCTGTGTGTGGATTGGCTCAAATGCAGATGGTATCTGGCTCTAGTCACCTGGTAAGAATTTAACAGTGCTGCTGGAAATCAGTGGAGAGGAGTTTTGGTGGAAATCCGGAGTCAGCAAGAATAATGTGATTTTTAGCTGTATTCTTTCTGTATTTTTTTAAATCAAGGAAGAAAAAGACAGCTAGGGACCATCTGATCAATGACCCTGTCCCCCATAATCACAGGCAACCCTGCAACAGATGGTGCCTTTCTACCTAGACAAGGGAAACTTTCCCAGCTAACATAGAAACTTTCAAACGTTACAGATCTGTAAGCAATTGTGTTGATAAAAGAGAATAAAAACCTAACTCTACAGGCAGAATAAAAGCCTCACTCTACAGGCATCAGGGAGAAAGGAGCAAGCGGCAAAGAGCATATATTGGGACACCATGCGTATGAAGATATAAATATTCTCAGTGAACATGCAAGGGGAATCCTCTGTTGAGTGACTTGCCCAGGCAGCTTTGTTCTGGAGATGTGACTTGAAGCTACCCCAATGCACTAAAGGAGAAAAATTGCCCTATAGTCTAAACTTCCTGACATCTCGCCTGGGTAGGTGTCTGCGGCAGGGACTCTAGATGGGAGGATGTGCCGAATAGCTCTCTAGTCTTGCTCAGTGTTTCAGCTGCATTCGCAGGACAAATGGACCCCAGTTCCCCTCTTTGTTCCTTTTATGTCTGAAATATAAGTCTTGTTTAACCTTTTTTTAGAAAAAGCACTGTTTTTATCCCTGAGCCCATAGGAAACAGGTTGGTTCAGGTAGTTTATTCTCCCTGCCTGTGGAATCTGCTTGGGGATCTTGTGCTGTCTAATGTCAGACTTGCTGCTCAAATATCATGTGTGAAAGCTCCGTCCTTCCTCTAACAAGATTGTGAACTTTTCTTTTGCTATGTCTTCCTGTCTTCAACCAGTCTTATCGGGGGAAAATGGGGAGGAAGGGTAGATAAATGAAGCTCTACTTCCTTAGTTGGTCTCTGCTAAATATCCTTGGTTTTCATCTTGCAGATCATCAAGCTTGAAAAAAATGGGAATGGGTACCACTACATTCTGGCAAATTTGGTGAGTTGCCCTCCTTGGCATTTTTTTTTAGCATCTCATATTTTGTAAAGCACTATACTTACAGTTACTGAGCTGGAAGTCTTTTTTCTAATCCACCTTTTGGGTAGAAAAAATACCAAGGCCCTTTGTGGTGTTCTCCTTGTGGTGTTTTCTGTCTTGAGCCAGCAAGATTATCTCCAGGGTGTCTCCAAGGTTGCTGGATTTTTTTTTTTTTTTTGCCTCTAGATTCAATCTGCATCTTTTCAAAGCCAGTTAAGCCAATTGTCAATTAACGCTTGTTGTGATAATGATCTTTTTTTGCATGTCATGGGCACCTGGGGTCCTGGTGTTGCCCTCCCAGCTTGTTTCACTCAGGCCACCAAGAAGTTGTTAATATTGGTAACAACTTGCATTTTCTAACTAGTTTTAACTCCACTTCAGTGTGTCTCCCCCAAATGAAGTGTTTCACAGCCACCCTGAGAGCCCCACTAAGGGCAGACTTGCTAATGACGATGCACCAAGATTCCTCTGACCTTCCAGTAAAAATAAAATATGGACCTATTTTGCAACTTGGTGCTAAATCAAATCTGACTGTCATGGCTCTAAGGAATGAATTGGATTTAAAGATTTCTTTAAGGAAAGTATTCTCCCTTTAATGCAGGGAGGCGCTGCCCGAGGACAGAGCTGTGCTGGGCAGCAGCAGGGCCATCTCTCTGGAGCAGTATGCTGTCCTCTCCTAGGAGGCTGGAGAATTTCTCKGCCTAGGGAGGTTTGGGAAGAGGTAAGAGAGAGGAATAGCCTCAATCCATAGGGCAGCTGGAGGTTTTTCGCGGCAGAGCTCCTACCCTCTCCTCCCCAGATGTGTCCATCCATCTGGGGCGATGCACAGCAGAGGACAGGCTGGTGTCGGCAGCCTGGGGCTGAGGCTGCTCCCCACAGGACCCGCGGTGTCCGTGCGGGGTCTGGAGCCGTTCTTCCCTCCCACAGCTGCGTCTGCGAGGCAGCACGTCAGGCCCGGGGTAATTAAACTTTAAACTACCAATTAGTCAAGCAGTTGCTGCCGTTCTCCTTCTCTCAGTCCCAAGATAACTCTGTAATTTACAAGACAAAAATGGCCACATAATTACCCCACCTGACACTGACCCTGCACTTCTGCTGGGTGCCTACCATGTAATTACAAAGTTAAAAATATTACGTTGTGCAGGGGGAGACATGCAAACTGTGGAGCAGCCAATAACTTCAGCTGATAATTTTTTAAAAAATATTATTTGCTGTAACCTGGGTCCTGGTCCTCAGATGTTTATGAAAGTCCCTTCATTAAAGTTAAGCAGGGAAGCTATCTGGAGTAGCTGGAGTGTACGTGTCTGTGTGCTTTTATGTATACCCATGCGGAAGGCTATAAATGAGAATGCTATCACTACTTCTCCCTGCACGGTTTCATAAGGATAAATACATTACAGGCATGAGGTGGTCTAATACTCAGGTGTTGAAGTTATGAAGGACATTTTCCTCTGTCTTATGACACCACTCTCTCCCACCTTCAGCCTGAGAAAGCACACTTTTCCCATCTTTAATTTGTTTTCTTAGCCTTTTCACAAATGCCGAGAGGACAGGGCTGGCTGGAAGAGACTGCATACTCAGCCAACGTGGATTATAAATAATTAACTCAGAGCAAAAGGCTTTTCATTTCCCGAGCCCCTCCATAGGGAGATTCTGCCTCCCGGGCGTGGCTCAGAGGGGGCTTCTTTGGGTCCCCGGGACCCACAGGGTCTGATGGGACCACCAGAAACCACTGTTGCTAGCTGTGCTTTTCAAGCAGCTTTGATTTGGGACGAGAAGAAGAAGAGTGAAAGGAATTCAAGCTCTTTCCTTTGGTCTTTCCTGCTCCTTAAAACCCAGCATTGCGAAAGAGTCAAACTCCAGAGACAGGAATATTTAAAAAAAAAAAAAAAAGGAGGGGATAATCAGACAACGTGGGAAAACTATTTTAATTGAAAGGGCTAACACTCCTGAAGGTTAAGAAAGCCCTTTCCAGGGCAGAACAAGCTTTGTGGTTCTGCAYGGGCAGGTTCAGGCACCAGAAGCCAAATCAGTTTCTGTGATGTGCTGCACCCACACGAGAGCTACTTGCTGATCGGTTCTGCAAGGAGAACAGCAAAAAGGCCATGAAGATCCCATGTTCCTGAGACCATTATTACAGTGAGGAAGGACGGCAAGCCTCCCTCTGCGGGGATGGCAAGGTTGTTATAAGGGATTGGCAGAATGTGGGAAGTTGGCGTCTGCCAAGGTTAAACCATAGTGTGGATGCTCTGATCCAAGAGATCACAGTAGGTTTTACCCTCTTCTAAGGACATCTCATTGCTGGATTAGAGCCTTCAGAGGGTGTMACATGCTATAATTTATTCCCACTGACTCATACACATAGTGGATAGACCTTAAACATCCCACATTTTCCCCTGTAGACAAGTCCTAAGATGACAGGGCATGCATTGCCCGCACACCCACACGTACCCTCATGTGCACACCCGCACGTCTAGAAGACAGCCTGATTTTGTGGAAGTGGCTCATGCTGGAGTACTGGGTCATAAGAGAATAAATTAAGAACTAAAAACTGCAAGTGCCTGAACATTTCCAAATGAGTTATTTCTTGTCCCCTCTGCTGACTGATGAAGTCCTGATTTTAGGACCCTCATCCTATATGAAGATAAGACTCCCAGCCCTGGCTGGGATAGGCTCTGCTTTGCACAAGTCAAGTGAGCCCTCAGCCGGTTCGTAGCCACCAAGTTACCTGCGCTAGCTGGAGCAAGGGGATGAATTTTCAATACCTGCCTTTTGCAACACTGCCTAACCTTCTTGGACCCTTTCCCATGGGGAAACAATTATGGAAATGACACATTGGAAGCAAATGTTGGGAAATATTTATGGATAACCTCACTGAAATTCTTATTTTTGGCTATATGCTTGTTAAGAGCTATACTCAGCCAAAAAAACAAGCAGCCGCACACTACTGCCCCGTTACAGCAGCTCCGAACTGGGGTTACAGCAGGAACTCAAAGGAAGTGAGTTTGCAAGGCAATGCACAGGCTGAATAAGGCCTGCAAAAATCAGCCATTTTGAACATGGAGGAATTCCCTGTCTGGTCACAGACAATTCCTGAACAAAGAGGAACTGGCTTGCATTAATCACCGCTTGTTTGCCCAGCGGTTGCTGTCGGGTGAGCTGTAGTAAAGCACCAATCAGAATTTGACAAGTAGCAGCAAATAAAAGCTAGTATTTCCTAGCAGGAACAGCTTTCTTTTTCAGTGAAATTGCTGTTGCCAAGGTGAGGCAATAATATTTCTGTGTTCACAAACAAAATGAAACTGTTCTGCACCTTAGGCCATGGGCAAACATCCTTCTCCGAATCTGCTATGCCTGTTAAAGACACAACCTGTCTTGTCTGCTCAGCCCTGCCCGTCCCACAAAGGTCTGTCTCCAACGTCACTGCCAGGGGTAGGGATCGTGTGAGCATCCCTGCCTCTCCTTGAGGCAAATTTGGCACTGTCTATGGCTTTTGCAAACTCATGAAAACCTGACCCTTGACCRGTACCCATTAAAGTTACCCCAATTAGCTTTTACCAGCTGCTAGCCTGGATATTTGTCAGGTGTWCCAGCACTGGGGGGCTGCAATCATCTCTCTCTCCCTCTCTCTCTCTCTGGAACTCAAAGAGGTTTGGCAACTTTAAGAAGTGTTTGTTTTTGTGAGTCATTTTTCTAAGCTTTGTTCTCAGCCTTTGAAAGCATCAGTCCAGCAACCAAAAAGAAAAAAATACAGTCAATACTATCAGAGGAGCAAGCTTAGAAACTTCTGGGATTCCTTTCTTTTGATGTTACAGACTTTTTCCCCATAACCTTGGCTTCATGTATCTGTTTGTCCTATGCCAGGGATGTAGGCTGACTACTGTGAGTAGTGAGAGAACATCAGCTCTCTTGGGCAGAGGAAAATCTTTGTCTTAAAATAAGTGACATTCGTGTGACCTGTTTTTAAAAGAAAAGTTTGAAGGACAGCTGCYACATACAGTGTTTTAGCCTTTTTTTCTCTCCTGGCGCATTAGTCCAGGTCGTTCTTTTAGCAAATGCTCTCATTTGAAGTTGAATGGATAAGTGTATGAGATTGCTGATGCTAGGGATAGCAGGGGAGAGGAAAGATAAAAACAGAGTTGATTAGCAGAGGTAAGCATTTTTTCCTGTGCCATTTTATATCAGCTTGTGTCAGTGCTGAGTTAGACCATAGACAGAGTTTCACTTTGCAAGCAGTTGTGGTGGCTTTGGAGGTTACCAGCAGAGTAGCTTGTGCAGGAGTCAGGCAAAATCTACTGGTTTGATCCAGTTCACCTGTGGTTTAAATGGGCGCCTCTGATTTTTTCCCTGCAAAAATGGAAGGGAGAACTTCTGCACCGCCAGGGCTGAGACGCGGTGACCTGAGACCACCCAGTTGGGGTAGGCAGCGAAGAAGGGATACCCTCCCAAACTGGCTGTCGAAAAGGATGTCCACATCCCTGGGGAGCAAAGTTCTCCCAGCACAGGCAGAGATCAGCTCCCCTAAAGCGATGCAGCACGTRTACATCCTGCAGCGTGTGCTGTGGTCGCGTGGGGAGGGTCTGCTGTGCCCGTGCTGGGTATGAGCCAAGTGCAAGAAGCTGCACCTGCCACGGCACAAGAGTGACATGTGGCGCTGGCCGTGTGTCGATGGCTCCGCTGCCTGCACCGAGCCCTGACTCAGCTTGCCCGGAGCTAAAATGTTGCAGTTCTCAGTCTCCCATCAGCTTGAAAGCTGTCGTGTTTATTTTAATCACCCTCAGTTCTTAACACTGTCTCCTGCCCCCTGAAGTATTGCTGACTGAAGGTACAAACAAGGTCAGCAATACTCAGGCTAGCATCACTAGCTGATTGGAAACTGTTTTGTGGGAGTTTCCAAAAGGGTGTGTACAGGATCGGCTTCTTGTCCTGGTAAGATCTCAAGATGCCTGGTCCTGCAAAAATGATATTCTTATGTTGGAAAGAGATGTCCTAAGTTATTTTTAGGTTTCTAAAATTATGCCAGTTAGACCTTTCCTCTTTCTGAGAGGTTGGTGCAGGTAGACTTATGAGAAAGCTTCGTTTTCCAGGCAGAGGAAGACAATATAATATATCAGTGAAATTTCTGAGGTCTGCATTTCACTTCCAAACAGCTTTTCTGTCCTGATTCAAAGATTATCAAGCAGAAGAAACCCTTATAACATTATCTCACCTGAATTACTGATAGTAAAAGACACAACAGTGCCCTGAATTTTTGCTTGAATTAGTGTGTCTCATGTAAAAGAAAATAATCTGGTTTTGATACAAAAATTGTCCACGCGGGAGAATATGAACTGCAACCTTGGCAGGATTTTTGCAGTAGCTAATGAGTGACTTACTGTGGCTTAAAAAAAATCACTGAGCATCAGGTGAGTAACTGACAGATTATATTACAGCCGTTGGAAGGAAAAATGTGTTTGCTTAAATCTCAGCAAAAGGGTGTTAAACTAACAGGTTTCCTCAGCCATTTGCAGTCTCCTAATCCATTACCCCGGCTCAGCTGGCAAGGGGTGATGTGTAAATCCGTAGTACTTTCCTCATGGTGACTTCATTGGTGCTTTTTTCTAGTCGAAACTTGCCTAGCTTCAGCTTCCTCCATCAGATTTATGCTTCTGTTTGGTAGACAAAATATTCCATTACTGACATTTTGGTCCTTGTAAACAGCGATCAGGTCATCCCTTAATCATATCTTTGATTGAAGTCCTGGCGTCTGTCCCTACGCAGCACGTTTCCCAAACCTTTAAATCAGTTTATCCTCTGAAAGCTCTCTAAAGCACAAACATCCACCTAGAGCATCTGTCCCTCCGCCCAGACTGAGCTTTCCAACAAGATCTGTATGATCATTTATATCCAGAATGTGCTGTGGCAGTAGGATAGGGCTGATGCAAATAATACCACAAAGAAAATCTTATGCCTGCAGAGGTGTACCAAAAAAAAGTTACTGGTCATCTCCAGCCCGATGTCCTTGAAGTCTGGATCCTCACCTGACTTAGTTTGCTTTGCATCGATAGACCGGGACAAAACAGACTCATAAAACTGCAGGACCGGGACTCTGTGTGAAAGTGCCCCCCTCTTCCCATCTTTCTTTTCCCTTTCTTCTTCACTTACTTTGATGTTACAGTGAGGACTCGTATGTTTTGCTGCCACAATGAGATTTGACATATTAATAATTCTGCAGAAGAGAAGACGACCTCTCCTGTTGGAAGGCATGCTGGAATGAGAGTTGAGCAGATGGGCTCTTTTTTGACGTACCCTCCTTATTAATACAAAGTGATGGGAGTGAGGAATGATGCTTCACTGGAGAAGTCAAGCTTGAAGATAATTTGGTATATTAGGGATGCTCCGTCTGGAAACACTCAACTTCTTGCTCCCTGCAGAAAGACACCAGCATACCTTGGAATGACAGGAGCCACTTTGCATTCACTCAGCTGATCTACAGCCATTCAGAAGCAATTGTTTTGCTTTGCAAAGTTTCTTATAATCATAAAAACTGCTAGCAGGAAGCAGTCTGGCATTGCAAGCTGTACATGGATAGCATCTAAAGAGAGCTGGGCCAGTTTCCCGATGGTGCCACAGGTTTCTGTGGCAACCACCCAAGCTCGGGGTGAATTGCTTAAATGCTTTTTGCCTAAAACATAATATTACAGTGTGCGACTCATTAAAAAAAAGAAGAAAAAAATAGACTCCAGTCTCTTCATCCCAGGCAGAAAGGGACTAAAAAACCTAATACTCATTCTTGGGGTGAGGGGACTGTGTTAGGTTCAGCCAACAAGCCTTCTCCAGGCAATTCAAGAGAAAGGGGCATTTTCCGTCTCCTCATTCAGAGATGAGCTTTGCCAGTCTCAGAGTGAGCTCTGGAGGGCTCAGAAGATGCAGAGGGAGGATAGAAAACAACAGTGTTTCTCAGAAATGTGGCAGTCTTCAAGGAGACTCTCTAATGTCCTTTCTCTCAGGAAAAACCAAGACAGAGCAAAGACACGGAGATTTTAAGCTGTGCTGCGGCTGGGATGTGAGGAGGTTTATGAGACGGTCAGCTGCAGCCTGCCCAGAGCTCAGCCCTCGCTGCCTGTTACCGCAGCTTCAAAGGCATGATTATACTGCAGGAGGCACCCTGCAGGGAAAGTGCCAGCAATTAATACCAATTTAGTGAAATACAGAGAGAATTTGAAGGCGTGGGGCAGTGGCCGGTTGCCTGTCGATGTCTGGGTACAGAGGGGAGGCTGCTGCTGTCTGCGGCGTTCCCGCAGGCTGGGATGATGTCCCAGAAGGAGCAATGCCACCTGGTGTCATCGGTGTGGGGAGAGGAGGCAGAGGTTTAGGATGGTGAGGCAGTGAAATACTGAAAGGAGACATGCAGGGAACTAAGTGGTGCTGGCAGATTTGAGGATGGTCATGCACGAAGGAACAAGGCTTTCCCTACGCCATCTGACAGCCGTCTGCACTGCCCACTCAATGCCTTGGCTCCTCATGGTGTTCAGGGTATAAATAAGGAGCTGGCTCATTTCCGGGGGACTTTCTTTTCAAGGCAGATCCTTCATGGACCAGTTAATCAAGATGGATTCATGAGGCCCATTTCAAGTCATCAGTCTTCCTGCATTATGCAGTTCCTTTGATGATTGAGCCCACAAGCAGTGGAGAGGAATATAAATGTGACTTGCTGACACCTCTCCCAGCAACCAAGGCAGCAAATGGGACAGTAAAACAACCTTTGGCTGAAAAATGTTTTCAGTTTAAGAACAGCATAAAGAACAGATGCAGCAAGAAAAACACAATGAGGAAAAAACCCTTCCTAGTACCGTTCTGTTTTCTATTTGAAGGCATGAAGGTCTATAACAGCTGCCCATATTATTTACTAGCAGCAGGACTTCTGCATGTAATCACTTTGCGAGGTTCATTAATGCAGAGAGAACAGTCCACGGCATGGGCTAAAGAGCAAGTTCCCTCCTTTGAACTGAGCCTGGCTGCTGCTCAAACTGTGTGTTGCAGATGCTGTGAGTCAGAGCAGGTGTGGAGGAGGGAGGCTGTCTCAGCCCATCAGCGCGGATGGGTCCAGATTTTTGTGGTTTATTGTCAGCCTGCTAATTCAATGGCATTCAGAGAAAGCCAGGCATTTTCCAGGCATATGCAGCGCAGGAGGCCGTATTCTCTGGTTTGCTGAGATGATTTTGCGAAGTGAAGTTAAATCTAAGGGACAGCTAATCCTGCCATAGGGCACGGGGTGGGCTGGCTGATGCGGTGTCCCTTCCAGCCTGGTTTTGATGGTTCCCAGAGAGAACTGCACCTGCAGAAGTGTTGACTCCCCTGGAGTACCTACGTCCAACAGATACGTCCCAAATCRTTCGGGTCTAAAAAGCCTGAAGAAAGTCACATACCACCAAATTCCAGGGGCTCAGCTCGTTTCCCTGAACATCCCACTGTGCTCCAGATGTGGCTGCAAAGCAAGCTTTTTCCAGTATTCATTGGCAAATTTTTGAAACGGTTTTAAAACTGTTTGACCGCTCCATGGGATCACAGAGGTTCCATGGAGTACATTGTTCCAGCACTGTTCACTTCTTGTTGTACTTGATTGGATGGCAAAGGGAAGCATTTCTGTGCTGGTTCTTTCCCAAACTGGTTGATACTAAACATATTGCTGCAAAAGCATGTCTGCTGCCCCTCGGTAGTGGGTTGCAGTCTTTCCTTAGTCATTTTTTAAAAATTTATTTTCTGTTTTCCAAATATGGCCAATTGAAAATGAAATAAAAGGTCTCTTTTTTGCAACATGTGGTTATAGTTAGTACAAGGTGACAGATGATCGATGACTTCTCTATTTGCAAATATTGTAATTCTCCTGTTCTCCTGTTTCCTACAAGCACTGACTGATATGCCAGAAAGACAGATAAGCATATTTAATTCCTGATGCCACTTTGTCAATAGAAGCATTTTCAAGAGACAGTTTGCATAACATTTGATATATTCTTGTTTATATGTTAGCCAGCAAGAATTCACCTCCTCTGGGAATCATTTTCTAAAATATCTGACCTCTGGTATTCCCAGTTCATTGGCTGTCATGTCACCCAGACCTGCTCTGAGCAGATTTCAGTGGTGCAGTGATTAAAATGCCTTTGTAATTAGGACCGTTCCTATACTGATCTTGTACTGGGGCATGTGGAGGAGGGATAACAGTTATTTCAGCAGTTGATAAATGCTAAAATGCAAAGACATATTCAAGGTTAATGATGTCCTCTATGGTCCCAACTGCCTTAAACAGTTGGAAAATCTTCAGAGGTCTCCACACTTTTTAAAGAACATGAATTGTGTCAAAAACCAGTGGGAAAAATTAGTACAATCTTTGGGAAGAAATAATTCATTTTGTCTATTCAGTTTATTTTGAAATTTTATATAAGGTGAATCCCAATGAATATTGTTGAATACTTGCTTCAGTTTCAGAATGGTTTGGGGAAAACAGTGAAAGTGTTTTCAACCGCTGCTGTCTCGTCACTGGTGTCATAACCTTTTTTTGACTTTTCCTATTTAAATCTGCTTGTTGAGGGGGCTAAAGACACCAGACATCTTACTCATACTCTGTAGTGAACTTGGACTTTTCTTCAAGCCTTTGTAGGCCTTGCAAGGAGGAGCTGGTGGCACAAACTTCAAGTTGCTGTGTGGTAGTTTCTTTTGACAGATCTTTTTCCCCTGAGTACCTCCCAGGAGCAAAATGTCAGTGTAATTTGGTCCTAGCCGTGAATAACCAGTTGGCAACCTGTGAGGTCCCTTTTACTGAACCTTAGGAGCTCTGTGTGTCAAAAAACACTTGGCCTGAAATGCATTAAGATGTCAGGGACAATTATCCTGCTGCATTTCCTATTCATTAACCACAGCTCTGACTTTCTGAAACCCCTACGCTAGCAATTACAAACAAGATTGATGTGGGTTTAACTAGTGTTCTGAGGAATATGTACACACAAAATACCACTTTTTTTTTAAACCTAAATCACTGCACTTTGAAGCAAAACAGATCATCTATTTAGAGCATCTGTACACCTATATCCAATTCTCAGCCTTCTAAGTGGATGCCAAATTGCTTACAAAAAGCCGGAAGAAAAAGTGTGAAAGTCTTTAAAGACATTTTTGAATCACTTATGACTCCCTCAGTCTGACGCTGATGTCAGAGGGCAATTTAGTCTTTTCCTTGCAAGTTATCTGTTCCCAAAACAGGTTGCCATCTAACAGCTTGATCCTGACCTTGGAAGTTAATAAGCTAATTAGCTCCCCCAGCCTATGCACAGAGAGCACCATTTTGGGAACCTGACCAGTGTCTCAGGCGAATAAGGTGACTTGGCTTTTTTAACTCACACCACCATCATATGTTTGAGAGCAAGCAGGGGAGAGAAACCCAGTGGTAGGCTGAGAAGATGCCTGCAGAGAACATGCACCAGCAGCACGTGGTGGAGGGCAGAGGGAAGGCAGAGATCGAACAAGCCCTTCTATTGCTCAAGTACTTGCATTGTGCATAGTCCCCTTGTTCATTTTCCCTCATGCATTATGGTTGCTAATGATACTAGGGAAAATAATTGACTGCATCTCCTGTGCTTGTACTCCAAAAGAAAAAGCACCAGACTTCAGCTTGTCCACACACAGCAGCCCAAGCAGGAGGGCAGAGTCTCTGGTCAAGCACCTGCTTTGTGCAAGGAAGCACAGCAAACAGTTTTGCATAACAGCAGTGCTGAAGAGATAGGAACAAAGCTGGGACACCAAAAAATGACCTCTTCTCCATATTGCTTGCAGTGTATCTCTAATTATTTTTTGCTTCTGACTCAACGGGAGTGACTAATTCTACAACGCCACCCCGATACACGTGTATTTGCGCACTTGTGTTCATCACATGCAGTGGGCAAGAGGTAGGGAAGAACAACAAATAAATGAAAGAAATGTATTTCATTAGTAATCTGAAGTCCAAAAAAGTACCCTTTTTTCTCCCAAATTAGTAAATCCTATGACTCGTCTTTTCTAACAGACAGGCTTCTTTGGCAGGCTGACTGACCACTTCTTGATCTGCTGAAAGTTCATTGTTCAAGATTTGTTTTTCCCTACAAATTTGGACTTGAAAAGAAGTAGCCTTTCCGTTGGTGACTGACTGCATAAAAGTTAGAGCTGGGTGAATAATTCTGCATCAGAGTTAGAGCTGRGTGAATAATTCTTTCTAATATATTTTTGAGAATTTTGTTATTTTCATCCAAGCGTTATTCAGGATTTATTTTTCCGTTATTCTGCTAGCTTTCTTGCAAATGAGCTGTTATTAATATGACTATTTGTCTCCCTGGGTTGGAACTGCAGGATATGTCCAGCTCAGAGCCTGTGAGAAAGGCCACTGTGTGGCCAGTGAAGTGGTGTCTTTCTTGAATTGGACCTTACCTTGCAGAGGCAAGGTATTTTTCCTAAGCTGGCTGCCATATGCATAGATAGGCAGGATTCCTCATATCCATCCAGAGACATGTTCCTCTAATGAGCTTCTCCTGTTTCTTTCCTGTACTAGGGATTCATGGATATTGACCTCACCAAGTTCAAGGAGAGCGGAGCCAATGTAACTGGCTTCCAGCTGGTGAATTACACAGATGCTGTTCCTGCCAGGATTATGCAGCAATGGAGGAATAATGATGCCAGGGAGCATCCTCGTGTGGACTGGAAGAGGCCAAAGGCAAGTGGTATAAAAAAACCATTTAATTTAGGGTCCATCTGGCTCAGTTCAAGTTATGCTTACCTCTTTGTGATCACACAGAGCTCTTTCTTTAATCTTGCTCTGAAACCCTGTCACTTAATATAATTATGAACATTATCTGTTCCAGGTGCCTCAACATTGTCTAAATTTTACTAGGCAGTAGTTGCTGCCTGCTAAGAAATACACAAGTTAGCGTATTCACTCAGTCTCCCAGTTTTTACCCTCCTCAAAGCTAAGGATTAAACATCTCATAATGTTCAGAATATAAAAAAGAAAAAGCCTCATTAACTCCTTAACCTTTGACTTGTTTACAACATATCCAGTGATAATAAAGTCTTTCCAGATGTTCTTTCTGAGCATTTCAAATCAGTGTGTACAAGAGGGGAAATATATTTTAACTCCTAACACAGTCAGAAGACTCTGAAGCTGTCAAGGGGCAGGCGGAGGGGGGAGGTTGKTTTTTTTCTATCTGACATTTGAAAACAAATACACTTGTGACAAACACTCAGCAATAGAAATGTCAACTTTGGAAGTATTAGTTTAAGAAAGTTGCAAACAAATAAATCAGTGGGTGATCATAGGAAAAGGAATTAACTCTAATGGTTACCATTCATGCCAAGAATTTTACACTGGTTTCTGTACAAGTTGCTGCTTGAATAAACTCATCTTTTGCAGAACTTTTGCACATTGAAGTAGAGTTTCCTGGTCTCCATCTGTAACCAGAAAGAGTCACTTTTTGCTTGATTTCATGTATCTCACATTTTCACTGTATAATATATTCCTTAAAAGTTCAGGTCAATGATTCTAATTAAACACAAAGACTTGGGTAACAGGTGAATGGCTTTTAAGGYTGAGTCTTCTTCAGGGAGTGCAATCTGAATCCGCATCAGGAGCTTCTCCTTCGTTCTCCCATCCTCTGGGAGAGAAGGCACCAACTTCATGAGTTAACAGGACAGTGGTGATTACAGGGAGAAAAAGGCTGTTGAACTTCATAGGTGGAAGGACGAAAACAGGACAAATCATCTGAAAAGTTGCTGTGAGACAAACCACTGTAGCACRCCCAAGGTCACCTCACCCTAACGGGCAACGTACAACTCCTCTTCTCTTTCTAGTACACATCAGCCCTAACGTATGACGGGGTCCGGGTGATGGCAGAGGCGTTTCAGAACCTGCGGAGGCAGCGGATCGACATCTCCCGTCGCGGCAACGCTGGGGACTGCCTTGCCAACCCAGCCGTGCCCTGGGGACAAGGCATTGACATCCAGAGAGCACTGCAGCAGGTTCGAAACCCAACCAATGTGTGCACTGCGGGGTCAGCTGAACGTAGCCTGTGGGTGGGGGAAGAGGGGCGATTAGCAGCAGAAACACTCAAACAAATCACTTGGGATGAGGAACTGATCCTTCCAGATTAGAGCCAGGTCTCCTAAAGAGTTCAGGGGTGCATCCAGCAAACTGCTTCTCCTGGTGCCGTGTGATGTGTCCTTGCCTTCTCTAATTTCTTTTGAAGTTCTGGGATGGAAAAGCCAAAATATTATCCCATAAAATCTTGGGTCCCTATTTTTATCTTCCCCTTCCCAAGAGAGAGACCTGCTCAGACCATATTTTTTGCAGTTCCTTTGACTCTCTGTGAACTCGGCTTCAGTTCCAGATTGCTAATGAAGTTTGAAACCATGTGAATTTTTTGCCTTATGAGTTGGATGTCATCAAAATGTTCTCAAAGCCCAGACTATAGCTTGTTTCATACTGTGAGGATTTGTAAAAGTCTTAATAATAGCCATTTAGATAGTTTATTCCTTAAATCTGATAATCTTGCTTTTTCATCCTGCATAAAAATTTAAATTTTTGAATAAACAAAAAAACTACATGAAACTTACAGCGAGAGAGAAAAACAATACGCTCTTACCAAAGACTTAGAAAGGTAGAGCATTTCAAAATTTCATTAAATTTCAAGACTGACATTCATTTCTAGCTTTTTTTTTTCCAGACAAAAATAGATGGATTACTTGCAAATACTGCTAGGTCAGTGTTATCCAAATATAGCTCATCCCATCTTCTTTCCTTAACTGTGAGGAAGGCAAGAAGAACAAAATTAATTTGGTTAATTTACCTCATATGTAAATTTCCCCAAGTATTTTGTTTTGATTTGGTTTTGGCTTACTSGTAAACAACAATTCCTTTAAAACCAAATCTTGCATCTGATTTGATTTTATTGCTTGGATTCAGTTTGTTCCCAAGCCTGTCATTGACTTTCTGTATGACCTTGGGCAAAATACTGTCATAGCTTCTCCAAACTCTTATAATAAAATCAGCTTCTTTGATGCATTAGGGAGATCGGTTACCTAATAAACATTAAATACTTGGAAGTCTTCTGATGAGCAATGGGTTCTCAAGCATTTTCCTTTATTGAATTTATGAGAATAGGATATCAAAATTAGACGGCTAGAAAATACAATATTGTGTGTGTGTTGGAAAATCTCCTCTGAAGTTTCCTCATCTATTCATTAAAAGAATTTCAAACCTCTTAATTTTTCAACTGTAGTGATTTTGGGCAAAGAACGTGAAGAGCTATTTGCAAAAGTTATTTCTTTACCATTGAAAAATTATCATTTTCAGAAGGTTCGACCAGTTCAGTTGTGACAGTCAAAATAAAAGGCTCTGAAACACGCAGTGGAAGAAGTCTCCTAGGGAAATTTTATCTGAATTTAATAATCATCCAGCATTTAGTATTGTAGCAAGAAAGAGGCAGATGGAAATAGAATAATTTATGATTAGTTTGAAGGTTTGAGTTATCCTTTCTATAAGGACTCACAATTAGGGCAATTCTTACAGCTACTCACAGTGTGCTTTCTCTTCACCTCCCATTTACTAATGCCTAAAATTTTATAAGCTGTTTAAAAGCAAAAAGTTTCTCTACTTAATTCTACTCAAATGTCTGGCATAAGCTCCCGAATTGCCTTATTTCTGTTTAGTGTAGGAAGGAGTCATGGATGGCAGGAGTAAAGCTGAAAAGCAATTTGAAACATTCCGCAATTTTTCAAAAACAGAAATCTAACACATTTCAGCAGAAAGTTTGCTTTTATTAAAGACAATTACTTTTTTTTCCAGGAAAATGCTCACAAAATATTGCTTTAAACCAATACACTGACGTTTCAGTTGTGCTTTGAAAAGATTATGATAATTTTTGACAGATTTTTTTGTTAAGATTATTTGGTTACCACATCTAGTAAGCAGTTAGCTAGTCCCTAGCTGCTGACTAACCCTGTAAACCAAAAGGCCACAATATCATCCTTCTCATCCAGCTCACCCAGCAAAGAACAATATGYCCGTGTCTTATACGCAAATGCGCTTAAATGCTCTATGTCTCCAGTTGACTTTACTGGTGCTTAGCACTTTTGAAATCAGCCCTCACTATATTTCGTAGTGACTCAGGGGGTCTCAGAGGATGGTAAATGATGGAAAAGTTGTGCTGCAGCCCCCAGGATGGATGGGAGAGACCCCTTTTGCCATTTCAGTGCTACACAGATATCACAAGATTAAGATTTCATTCATTCAGATAGAAGAAATTGATGCTGTACACCTGCCTTTTAGTGCATATCGAGCTACAAAGCACGAGCACCTGTGACCTGAGCTTCAGAATCGGTCAGGACCTGAAAAGAAAACCAAAGGGGCCATGAAAAAGCAGGCACTGGAGTGCTTAAGACAATGGTGCTTTTCTAGTGCATCTATCTTTTATGGGCATGTTGTGTCTTGTGAGAAGGGAAAAGCGTGTTTCTCCAAATGTCACCAGGAATACCTCTTGACTTGAAGGAGCTTCAGAAAATACTGGCAGATGTTCATTTTCATGACAAACCTTTGTGATAATAGCTGAAAAACAAACACAGTTTGAGCAGATTAGCAACATATTTCCTTCGTAATGATATATCCTCATTTCTTCACCATGGGTCTTTATTCTGAGCATGTCAGMGTACTTAAAAAGGCTGCTAAATACCTGTTCCTATTTTGCATGTGGGAAGACTTCAGTTGCAGGGACAACAGATTTGTCCAAAGCAAGTGGAAAGGCTGAGAACAAACCTTTACTTCCCAATCCCGTGGCATGAGCACTTCTCCAGGTGGTCTCTATAGAGATCCAAATTTGCACTCCTTTTCCCATGTTCCTGGTCCCCACACACTGTATGTGACTCCAGTCGGAAGCCCTTCTTCATGCCAAGCTGGGCACTTTTGCAGCAAGTCAAATGGCCACGCTGAGAGAAGTTCAGGAAGTGGGATGTGATGTGAGCAATGCTCTTCAGCTCGGCAGTGTTATCAGCAGAGATTTATGATTCAAAGTTTTCTATGTGAATTTCATTTACTGTGCTAAATTTTCAGGTTTTATTAGGCTGGTGCAGAGGTAATTATATTTGCTTGTTAACTGATAGACTCCTCTCTATTGAAAGACGGCAGCTGGGAGCCGTGGTCACGGTTTTGTATTTCCTCCAAATACAGTTCCTGATTTGAACTGACAAATTCTTTACCAAATCCTGACTCTAAGTCAGATTTAGAAAATACAAAAAAACACAAAACCCAAGGAGTTCAGAGCTGATTTACCTCACTGTCATATCCCAAGAGGTGATGGGCTCACACATGTGATCTAGCTCTTATGCATCTCTGAGCTCAGTAATAGACCACTAAGTTTTAAGAGAAAGGGTTTTTAAAAGAAAGGGTAAGTTAAGAGAATGGCTGTGCACATGGCCAGGCACGCTGTAGAGAGTGAACCTAAGTGAAAGCCCGGTGTCAGATAGATGTCCTGTCTCCGCTGCACAGATCTGAGAAACATGACTACACTCTCCATCCTTCTTTCCCTTGCCTCTTACTGCTGCCAAATCACCACTGTGTGAGATGCTGACCAATTTGCTCTCCTCATTGATATTTATGTCTTTAAGGTCCGTTTTGAAGGATTGTCTGGCAATGTTCAGTTTAAYGAGAAGGGACGGAGGACCAACTACACCCTCCATGTGATTGAGATGAAACATGATGGGATCAGAAAGGTAAAGTAGAGAGTGACCTGAGAGCCTGTGTCAGGCACCAGCCTGGTGTTCCAGTTACGGTGTGGTTAGGTCTCAACAGAAGTTTCTGTTCATGAAAGCTTGCATGTGGAGTCACGATGAGTGCATTCCCAGCTCTCTGCATGAGCAAAGCAAAGCACTAGGGAGAACTCATGGTATATTACTAAAAAAATACAACATTATGGAAGGGGTTATCAAGAGCAACAAGGGCATCTCAGGGATTTCCAGGATTGTAAAAGCTTGGCCAACTCAGCCTTGCTATTGGCAGGGCACATTGGCTCAGGCTCAACTACATAACTGTCTGTTTTTTGCCCTCCCACTTTTCTTTTCCAAGGATGAGCCAAGGCAGAGCCAGGCAGAAGCTGTCTGCCCTAACCAGTGTAGGTGAACCCTTCATGTTGACCTAATTCTGCTCTTCTTGAAGTGACAAGAGCTTTACCACTAACCATGTCCTGGTAGCTACACAGGCATTTGTGCTGTTCAGGAGTCTTGATCCCCTTCTATATCCCAGGCACTTTGAAAAATCTGGCCTTGTTCAGGGGTTTCAGGAGCCCTTGAAACACTAATCCTTTTGAAAATCTGACTCCATGTGCTTATGTCCCACTTCAGATACTACCTATTTGAAGAACAAAGAACAACTCAGTTATTCTGTTGATAAAGGAGAGCTACTAAATATTTTGGAATGGGGCACTCACTGGAATCCCTCTGCACCTCCTCAATCCCCTGAAAAATAAAATACTTGTTTGAAACTAAGAAAAACTGCAAATAGTGAAAGTTCCACATTTACAGCCCCTACCCCCAATTCATACTTACACCTGAGAGCAGCCGATGTGAGATCAGAGCCCACCACAGTCAAGCGAAAAAAGGCAAATTTCTCATTGAGAAATAAAAGAAGTGTCATTTTGAAGACATACAAAGTGGTCTTCCTCCTCTACATGCTATTCATAAGAGGACAAATGCAGTATTATGTCCAGTTCAGGGGTCTGAACTTCAAGAAGTTGGAAATCTGGAGAGAGTCCAGAGGAGAAGAATCAGAATGGCTAAATGTCTTGATTTTGCTGTGTATTTACTGACAGAAATAATAATTGTTTGGAAGACATGTACACCACTGCTATGATGCATATTGTATCTTAGATCCACCAGGTTAGAGGTGCAAAACAAACATGCGTGTATCCGTTTATGTTGCCCTAGGGCAGAGCTTTGGAAGCTCTTTTCTCACTCTCCTTTCTTTTTGTCTGTGCAATGAAGACAGATGAGAAGCCTGCGTAGATTTTTTCTCCTGAGATGTTATGATCTCTAATCTGCCATCAGCAGGCTCCTGGTTGCGCCCTGTGTTAATACCCTTTCCCATTTACCGTGATAAGAAATTCCTTTCACATGAGCAGAGCTCAGGCAACTGCATACTTACATGAGGTGATGGAAAACCTCTTATAAAATCAAGCCCTCAAAGTAGATAACCTCAGCAATGATCTTCCTAGTGATACTCAGTGGCGCTCTGCTTTACCTGCAAGCAGTGATAGATCAGCCCAAATCCCTGATTATTAAGAAACACAGCTTAACATGAGAGTTCTTCCCATTACAACTGTTCAGTTTATTCATAACCCCAAACTTTTTGACGTTGGCCAGGCTTGCGGTTTTTTCTCACTTGATTTTTTGTCCTGTTGTCTCAAGATGTCCTAAGAGTCAGTCCTATGTTCATGCAGGCTTTCAGTTTCAGGATAGCATTTTATCACCTTGTAGCATCTGGACATGCAGCAGGCATGCTCACCATTAGAAAAATATTCAGAAGTCACACAGGGGAAGTGTGAACTCTTGGAGTAGGGATGGAGCAGGGAATTGCAATAATCCCCCAGTACTGTGTGCCAATTGTTTTTACGTGCATATAAGCACTCTGCTACCGTAACATATCATGGACATTATTTTCAGGCTGGGGGCATGGTGGGATGGGGGAGTTCCTGGTCCCCACGACAAAAGACATCAATAATCAGGAGAGGAGAGGAGATCTCTGGTTGGGTGTGAACATACAGATAGAGCTGACCCTGCTTGGATGACCCTGTTACCGTATCTTGGTTAATATTACAAAGAGTTATCAAAGACATATCCTGGTTTTGTATTTGGCAGATTGGTTATTGGAATGAAGATGAGAAGCTGGTTCCAGCAGCCATAGATACTCAAAGCGGCAATGAGTCTACAAGCCTCCAGAACAGGACTTACATAGTCACAACTATCCTAGTAAGTGCTGTGACTTCTATCCCAGCTCTTCCTTTCCCCCATCTCCCTGATGCACAGACTCCCTCTTCCCCCTTGCGTGCTCTCCTTTGTACTATATCATTTTTATAATAGCAATAACAATAATAATAATAATAATAACAACAGCACTTACTGTTTCCTGCCGGGTTCATAAAGGTATCTGAAAATTGTCATGGCTAATTAAAAAGGTATTAAAGAGCTCTCATGCTTAAGTGTAGAAAATACAAAAGATTATGACAAGATAGTAGAGGCATCAGCATAGGTAGATTAGGAACATTATACCTGTGCTTTGTATTTAACCCACAGAATGGGGGCTGTAATTCTAGGAATGATAAGCTGTATTGTGCAGAGAGGCTGAATCATAGCTTTAAAAACAAATCTCCACTATAATCATGAAGGAATAATAGGTACCCCATAATGTATGGTATCATGTATTGTGTCATTGTATATACTTACGCTGCAGAAACAGATGAAATTTTACTAACTTGTTTGTTGAAAGCTTACTGCAAGTCTATGGAGAAGACACAATACCCAAACTGAGTTAAACATCTTTAGGGCTCTCTCCTGTCCAGCAGATTTGATTCTGCCTGTGCCCACATAGGCAGACATGCCTTTAAAAATTCAGAGCTCAGACGCACTAAATATCCCTTGCAGAACTGCACTGAAAGGTTTGTTACCCAAAACCCTTCAGCTGCTCCATTCCCCTTAGGTCCATCACTGCAGAAGCTGCACACAGGCATGAATAAATAGAAAATGCCACAATAAAAATCACACTTCGTACCTTCTAAAATAAGCCCATCGTGTGTTGACTGTGCCCTTTGGTACAGGAACACAAAGCTAGAGCTTTGCAAGGGGACCAGAAGCTGCACACTGGGCTCTAGTCTGAGCCTCTGATGTGCGTCTCTAGAATTTTGGGGAGTGGCTCAATATCGGTCTTCTCTGTGCCAGGAAGACCCATATGTGATGCTCAAGAAGAACGCCAACCAGTTTGAAGGCAATGAGAGGTATGAAGGCTACTGTGTGGAGCTCGCTGCTGAGATTGCAAAGCATGTTGGCTACCACTACAGGCTGGAGATTGTCAGAGATGGGAAGTACGGAGCCCGGGACCCTGACACCAAAACATGGAATGGCATGGTGGGAGAACTCGTTTATGGGGTGAGTTTCCAACCTCGTCCATTGTCTTTAGCTCTTGGTACTTGAGAACACATTCAAGCCCCAGAGTAAAAAGGAGCCCAGCCTTCTGTCAGCCTGAGCTGTCTTGAGGACTGCAGCTCTGATAATGCAAATAATTAGCCCAAGTAAAATATTTTAATTTAGGGAGGGACAGCACATTTTGTGCCTATGGAAATGTCAAGATGTTTCCTTTCAACAGTTCCAAGACTCTTTTTGTTTCCATTTTCAGAAGAACAAGTATTGAAAGGTCAAACTTTCCCATGGGTAGAATCTCCAAATTTTACTCTATTTTATATTTGCATGACAATGGCAGGATGAAAGAAGGATAAGCTTTCAAACACTTAGTATGTGACTGGTGAACAGTAGGACTAGACCATTTTCTGTCTAGCCACTCATTTCCATCATCTCAGATACACACCTGCACCCTACACTTCTAAACCTGGTTCACTCTGGTAGTTCACATTCTGTGGTGTTTTAAGTCAGAGGGGTCTAATTTTCCCCTGTAGAGAAAGGGCAAATTAGTGYAGGGAGCATCAGTGCCCAAGTCTCTGTGGCACTGGTAGCTCCATGGTATATGCCGACAGCCATTTCAATGCATTTCCTTTTCTATTTTCAAGACGGATTGTAAAATAAGTGGAGAGTGCACATCAGTGTCACTGGGACATTTTTCCTCTTCTCCTGCATCAGTTATCCAATCAGAAAACAGTTCCTGATGGTAGTAAACATCCTGGCATCCTTTTTCAGGCGATTGGCCTTTCCTTGCCTCTTTTGATGTCTGGATGATAAAGCTCTTTTAGCGAAAATCATCTGCATCAGACTGTGACATCTGTGGATAAATCAGACAAGAAGAGCTAGGTGGCTGCAAAAAGAAAACGCTGTGATTTCAGAACAGAATTGGTAATCAGTAGTGAAAAAATGGAAATAATCCACCAATATTAYGGGCTGCTCCTTTTTAACATTTCTCTTGCAATTGGTTTTGTCTGATTTCTTCTGAGATGGCAGGGGTAAACAGAGATCAAAGGAACATAAGCTGGGGTTAGTAGAATATTTTACCCCCAGAATGCAAATCTCTTTTCTGTCTCYCCTTTTCAGAGGGCGGATGTGGCTGTGGCACCATTAACCATCACTCTGGTTCGAGAAGAAGTTATAGACTTTTCCAAACCGTTCATGAGTTTAGGTATCTCCATCATGATAAAAAAACCTCAGAAGTCCAAACCAGGAGTTTTTTCCTTTCTGGATCCTTTGGCTTACGAGATATGGATGTGCATTGTTTTTGCCTACATTGGAGTGAGCGTTGTCCTCTTCCTGGTGAGTCGCTTCAGCCCTTAYGAGTGGCACACTGAGGAATTTGAAGAAGGACGAGACCAGCCGGCCAATGACCAGACAAATGAGTTTGGGATATTCAACAGCCTCTGGTTCTCCCTGGGAGCTTTCATGCAGCAAGGATGTGATATTTCTCCAAGGTGAGTTGCCTTCCCCAATGAACCTTCTTCCAGTTCATGTGATTCAATCTTTATGCATGCTTTGGAGCTGAACAGGTTCTTTTTTGACCTTCCYTCCTGAACCATTGTGTAGTTTTCTGAATCAGTTACAGATTCAGAAAGGATMCAAGGGTTCACAGGTCTCACACCCATGAACTTGGGACCTCAAACTTGAGACCATAAGAATACCATTCTAAATTTATGCTGGGGAGTTCTTTTCAGGGAATTTACAGAAATGCAAACAAGATTTTCTAAAGCCACACGTTTGCAATCAATTTTTGTTGGTCATTTATTTTGTTGCCATTAGAAAAAAAGGTCATTCTAGCATTATAGGGAAGCTATAAAATTCCAGTAAAGTAGAGAGAAATAATACAGTAGGTGACCAGTGAAAGGTTATATGGTCTGTGCCAAAGATTATGGAGCACACTGAGTGGCTTTAAGTATTATTGGCCTCTAGAAAGGTCAGAGAAGTACCGAGTTTTCCTTCTGGTTCCCATTTCAGTCAATAGTTCTGCTGCCTGAAAGTTCAGTAGTACCCAAAGTCCAAAGGGTTCCTAAAGGGACTTTTGGTGGAGACATTTATTCTCTGTATAAATTAATGACTCTTGTGATTACTTCTAGATAATTTTTCTTGGAAAAGCTAGCACAATATAAGGTGGCTGAAAAACTGCATGAAATGCAGAAGGTGTAAATCTGTGATAGAGACACAAGCAGAGACTTATTTTTAAATAATATCTGGGAATACCTCCTTCATTTTTGAGAGCTGTATTCCCACAAGTCTTATGAAGAGATTTTGCCTACTGCAGGAGCCCATGATACACATATCTTCTCAACACCTTGTTCGTACAAAGGCGTTCAAAAATAAAAGAAAAAGAATTAAAAGCATAGGAACTAAATAGCTGCAAGTATGACTCTGATGGATTTTCTTATTTATTTGCACAAGTTGTATGTCCAGTAAGTAATGTCTGTAATAGCTGAGGGATCTTTCTTGTGGTATGTGTATAGTCACCTGAGGCAGGACCAGAGGTGAGCAAGGGATGAATCCCTTCAGTGGCAGGGAAGAATACTGAAAGGAACAGGAAAACACACTTGATTAACACGTGGCTCAGGGGCTGGTGCCATCGGCGGAATTTTGGCTTTTTTAATCATGGGGAGATTTACACGGCACCGGGCCTGCTGGCAACAGATGGAGTTCAGCTGTCTCACAGGGGTAAAAGGATTCTCGCTCATGAGTTGGCRGGGCTCATCGAGAGGGCTTTAAACTAGGTTCGAAGCAGGAAGGGGATAAAACGAGGCTCACTAGAGACAAGCCTAGGGGTGGCATGCCAATGTTGGGGACGAAATCGATAGCCCAGCTCAAGCGCATCTACACCAATGCACGCAGCACGGGCGGCAAACAGGAGGAGCTGGAAGCCATTGTACAGCGGGATAGCTATGACTTAGTCGCCATCACAGAAACATGGTGGGGTGACTCTCACGACTGGAGTGCTGCAATGGGTGGCTATAAGCTCTTCAGAAGGGACAGGCGAGGAAGGAGAGGCAGTGGGGTGGCTCTGTATGTTAGGGAGTGTTTCGACTGTCTAGAGCTCAACGATTGTGATGATGATAAGGTCGAGCGCTTATGGGTAAGGATGAGGGGGAAGGCCAACAAGGCAGATATCCTGCTGGGAGTCTGTTATAGGCCACCCAACCAGGATGAAGAGGCCGATGAAGCATTCTACAAGCGGCTGGCAGGAGTCTCACAATCGCTAGCCCTTGTTCTCGT